>JAGFNQ010000400.1:103244-257042 GCA_024364735.1 Boesenbergia rotunda
AAGAAAATTTTTCGGGTCGTTACAGATTGGGTCTTAGCTATGCAAGAAGAGCTAAATCAATTTTGAGAGGAGTGAAGTTTGGGAGTTAGTTCCTAGGCCCAATGATTGTACTATTGTAACCACTAGATGGGTGTTTAGGAACAAACTTGATGACTAAGGTAAAATCACTAGGAACAAGGATAGATTGGTAGCTAGGGTGTTTAATCAAGTTGAAGGACTAGATTATGATGAAACTTATGCCCCCGTAGCTAGGTTAGAATCAATTAGAATTCTACTAGCCTATGCCGCTCACATGGGTTTCACACTCCACCAAATGGATGTGAAGTCGACATTCCTTAATGGGATCATTAAGGAAGAGGTTTATGTAGAATAACCCCCCAGGTTTGAGGACCCTAACTATCCAAGACACGTATATAAATTAAGAAAAACCTTATATGGATTGAAACAAGCTCCCCGGGCTTGGTATGAAAGACTTTCTTCATTTCTAGTGTCTAAGGGGTTTAGGAGAGGAACAATTGACCCTACATTGTTCCTAAAATCTAAGGACAAGGAGATATTTGTTGCCCAAGTCTATGTAGACGATATCATTTTTGGGTCAACAAATAATGACTTCCTACAAGAATTCATCAAGTGTATGGAAGATGAATTTGAGATGAGTCTTGTAGGAGAGTTAACCTTTTTCTTAGGCCTTCAAGTTAAGCAAACTAATGAAGGTACACATGTCTTTCAAACCAAATATGCTAAGGAGATGTTAAAGAAATTTGGTTTAGAAAATGCTAAGGTAGCATCTACACCCATAGGAACCAATGTGAAAATGGATAGTGACATTGAAGGGAAAATGGTAGACTCTAAACAATATAGGAGCATGATTGATAGCCTCCTATACCTAACCGCTAGTAGACCCGACATACTTTTTACGGTAGGTATGTGTGCAAGGTACCAATCTTGTGCCAAAGAGTCCCATTTGGTTGTAGTCAAGAGGATCTTAAGATATGTAAAAGGGACCCTTAATGTCAGACTTTGGTATCCTAGAACCCCTAGTGTTGACCTAATTGGATACACCGACTCGGACTATGCGGGTTGCAAGTTAGATAGGAAGAGTACAAGTGGAGGGTGTCAATTTCTTGGGTCTTCCTTAGTTAATTGGAGTAGTAGGAAACAACCATGCGTTGCCCTATCAACAACGGAAGCGGAATATGTGGCAATGGGTGGGTGTGTTTCCCAACTCCTTTGGATCATGCACACCTTAGAGGATTATGAGCTACATTACACCAAGGTCAAAGTCTTGTGTGATAATGTAAGTACAATCAACCTAACTAAAAACCCGACTCACCATTCTAGGACAAAACACATTGAAGTGAAACATCACTTCATTAGAGACCATATGGCGAGGGGAGACATAGAACTACACTATGTTGAATCCAAGTCGAACCTAGCCGATATCTTTACCAAGCCTCTTCCGGAATCGGAGTTCACATCCTTAAGAAGAGGGCTTGGAATGTGTTTTGTGGAAGTATAGGATGAACTTGGAGACATTAGCTTTGAATAAGGGTGCTTGATCCATTAGGGTGATACATTTGGCTCACTTGTGCTTGTGGCACATTGTTGAACCATTAAAAGTATCAATATATGAAAACTAGACCAACTATGGGGAAGACAAGTGTTTAATCAATGGACACTTTGCCCAAAGATCATAGTTGGACATTTTAAATCTTTGAAAACCATTTCATGCTTTACATACTTTACCATGCTTTTGAAAGTCATATGATTGCAAAATTGGTTTCAAAGTTTGATACAAAATGTAGTGGTTTTCAAAACTTTTGGATTTTTATCAAAAGTCATGCATGTTTGAAATTTTATATGGTTTAATATTTTTCCCTGATAGAGTATAACATTTCAAACATGTATGCAAAATTTTACAAATTTTGGAATTTTTTGAAATTTTCTGGGAGTTTCTGAAATTCGACAGAAAACCTGAAAAATCAGACTGATAGCGTATCAGTCGACTGCCCTATGGGCAGTCGACTGGCACGCCTATTTTTCAGCCACTGTGAGAAATTTCAGAAATTAAAAATTCTTTCATTTGATGCCATGGGTTTTGGTTGCTTGAGGTAATCATTTTGATGGTGTCAAAGGGGGAGAATGGATGGTTTAAGTTAGAATTTTGACTTAAAATGGATGATTTTAGGTATTTTGTCCAACTTAGACCTTGAAAGGTTAAAATTTGGGAGAAGACATGGATTAAGGGGGAGGTACCTCTTAGGTTCTGATATGTCTTATATTTTTAACATATTGATGTTGTTAAGTGGAAACTTAATTTGGATTGTGACTAGAATTGAAAATGGGGGAAGACATAGGTTAAGGGGGAGGTTACCTCTTAGGGTTACTATGTCTTAATTTTTCAATTGTTATGTGTTGCTATTGCTATTGTGGTTGTTGTTTATCTCTAACTTAAACATATTGTCACACATCAAAAAGGGGAAGATTGTTGAGGCAATCGACCCTGAAATGATTGGAAGAGCATGGTTTTGATGTGTGGGCGAATAGGTTTAAGGTTAGAGTGTTATGTTGTATTTGATGTGTATGATTGAGTTTGCAGGACTTGGAGAATCACACATGGTGGACATATCCAAGGGACGAGAGCCGAGGGAGGAGAGCTCCAAGGGCAAGCCAGGAAGTGGACTTCAAGGGCACACGTGAAGGGGTGGCATGGAGGCAAGCCAAGGGAAGGCTTGCGTGCGCATCCGAGGGACGATAGCCAGAGGAGAGGACTTCAAAGGGCGAGCCAAGGGAGTAGACTTGAAGGCACACGTGAAGGTGAAGGTCCGGAGTGGCTGGAACTAAGCTGGGAGGCAGGGCAGTCGACTGGCCTGGAGGCAGTCGACTGCCAAAACCCACAGAAAGTTTGCGGCCTCGGACCAGTCGACTGGCCTTGGGGCAGTCGACTGGTATACCCCGAAACTAGCCATTGGCTAGCCGTTGGCCAGTAATTAATGCTGGGCCAGTCGACTGCCCTTGGGGCAGTCGACTGGTGCGGGGCTGGACAGACTGCGAGTTTGTCCTTTTTCACCTATAAAAGGAGCACCTTTTTGCACGTGTACGGTACGGTTCCGTACAGTAACGAGGTGCTGCCCAACTGAAAAGTGTTCTTGCTTCCTCTCACTCATCCTACTTTATTCTGTAAAGAGGAGATCGCCGTTGTAAAGGTTTCTCCACCTAAATGAGATTTTCATAGTGAAAGTGGTGCTCGCGGCGTGGATCCTTGGATTAGTCACCTATCTGGGTGGATACCAAGTAAAATACTTTTGTTAGCATTGTTTCATTTTCCTTTATATATTATTTCCGCTGCGCTAACAATTCTGTAGAGATCGAAACGATCCGAAAAAGTGCATTCACCCCCCATCTGCACGCCATAAACGATCCATCAATTTTCTTTTTGACTTTTTGAACCCTAGAATCATTTGATGATCTAAAATGGGTTCTTGACATTAATGATACAAAGGTTGGTTCCTTAGGTCGGTAACCTATACCGGCCTTATTATAAACCGCTCTTTGTGACTTTAATATCATGTCTAATGTTTTAGAGCTAGTTGAAAACTTCTTTGAGGGTTTCAATTTCGGTCCTTAGGATCTTGTTCTCATCCTTAAGGGATTCATCATGAAAATCACTAATATCCTCTACCCTAGAGGATTTTAATTCTTCTACTTCCAATTTCAACAATTTAACTTTGTTCTTGGATTTTTTAAGCAACTTAGTTAGACATGCAATGGTTCTATAGCACTTATCTAACTCGAAAGAGATTACCTCTTTATCATCCGAAGATGATGAAGGCGCGGTTGAGGAGTCCCTTGATTCGGTATCACTCCTTTCATCACTTGAATCCTCTATGGCCATGAGAGCCATGTGACAGAACCTTTCCTCCTCCTCCTTTTCCCTCTTCTCCTTCTTCTTCCTTCGGTCACCTGCCACAAAAGCAAACTCTTTCTCCTTCGGGCTTTGGTTAGAGATCTCATGTAGTTCCATTTCACAAAATAAGTCCTCTAACTTAACAAAAGATAAGTCCTTGGAAACCTTGTAAGCATCCACCATGGATGACCACAAGGTGTTCCTAGGGAAAGCTTTGAGAACATACCGTATAAGATCTCGGTTCTCAACCTTCTCATTGATGGAGTGTAGACCATTGAGGTTCCTTTTGAATCTTCCATGGAGCTCACTTACCTTTTCATTCTCTTCCATGGAAAGGTTTTGAAGTTGGCTAAGAGGGAGGTCCTTCTTGGTTGTCCGGGTTTCATGAGTTCCTTCATGGAGCTCAATGAGCTTGCTCCATAGGTCTTTAGCACTTGTGAAGGGACTAACTTTGATTAGTTGGTCCTTGGTCATCCCACATTGCAAGGTAACCACCGCCTTCGCATCGGCTTCTCCTTTGCGAGTTTGCTCAGCCGACCACATTGAGAAGTCTAGATATTTTCCCTCAACATCCTTTGGAGGAGAGAAACCCTCCTTCACAGCGAACCATGTGTTGATGTTCATCTTGAGATAATACTCCATCCTTGACCTCCAATATTGAAAATCTGATCCGTCGAAGAAAGGAGGTCGGGTGGTGCTAAATCCTTCTCTCAAAGCCATTCTTGTTAGCTCTCGGATGTTAAGCCGCTTGAACAGAGCCCCAAGCTCTGATACCACTTGCTGGTGCTTGGATGGCTATAAAGGGGGGGTGAATGTAGTCAGACACTCAAATCGCTCACCTCTTTGAACTCTTCTGCGTGATCAGATTAGCAGCGGAAATATACACAACAGAAAGAACAAAAACAGGAAAGAAAAAAAACCGACGCTAACACCGCGATGTACAAGGTTCGGGGATAACTTGCCCCTACTCCTTGGCGTGCCCATTGATAACTACCATTTTGTTGATTATTTTAGGCTCTAAAATCCATGTTTGATCCACATTTTATATGCTTAAGTTTGCATTTATATTAGGTTTCATGTATTTCTTCTATTTTGGCTTTTAATTCAAATCTTTGTATATTTGAGATATTTTGTCACTAAATTTGAATATCATTTTTTATAGGTTTCAAGTGATCATGGACCTAGATCAAATTGGGTCAAACTTGAGTCAGAATTAGATCCGGATCAAAGGGATCAAGCATCGGGTTAATATGAGCTGTCCATTCAAGAGAACGGTTAGATCTAAGCCACCGGTCAACTTCTGATCAATTCAAGTTCAAGATAGAGCCAATCATGACCATAGATTTTGATCTGAAAATTTCATCCAAATTAGAGTTAATTCAACCGTTGGATCAAGCACTAGAGGATCTAGACCGTCCGAGCTAAAGAAGAGAAGATTCTAGCCATCCGCCACAGATCTGGTTGATCCGAGCTAAGGACAGGTAGATCAGGACCAGTAATCAAGATCTGGGGAGTTTGGTTCAAATATGAAGAGATCTGACCGTTGGATGAATCCGATTCAATCTCAGCCATTCAATTTCAAATGGAACATTTAAATCAGAAATTCCTCATCGCGCTCGGGGTCGTCGCGTCGCGCAGCAACAGAGTTCGTAGATTTAGTTTTCTTCTCCGTTTATCTTCATTTCTTCATCGTTTTGCTTGCAATTTTCTTTCTAGATCGCACGGCCAACATCATAATCGTTTCTTCTCAAGATTTCGGATCAAGGAGGTAAGTTTTTCTGGTTAGATTGCTAATCAAATCTCGCAGCTGAAGATGTTTCGGTGAGGGTTTCGCCGAAGCTTGTTTTCACTGATCGATCCATTGTCGATCGCTGGATCTCCTCTTCCGGATCTGTTGAAGCGCTGAGAGGGGTTCTCGAAGTGTTTCGATGGTTTCTGAGTCGATCGCCATCCAGCTGATTGAGAAGGAATAGCTTGGTGGAAGCGTTTCAGCTACTGACCGGTGCGGTGATCGGACAGAGGGTTCTCTGATCGGTCCCGTGACCGATCAGAAGAGAACTTGATCGGTCGGTTGACCGATCAGGGTGAGCAGAACAGAGCAACATAGCAAGGAAGCTTCTCTTCAATGGTTTTTGAGCTAGGAGGTTCATAGTTCATCCTTTGTGTGATGGCAAAGGGAAGTTTTGAGTGGACATTAATTAGATGTTTAATTTAGGGTATATTTTGTTCCAAACATTTATTTTCTTCAAGTTGTTCTAATTGTTTCCATTACATTTCAAGCCAAGTGCCGAGCCAAGTTTTGCTCTAGCTTTCTTTAATCTGCAATTTCTTCTATGTAATTAATTTTCCTGCAATGAGTTTCCTGCATTTAATCCTTGAATTTCAATTCCATTGTTTGAGTTTAATTACTTAGTTCCTTTCAATAGGTTAAGTTTAGTTCTTGCAATTTCTTAATTCATTACCTTGCTTAGTTAAGCCCATTTCGTTCCGCAATTTCTATTTCCTATTGTCATTTCTTCCTTATTTTCAAAAACCCCATTTTATCTAGAAAACCCAAATATCAAACGACAAACAACTTGCAAGCTCGAGTTAAACATTCATTCAATTAGTCCTTGGAAAAATACGACCTAAGGCCCCTCTACTACATTTTAACTTTGTTAGCCAAAGGGTTTTCAGCTTTATAAATATCTAAATTTGAGACTCACATTCATGACACCTATTTTGGGTCCATCACTCGTGAGGTGGGCGATCCCTTGATCGTCGGCAGATCAAGCCCCGGAAATCTGGATAGATGAATCCTCCTTCTCGGTGGAGAAACCTCTCCACATAATATCTCAACAGATATGAGATAAAAGCACAGAGACAACAATAAGAAAGCTTACAGATCACTTCGGACAGAGGAAACCCAAGAACTCTACACCGAGCTCCACTCAGCACAAACCTCACGCAAGAACTCCCAGCTCTTCGTGTCTGCTCGCTGATGGACTCGCCAAGCTCTTTTCCTCTTCCAAGCGCTCAACTCTCTCAAGAGTCAAAGTATCAGAGTGTATCCTCAAGCTTTTTGATTCACAGTGATTACCAAAGGATGATCAGAGTTGTCCCAACCTCAGAGCCCTCTTCCTTCTCTTCATTGCCAGCCAACTTAACCTGCTGTTGCTGTCGCCAGATGCTCCTCTGCAGCTCCCAGCTGCTCATCTGAGACAGCCCATCTACCCTGACCTCTCCTAGACTCCCTGAGCTCTCCTCAGCCGAGCCCCAGTCCAGCCCCAGGTCAGCTTCCAACCGTTGCCAGCAGCGCCAGCGTCTGTTGAAACCTGAGAAGGAGAAACAGCCAAACCCGATACATGGAAAGTCCCCAATTGACTCTCCTCCTTTGTTTGAATCCTCCTGTATCACCTGCACACTTAACAGACCCTTAGCAAATGAAATCAATATTTGTAAGCAGCAGAGAAAACACAGAGCAAAACAGACGCGATCAGAACTCTGACAGTGGATTTGAATTAAAGTTTACTGCTACTGATCGGTCACCAGACCGATTAGAGAGGACCCTGATCGGTCACCAGACCGATTAGGGATAGTCCTGATCGATCAGGCTCTAGCCTGATCGATCCACAGTGAGAAACTGCAAATCGCGGACTCCTTGTGATCGATCACCCTGACCGATCACAGATCGTGGATCGGTCACCGGACCGATCCACAGCAGTGCTGGGATTCCCAGCCTTCGTAGGCCAAACCTCCTTGATCGGTCACCTGACCGATCAGGTAACTCCCTGACCGATCAGGAGCCATCTTGATCGGTCAAGGTGAGAAACCTCGCGACAAATTGATCGGTCATGAGGATTGATCAAGGTTCCCTCATCGTTCATCGGAACGATCTGAAGCAACACAGAAGCCTATCCAAAGCTTCTGTTCTCTCCCTGATCATTCACCAGACCGATCTGAAGCCAAACAAAACTGAACCAAATGCTTTGTTCTCTCCCTGATCGGTCACCAGACCAATCAGACTGTCCTGGATCGATCACCAGACCGATCCACAACAGGGTGTTCGTGCCAACTCCCTGATCGGTCACCAGACCGTTCTAGAGTCTTCCAAATCAGCCCTAAGTCAAGAGAACGAGCTCCCTAGCCCTCTCTGACTCGTGCTCAGTCCCCCGGACCAAGACTCCGTGCCCAGCTTCACTCGCCGGACTTCACCTAGTCCCACTAGGTCTTTTCTCATGCCAGCGTGCGATCTCCCGATCCACCTGGACTTCACCTAGTCCCACTAGGTCTTTTCCCATGATAGCATGCGATTTCCCGAGCCACCTGGACTTCACCTAGTACCACTAGGTGTACCTAGTCCCACTAGGTCTTTTCTCATGCCAGCGTGCGATCTCACGATCCACCTGGACTTCACCTAGTCCACTAGGTGTGCCTAGTCCCACTAGGTCTTTTCCTATGCCAGCGTGTGATCTCTCCAATCCACCTGGACTTCACCTAGTCCCACTAGGTGTGCCTAGTCCCACTAGGTCTTTTCCCATGCCAGCGTGCGATCTTTCCGATCCACCTGGACTTAATCTGAATTTATTCAACCAAACTTAAATCATTGTCAACACCAAAATAACAATCGGGCCAGACTGCATCAACAACTGCGAGATAAACGATGAGGGATAATTCTCCCGAGCTCCATTTTTATTTTGCTATGTTTTAATTGTGTCATATTACTTTGCTTCGTCATTTCATGTATGTTAGTTAGTTATTTTGATTCGTTATCATAGACAATAATTAACTAACCGGACCCCGAAGATAAACACAAAAACCGGCTATCCAAATCGTCGTCTTTTCCACGGTTAATTAATCCGGAAAGTTGCAAGGCCTTAACCTCGGTGTCGGCTAAGTTGTAACTTGGATTAATTAACACGATGACGAGATGGTCGTTAGAGTGACGGGTCTCTATTCGGATTATTTTTTTTATCCGTAGTCATAGAGAGGTCTCTCAGATATGACCCCGTGGTTGTCTTGGAAACCGCCAAGCCAACCTCCCTACAGTTCGAAGATGATGCTCCTACTCCATGGCAGTCTGTAAGGTGGACGATCCCTAATCCGTCGATGGATGATTCCTCGGAGCATCTCCGGCTAGATCTCGTAGCTCCTTGTGGTGGAGAAACCTCACTACAACTTCTGGACACTACCTGAATAATAGAGGCTACTAACAAGCTTTTCCCAAGCAATTTTCGCCGAGAAGAAGTAGCCTAAAACGAGCTCCCTAAATAGAGCTCGAGGCTGAAATGTGACTGTTACCAGTCGACTGCCCCAGGGGCAGTCGACTGGCCTCACTTGAATTTGAATTCTCACACTTGACCTTTCGAATTCCAGCCACACCAGTCGATTGCCCCTGGGGTAGTCGACTGGTCCTTCCCTAAGCCTAGGTTATCCTTCCCGGGTACATTTCTCTCCGCACTCGAACCCTCTCGGCTTAGTTCCCAAGTACAATCACCCAACACTCTGACCCTCACGACCTGGTTGACTCCTCAAACAGCAGTCTCGATCTATTGCCTTCATGCCCTCTTCATCTTCGGCTCCCGTCCCTCAGATGTGCACGCAAGCCCTTGGCTTGCCTCCATGACATCCTTCACGCATGCCTCGAAGTCCGCATCCTTCGGCTCATTGTCTCTACTCCAACAGCCTCGATCTGTCACCTTCAAGCCCTCTTCGACTTTGACCCTCGTCCCTCGGATACACACACAAGCCCGCGGCTTGCCTCCATGTCATCTTTCACGTACGCCTCGAAGTCCGCTTCCCTTGGCTCATCGTCCCTGCTTTGTCAATGGTCCCTCGGATGCGCACACAAGCCTGCGGCTTGCCTCCATGTTACCCTTCACCGTACCTGAAGACATCCAACCAAGTCTATGTGTACCTGCAAACCTGCACACTCACATACACATATTAGACCACAATAAACCCCAATTTAACCATATTGACACACACACATCAAAACCCATGATCCTCCAGATCATACTCGGGATGATTGCCCCAACACATAGCCCCTAGACCAAGCCTAAGTACCCCGGATATCTGCAGCACGGCGAGGTATTAGGGGTTTGATTCTTGGTTGGGGGTCCGTAGCCCCCAGACCAAGCCTAAGTACCTTGGGCATCCGCAGCACCACGAGGTATTAGGGTTTTGATTCTTGGTTGGGGTCCGTCATATGAGACCAATACAAGTGTCACGATGAGCCTTAAATTTAGATATTTATAAACTGAAAACCCTTGGCTAACAAGATTAAGTGTAGTATAGGGGCCTCAGGTCGTATTTTTCCAAGGACTAGTTGTGAATGTTTAACTCAAGCTTGAAAGTTATTTGCCATTTAATGATTTGGATTTTCTAATAAAATGGGGGGTTTTTGGCGATAAGGAAAGGATAATATGAAATAGCAATTCAGAATGAAATAGACTTAACTCAACTAAAGCATGGAACGAAATGGACTTAACTAAGTAGAAATTGTTGATGCAGTCTGACCCTGATTGTTGTTTTGGTATTGATATCGATTTTAGTTTAGATTGATGATTATGATTATGATTGGGTTTAAGTCCTGGTCGTGGACTAGGCATACCTAGTGGGACTAGGTTTGAAAAATCCTAGCTTGGAGGGCTAGGTGTGGAAAAGTCCTAACTCGGAAGGTTGGGTGAAAAGTCCTAACTTGGAGGGCTAGGTGAAAGTCCTAACTCGGAAGGTTGGGTGAAAAGTCCTAGCTTGGAGGGCTAGGTGAAAGTCCTAACTTGGAGGGTTAGGTGAAAAGTCCCTACTGGATGGTTAGGTGAAAAATCCTGGCTTGGAGGGCTAGGTGTGGAAAAGTCTTAACTCGGAAGGCCAGGTGAAAAGTCCTAGCTTGGAGGGCTAGGTGAAAAGTCCTAACTTGGAGGGTTAGGTGAAAAGTCCCAACTGGAGGGTTAGGTGAAAAATCCTGGCTTGGAGGGTCAGGTCCTAGCTTGGAGGGCTAGGTTGGATGAAACCCTAGCTTGGAGGGCTAAGTTGGAGCCCCTGGATCGGTCTGGTGACTGATCAAGGAGATTACCACGGTGCTCCTTCGTGGATCGGTCTGGTGACCGATCCAGCGATGACTGATCGGTCTGGTGACCGATCAGGGAGTATGTGTTTCACTCACTGCACAGCTCCTGATCGGTCTAGTGACCGATCAGGGAGCCCACAGTGAGTTGAGTTCCCCTGCTGATCTGCCCCTGATCGGTCTGGTGACCGATCTGGAACACTGTTTAGACCATTCCGGAGAACGATCAGGTGTCGCGAGTTCCTCACTATGACCGATCAGGATGGAGTCTGATCGGTCTGAGCATGACCTGATCGGTCTGGTGACCGATCAGGAGGATCTCTAATCGGTCCGATGACCGAACAGGAGGGTTGGACTGCGAAGCTCAGAAATCGCCCGCCAAAGGGGTGGATCGGTCTGGTGATCGATCCATAACCTGGGATCGGTCTGGTGATCGGTCTAGGAGAGTCCCAGAGAAATCGTGATTTCTGATTGAGCATTGGGGACCGATCAGGATGGAGCCTGATCGGTCTGAACCCAGCCTGATCGGTCTGGTGACCGATCAGGAGGATCTCTGATCGGTCCGGTGACCGATCACTTTAATTCAAATTGCACTGTCAGACGCTCTGATCGCATCTGAACGTATCTGATTCACTGCGCTTGATCTCTAATACTTGATTTTCTGCTTGATATACTGTGCTAATGATCTGATTAAGCTGCAGGTGACAGGGATGGATTCAAACACTCAAGGAGAGTCAAAGGAGGCCTTTCCTTGGAGCAGGTTTGTCCATTTGCCATCTCAGGTTGCAACGGCTGGAGCTGCTGACTGGAGCTGCTGACTGGAGCTTAGCTGAGGGAAGCTCAGGGAGTCCAGGGAGAGCTCAGTGGTAGCTGGCGTTGGCAGGTGAGCAGCTGGAGGCTACAGTGAGATGGTGTCACCTGACGTTCAGTGGAGAAACAAAAGGAGCGTAGCGGAGAAGAGCAAAAAAGGGTTCTGGGAAGTGACTTCTGGCTTGAGTTCTTGCTGCGCGATCGTTTTCTCCACACTTTGCTTGTGCGATTACTTCCATCATTTTGAGCAAGCAATTGTGATCTTAGAGGCAACCATCGATTACTTGGGTACTTGAAAGAAGGAACAAGGAGCTTGAGTTCATCAGCGAGAAGACACGGAGAAGGGTGTTCTTGCGTGAGATCTGCGCTGGGTGGAGCTCGGGAGAAGCTTGCTTGTGTTTTTGTCTGTTCTAAGTGTTGAGTAAGATCTTTCTTGTGTTTCATTGTGCTTAAAACTATATCTCTGTTGAAACGCTGTGGAGAGGTTACTCCACCGAGAAGGAGGTTGCAATTTATCCGGTGTTCACCGGGGCTTGATCTGCCGACGATCAAGGGATCGCCTACCTTAAGGGCACGCCAAGGAGTAGGGGCAAGTTATCCACGAACCTTGTAAATCCTCTTGTTAGCATTTTGCATTTGTGCTTAGCTAGATTTTATTTCTGCACGTTCTGTTTTCTTTAGCTTCTGCTGTGCTACTAATATTTGAGTCACAGAAATTTCAAAAGCACAATGTTTCGGTGTCTGGCTATATTCACCCCTCCTCTCTAGCTATCCGAGTTCCAACAAGTGGTATCAGAGCTTGGGGCTCTGTACAAGCGGATTAACAACCGAGAGCTATCAAGAATGGCTTTGAGAGAAGGCTTCTCCACCACCCGACCTCCTTTCTTCTATGGAGTAGATTTCCAATATTGGAGATTGAAGATGGAGTACTACCTAAAGATGAACATGAACACTTGGTTCGCTGTGAAGGAGGGTTTCACCCCTCCTAAGGATGATGAAGGCAAGGAACTCGATTCATGGCGTTGGTCGGCTGAACAAACCCGAAAGAGTGAAGCCGACGCGAAGGCGATGGTGACCCTACAATGTGGCATGAACAAAGACTAACTCATCAAGGTTGGTCCATTTTCAAGCGCCAAAGATTTGTGGAATAAGCTCATTGAACTTCACGAGGGCACCCGAGATTCAAGAATTGCCAAGAGGGACTTATTCTTAATCAACTTCAAAACCTCTCCATGAAGGAGAATGAAACCGTAAGTGAGCTACATAGCCGGTTCAAGGAAGTCCTCAACGGGCTTCATTCTATTGATGAAAAGGTCGAGAACCGCGACCTTGTGAGGTATGTGTTAAAAGCATTTCCAAGGAATGCTTTGTGGTCATCCATGGTGGATGCTTACAAAGTTTCCAAGGATTTATCTATTGTTAAACTTGATGATCTATTTTGTGAAATGGAATTACATGAAATGGCTAACAAAGGCCCCAAGGAGAAGGGGATTGCCTTAGTTGCAGGGGAACGATCCAACAAGAAGAAGAAGGAGAAGGAAGTCTCCTCATCTTCATCCTCTTCCGAATCTGATTCCGAGGAAGATGGCAGCGGGTCTTCTTCCTCCGAGATGACAAATTTTGTGAGAAGAATGATGAGAAGGGGTCGACGCTTCAAGGGTAAAGGTAACCCTAGTGAAGCTAAAGTTGATAAGTCTAATGCTTCTTGTTATGAGTGTGGCAGGAAAGGGCACTTCAAGAGTGAATGCCCAAAGCTAAAGAAGAAGGAGGAGAAATCTAAGAAGAAGGAGGAAAAGTCAAAGAAAAAGAAGAAGGCCTTGAAGGCCACTTGGGATGAATCCTCCTCAAGCTCATCGGATGAAGAGGAGGAGAAGAGCACAAGGCATGTGACACTCATGGCTCTTGGATAAGAAAGCAGTGATGAATCCTCCGACTCCTCAAACGCGGCTTCATCATCTTCGGATGATGAAGAGGTAACCTCTCCCGAACTTGAAAAATGTTATAGAGCAATTGCATGTTTAACCAATATGTTGAAGATGTCAAAAAATGAGATTAAATCATTGCAATTAGAAGTTGAACAATTGAAATCATCTAGGGATGAGAACATAGACGATTTGCATGTTGAAATGTTAGAGGATGAGATTAAATCCTTGAAAATTGAGGTAGAACAATTGAAATCCTCTAGGGATGAGGATGTAGATGATTTGCATGTTGAATTGTTAGAAGAGGAAAATAAATCATTGAAGAGTGAAGTTGAGAGACTCAAGAATATTCTTGAGAAGTTCACAACAAGCTCAAAGACCCTAGACATGATTTTGAATGCCCAAAGGGCGGTCTACAATAGGGCCGATATTGGTTACCGACCCAAAGAACCATCATTCGTGTCTTTGATGTCTAGGACTGATATGAGACAATCTAAGACACCTAGAGTCCAAAGGAAAGTTGTCAAGGCATGGGTGCCTAAGTCTTGTTTAGTAGGTGCTTTAGGTCCCAAGGTTTGGGTACCTAAATCTTCCATTTTTCGAATTGTGTAGGTTATGATTGAGGGGGAGCATCTATCAACTTGGTTCGTTGATGGTGGATGCTCCAAACACCTGACCGGAGATAGATCATTGTTTACCACACTTCAAAGAAAAAGTAGAGGTAATGTTTCATTTGGTAACAATGGTAGTCTTAAGGTCATAGGAATAGGAGACATTCAAATATCCGAATGTCTTAGAATCCTTCTAGTCAAGGGGATGACATATAATCTCCTAAGTGTCAGTCAATTGTGTGATGCGGGTTACACAATTGATTTCCAATCAAGTCAATGTCTAGTTAGATACCATGACAATGTTGACACGGTACTAGTAGGAACTAGGGTAGATAACATTTACCAAGTTTCTTTTAAAAGTGTTACTAATGCTTTTGCTAAGTGTCTCATGTCAAAAGAAGAGGAGTCCACCCTTTGGCACCGGAGACTAGCACACGTGAACATGAAGAACATCCGGAAGTTGGCCAACAAGGGATTAGTTCGTGGCTTACCAAGCATCAAGTATGAAAAGGACAAACTTTGTGATGCATGTCAAATGGGTAAGCAAACAAAATCTGCACATAAAAGTAAAAGCGCTGTAAGTACATTTACCGCTTTAGATTTACTTCACATGGATCTATTTGATTGTAGTACTATAATATCTTTGAATAGAAGTAGATATTACTTTGTTATCATTGATGATTTTGTTGGTGCAGGAAGCATCATATCGAACCTTGTTTTGATATTGGCAAAGGATTCAAAGTTAAGTTTATTGGTGATCTAACAATGTTACTCAAGTGTACAAGAAAAGTCCTAGCGAAGGGCTGCTAGGCACTGGCGAAGGGCTGCCAGGAAACAAAATCCTAGCGAAGGGCTGCTAGGCACCTGGCGAAGGGCTGCCAGGAAACAAAGTCCTAGCGAAGGACTGCTAGGCACCTAGCGAAGGGCTGCTAGGCACTTGGCGAAGGACTGCCAGGATCCAAAGCCCTAGCGAAGGACTGCTAGGCACCTGACGAAGGAATGCCAGGATACAAAGTCCTAGCAAAGGACTGCTAGGCGCCAGGCGAAGGACAGCTTTGGACTGAAGACCTAGCGAAGGACAGCTAGGCACCGGGTGAAGGACAGCTTGTTTTCCAAGACCTGGCGAAGGACCGCTAGGCAAAAGTCCAACCAGAGGAGCGGTTGGCATCAGGTACATTCTCCCGAGAGGTGTAGGTGAGGACGTGTTCCCCGTCGAGGGAACAGTAGGCGTCGGTTCGACCTAGGTCTCCATTTTGGAGGCTCAAAGTCAGAACCAAGACAGCTAAGGCTGTATAAACTAACACATTATTATTTTATGTTGTTTTGGACTAACCCTGGATGCAGGACCAAAGGAACGAGTGTCTGCAGCTCAGAGAGCCTCAAAGGAGTGAGGCAGTGGCTGAGTAGGGCGCCCGGAATGTCCTGGGCGCCCCCAAGGTGCATACAAAACAATATAAGTAAGGAAGGCTTCGAACAGTTGCTGGGCGGGGCGCCCCCGTGCTCCCGGGCGCCCCCAGCGCTCCGGGCGCCCCCAATAGCAAACCATCGAAGCAGAAGCCAGCGAAGCCAAGGGATAAGGTTTGACCCGGTCAATCCGGGCGCCCCAGCGTCCCGGGCGCCCCGGTCAAGATCTGATCCCGAGTTTGAAGGGATCAGAAGCTGACCGAGACCGAGACGGATCGAGTGACACGTGGGGGGGGGGGGCGCCCCCGACGTTCCGGGTGCCCCCAGGGCCTATAAAAGGGCCCTCGACCCCAGGCTTCAGAACAACAATTCATTGAACGCTTCGACGCTCTTCTGCTCCCGCACTCTGCTCCGGAAACTTCCCAACTCGAGCCTACGACGTCCCTCCGCTCCGGAAAGTCGATCTATCTCGGACGTCGATAACAAAAGCGATATTTTAATTCTGTGCTTATTACAATACTATTGTAATCCATTTTTGTAAACTGTTTTTGTGCCTCATATAGAATTGCCCAAAGTAAACGGTCAACGACCGTGGGCCTTGGAGTAGGAGTCGACCCAGGCTCCGAACCAAGTAAAATCGATCGTGCCTCTGTGTGATTGTGTTTTCTTAATTTCTGCTGCGTATTCGCTCTAAGTTTTTTCGAAAAACGTTAACGATATTCACCCCCCCTCTATCAGTTCTCTCGATCCAACAAGTGGTATCAGAGTGGGGAAGCTCAAATTTGGTGCAACCACCAATTTGGGAGTTTTTCGGATTTACGAAATTTTTTTTATTTCTTGTTTTTTTTTGTTAATCAACACCACTCGATCTTCTACGCCTTTTTCAATTTTCAATTTTTATTTTTTCACCATAAGTCAGAATTGATATAACGATCAAGTGTTAAAAATTTGTCATAAACTTTTTTATATTATTATTTTAATATTTTTCTCGAAATTCGTGCTATCTTAATTTGAGCAAATTTTTCTTTAATTCTTGTTTTACTAATCAGAATTGATAAAGCCAACTTTTTCAAAAGAAAAATTATCACAAATTTTTATTATTATTTTTTTATTATTCTGCCTCGAAATTCGTGCAATATTTATTTTGGGAAATTTTTTTCCTCCCACACTACTAATCCAAGATCAAGTCTTGGTACATTTTTATTTCTCTTGTGTACAAGATTAAACTAAATGGCCAACCAAGAATGGAACAGTGCCCGTCCACCACTCTTCTCTGGCGAAAACTTCAATTGTTGGAGAAGTCAAATGGAGTTCCATCTGAAGGCCCATATGGACATATGGATGATCGTTTAAACAGGGTTTTACCTCCCTACAGAAGATGGACTATCATTTACGTGGGACCAACTAGATGAACCAACCCTAAGGAAGATCGAGACAGATGCAAGGGCTACTGCAATCCTACAATGTGGCCTAACCAATGAAGAATTGAAGCGGGTCGGATCCTTCAGATGTGCTAGAGAAATCTGGGAAAAACTGATTGACCTTCATCAAGAGATCTCAGATGAAGAAGAAGATCAGGTAAGTTATCTTGCCCTTTCGGTCCAAGCACAAACAGCCGAGTCAGAGTCTGAACCCGAATCCAAAGTCGAACCAGAATCAGACGACGAATTGACTGAGACGGTAACCGATTTTGAATTCTTTTCAAAATTTGAATTAATTAATCAAACATATACTGTAATGGTCGAGGAACATGTAAGTTCTTTTGCAGGGAAAAATCCTAAAGAACCACCAAAGAAGGAGCTTCAACTAGTACCCGAGTCCGACTCAGACACAGAATCAGAAGATGAGCCTAAATCCGAGGCGGCAAGAATCAAGGGGGAGATTCCCAATAAAGAACCAATAGGTAAAAGTGTAAATTCAGATTTTAAAAATCATGTAATTTGTTACACATGCAGGGAGAGAGGCACTACCAAAGTGAGTGTCCTACTCGTAAGATTCAAACAACACCACCGATGGCGACAAAGGAACCAGTTCCAAAAGCATGAAGGGACAAAAGTCGCATCCAATGCTTCAAGTGCCAGGAGTTCGGGCATTACCAACGTGAATGCACAGATAAAAGAGCTACCAAGAATGTCGGACAAACGATCGACAAAGGTAAATTTACAATATTTGAAAATCCGTTATTTACCTTGAATAATGTGATTGATTCATGTAACTTAATTAAAGCAAACTTCAGAAAATTGAAACAAGAAAATGAAACCCTAAAACATAAGGTTAATAAGTTAGAAAATTTAATTCATAATCTTGTTGATTTCGAAAATCCGGAGTATTACTCCAATTATGACCTTACTTAGATAATTGTTTGTTTTAATTGCGTGTTTCTTTTTATTTTTGTTCTTTTTTGCTTAGAATTAGGATTGGTTAGTGTAAGGAGTAAATCAATTAATTGAAATTTGAACAACATAGTATTGGGTGGAGGTGAGATGATAGTACGTTAGGGAAGCCATCTTGGCGGAACTAGCCGAAGCTACCGATCCAAGACCCAAACTAATTAGACCAGAATTTACCAAAAAGTAATTTTGAAGATGAAATTTCACTAAAAGGCTTTGTCTAGGAAAGGGTTGATGATCTAATAAGGCTACGACCAAAGAAGGCCTTGTGCCTCGCCAAGACCTGGAAGCCAATTTTTGAAATTCAAATTCAATTTACTCTTTGTTAAATTCGAATCTAACACAAATTTTCAATTAATTTTAGATCCAAATATCTCTTTTCAAAATAAAATTAAATTGGGTTTAAAAATTAATTTAACTTTTCAAAATTAATCTTTCTATTAAAATATGCATCTCACAAAACAGTTAAGGATATCCTGTTTTGTCACTTAGAAATGGGTGAGATGCTTATGACCTAAAAGTTGAGTCCAACCCAACCAACTAATTCAGATTAATCAAAATCAAATCTTAATTAAATCAATTAAATCTTAATTAATTCAATTAAATCTTAATTAAATCAATTAAATTCAATTAAATCTTAATTTAATCAATTAAATTCAATTAAATCTTAATTAAATCAATTAAATTCAATTAAATCTTAATTAAATCAATTAAATTCAATTAAATCTTAATAAATTAAATTCAATCAAATTCAAATTTAATTCATCTGACTTTTAAAATTCAAATTTAATTCATTTGACTTTTAACATTCAAATTTAATTTAACTAACTTTTAAAATTCAAAATTAAAATTCTAATTAATTTCAAAATCCTCAAAAATCATTTTTTTTAAAACTAAGGTTTAATGTTTCAAAATTAACCATTTTTTTGTTAAAATTAAATATTTGTCTCACATAACCCATAAGGTTAACATGTTTGACCACGTAGAACCAGGTGAGACATCTAGGACCTAAAAGCATGCTTCACTATCCTTTTAAATAAAAAAGTTTGCAAAAATTATTCAAACTTACCTCTAATTTTTTTGTACTGTACCCTACTTTTTCATTTATCACATTTTTTTGGTCAAATATCACAATAAATAGAGTTTAGGGCTTATTCTGATTTAGTCAAAATAGTCAACCCTAGTCCATATAGTCAAACCTGGTCAACACTGAAGTCCCTTAAGGAACTTAGATAAAAGACAGACTGTGTCGGATACAGGGGGAGTTCTTCTTAATTTTTTTTCGAAAAATTCAAATTTTTCACAAACCTTATGCTTTAAAACTTATTCAAAAACCCTCGATATTACTATCTCGTTGAAAAATTATCATCATGATTTTCGAAAACTGTGCTATCATTTCAAGTTATGTTTTCAAAAATTTATCTTGAAAGTTATCATACTCGGAAGATTGTTCAAAATTATTCTTTTGATTTTAATAAACCCTAAAGACACAGAGGAAGGTCCACTTCATGATCTACAAGGACTCCTAGGATGTGTCAAATTTAGGGGGAGTTTGAGTCAAAAGAAGAATTTCTGAAATATTTTTTTTGGTAATTATTTGTTTTGAAGTTATTAGATAATTCTTATAATTTAAATCGAACCCTAAGAACTCAGAGGAAGAATACTTGTGGTCAACAAGCTTCCAAGGACTGTATCAAAGTTTAGGGGGAGGTCAAATTAAAAGAGTTATTAAACATTTCTAAATAATATGTTTTCATACACTATATTGTCAAAATTGTGTCGAAAACATTTGTCTTACAAAATAATATTATTTTAAAATGTTTTTGGGGCTTATAAAATTATTTTTGAAATACCTTTTGAAATAATATTTACTTGGGTTGAAAAATTTCCAGGACACTTAGGAAAATGTCCTTGTAGTTAACAAGGTTTCATAGGATTGTGTCAGACTGGAAAAGAAATCAAGTCAAGTATTCAAAATAAAATAAATTTTTTTTGCATAATCTTCAAAAGTACTTCTATTTTTCAAAGTATAATGTTTTGAAAAGTACTAATATTTGTAAAGGCAATGGTGTTCTAAGTGCATGAAGTTTCTAAAAGACTTGCCTACAAATATAAAATATTTTTTAAGTGGAGTTTTGTTGGTGCAGTTTAAAGTTTTTTGCTATACTTTCAAGAATTATGCTAAGTATTTTTATGTTTTCAAAACTCATAGGCTCTGATACATAAATTTTCTTAAAACTTCATTCAAAATATATTTTGTTATTGATATATGGCCAAGGGGGGAGAGTAGAAATTAAATTCTTCCTTAAACGTTTTCTTTTTTTTAAAGGTTATCTTAGAAATGGTTTAAAACTTAGGAGATGAATTTCACATTAAGGGGGAGCGAAAGGAAAGAGAGAAATTGTTTTAATCTTTATCACTTTTTCAAAAAGTGTTTCAAAAGTTTCTAAGTATTTTCTAAGTGTTTCAAATTTTTGTTAAGTGCATGTCTTCTCCTAAGTAAATTTTTTTTCCTTAATAAACAAAATTTGTTTGAGCAAAAAACTTGTTCAAAAATTTTGCCAAATATTTCCAAGTAAAGTTTTTTGGTGAAAAACTTGTCTAGAAATTTCTTAAAGATCTTGTTTTCTAAAATGCACAAAGTGTTTCCAAACAAATATTTCTAAGTGTGCAAAAAATTTTTTTGGTAAACAAATTGTTTTTTTTGGGAAATTTGAATTCAAAATTTTGCCTAAGTAATTTTTTTTAGGTTTTAAACAAAATTTAGGCTTGCAAAGCTCTTCAAAATGGAAAATTGTCTAAGTGCAAAAAGCTTTTGGTGCAAAGGCTTTTATTTTTTTTAAAAACACTTTGTCAAAAAACTTAGAAATTTTTACAAAAACTCAAAACTCCCTATTAAGAACCTTGCTCGCCCATGTATGTTTTTGATATATGTCAAAGGGGGAGGAAAGGTCAAAGTTAAGTGTTTTAAGTGCCTTATAACACAAGTATTCAGGGTTTTAGGGGGAGTATGAGAAATAAAGATTTTTTTCAACTCTACATTAATTCTATTCATAAACAGTTATACTTCATTATTTACCTTTTGTTCTTAACTGTTATAAGTTTTTAACTTAACATTGAATTGTGTTGCCATAAATCAAAAAGGGGGAGATTGTTGGTGCAGGAAGCACCATATCGAACCTTGTTTTGATATTGGCAAAGAATTCAAAGTTAAGTTTATTGGTGATCTAACAATGTTACTCAAGTGTACAGGAAAAGTCCTAGCGAAGGGCTGCTAGGCACCTGGCGAAGGGCTGCCAGGAAACAAAGTCCTAGCGAAGGACTGCTAGGCACCTGGCAAAGGGCTGCTAGGAAACAAAGTCCTAACGAAGGGCTGCTAGGCACCTGGCGAAGGACTGCCAGGATCCAAAGCCCTAGCGAAGGACTGCTAGGCACCTGGCGAAGGAATGCCAGGATACAAAGCCCTAGCGAAGGACTGCTAGGCGCCAGGCGAAGGACAGCTTGGGACTGAAGACCTAGCGAATGACAGCTAGGCACCGGGTGAAGGACAGCTTGGTTTCCAAGACCTGGCGAAGGACCGCTAGGCAAAAGTCCAACCAGAGGAGCGGTTGGCATCAGGTACATTCTCCCGAGAGGAGTAGGTGAGGACGCGTTCCCCGTCGAGGGAACAGTAGGCGTCGGTTCCACCTAGGGCTCCATTTTGGAGGCTCAAAGTCAGAACCAAGACAGCTAAGGCTGTATAAACTAACACATTATTATTTTATGTTGTTTTGGACTAACCCTGGATGCAGGACCAAAGGAACGAGTGTCTGCAGCTCAGAGAGCCTCAAAGGAGTGAGGCAGTGGCTGAGTAGGGCGCCCGGAGTGTCCCGGGCGCCCCCAAGGTGCATACAAAACAATGTAAGTAAGGAAGGCTTCGAACAGCTGCTGGGCGGGGCGCTCCCGTGCTCCCGGGCGCCCCGGTCAAGATCTGATCCCGAGTTTGAAGGGATCAGAAGCTGATCGAGACCGAGACGGATCGAGTGACACGTGGGGGGGCGCCCCCGACGTTCCGGGCGCCCCCAGGGCCTATAAAAGGGCCCTCGACCCCAGGCTTCAGAACAACAATTCATTCAACGCTTCGACGCTCTTCTGCTCCCGCACTCTGCTCCGGAAACTTCCCAACTCGAGCCTACGATGTCCCTCCGCTCCGAAAAGTCGATCTACCTCGGACGTCGGTAACAAAAAGCGATATTTTAATTCTGTGCTTATTACAATACTATTGTAATCCATTTTTGTAAACTGTATTTGCGCCTCATATAGAATTGCCCAAAGTAAACGGTCAACGACCGTGGGCCTTAGAGTAGGAGTCGACCCAGGCTCCGAACCAAGTAAAATCGATCGTGTCTCTGTGTGATTGTGTTTTCTTAATTTCCGCTGCGTATTCGCTCTAAGTTTTTCCGAAAAACGTTAACGATATTCACCCCCTCTATCGGTTCTCTCGATCCAACAGATTTTACTAGATATACATGGAATTATTTTCTTAAATATAAGGATCAAACCTTAGATGTCTTCATTTCTTTTTGTAGAAGGGTTAAAAATGAAAAATCATCAACAATTAAGACAATAAGAAGTGATCATAGAAGTGAATTTCAAAACCAACGATTTTTAAAATTTTGTCAAGATAGAGGGTATAGACATGTGTTCTCCACACCTAGAACACCACAACAAAATGGTGTTGTAGAGAGGAAGAATCGTGTTCTACAAGAGGCTGCGCGAAGTATGCTTAATGAGTACTCACTACCGAGCTATTTATGGGCTGAAGCTGTAAACACAGCTTGCTACGTGCAAAATCGAGTCCTCATCCATAGATTCTTAGGTAAGACTCCCCGTGAACTTTGGTTTGGGAAACTACCTACGGTTAAACATCTTAGGGTGTTTGGTTGTAAGGTGTTCATCCTAAACACCAAGGACCATCTTGGAAAGTTCACGGCAAAGGCTGATGAAGGGATATTGGTTGGGTACTCACTAGTTAGCAAAGCCTACCAAGTCTACAATAAGAAATCTAGATTGGTTGAAGAGTCTTCTGATGTGGTTTTTGAAGAAATTCCAAAAGCAAATGACCAATCAGAAAATGTAGAAGGAGTTCAACTCGAACTTAGGAGATTAAGTTTGAATGAAATTCCAAGTGTTGTTGATGGTGATGAGTCTGATGACAGTGACCCTAGACAACCCATAGATCAGCCGAATCCTGAGGCTGAGCCGGTGTCTAGTGAGACCATTCAAGAAGCACCACCAACACCTAGGCAAACCAGATTAGCCTCTAGTCATCCCCAAGACCAAATTGTTGGAGACATCCACCATGGGGTTAGAACTAGATCATTCTTCCGGAATGAGGCTAATGAAGTTGCTTTAATTTCCGAAATTGAACCTAGGAAAATTGATGAAGCATTAGATGATCCCGATTGGATCATCGCAATGTAAGATGAACTAGGTCAATTCGAAAGAAGTCAAGTTTGGGACTTAGTCCCTAGACCCAAGAAGACCACCATTATTGAAACCAAATGGGTCTTCAAAAACAAATTGAACCATAAGGGAGAAATCATAAGAAACTAGGCATGCTTAGTAGCCAAGGGTTATAGTCAAGTTGAAGGCCTTGATTATGATGAGACCTATGCTCCCGTGGCACAATTGGAGTCCATCTGATTGATGCTTGCATTTGTAGCACATCGGGGTTTCAAGTTATATCAAATGGACGTCAAATCGGCCTTCCTAAATGGTTAAATTAGAGAAGTGGTCTATGTTGAACAATGATGGTCCCGAAATACTAGATTAAATTGTCACGAAATGTGGATCCGTCAGAATTTAGAATTTATAAAAAGATGCTGGAAACCCTTTTTGCAATCCAAAATATAAAAATGTAGTAAAGGGGCCACAGGTCGTATTTTTCCTCGGGACTAGTTGAAGTTGTTTGATTCGAGCTCGTGTTTATGTGTCGTTTGTGAATTTTCAGGTTTCAAATAAATATTTGGGTTTTGGGTTCAATTAGAAATGGAAAGGCACAAAGAAAAGGGAGAAACTTGACCACGCAAATTTAAATCAAGTAATGGCAATTCATGGACTCAACCAATAAGAAACCTAATCAAGCAAAAGAACTTAACCGAATGCAAGGAGTAAAATTTTTAACTCAAGAGCAAGTGTTCACTACAAATTTCATTTAACTCCAAGACTGAGACAAGCTTGATACGCAAAAGAGGTGGTTATGTGCCAAAAGCTAATAGTGAAATGCAAGGTTAAACGCAAAACTTTAAACGGACCATTCCCAAGTGAAACTAATTGATTTAGCTTGGAAATCAAGCTCCTAGTGAAGTGTTGTTCAGGAATTAAGGAAGAAATTCAGAGTTGAATGTAGCAATTCAGAGTTGGACTAATTGTAGAATTCGAATGCAGAAATTCAGATCATGCAGCAGAGATGAATGCAGAATCAAACTCAATGGAAACTAGAATTCAGAAATCCAACATGATGTGCAGAAATGCAGGAATGCAGAGCTGTATTTCAGAAGCCGATTAGGATGCTAAAACCAAACAAACAGATGAATTCGATGGCTCCAAACTGATGTCCCCATAAGATTCATAAGAACTATAATTCACTTGATGCAAATTCTGGAAATTGAAGGCTGAAACAGTGCAAAACATGAAACTGTCGAATTGAAGAAATGGGAGTTGCTACACATACAAGTTGAGCTAAAAATTCAGAAATGAAACCAGATATGAAACAAACTTGGATTTACTGAGACAAAATTCAGAGGGATTAATTGAAAGTTGATACACGGAGCAACTGATAAGCTGGAATTCACCCGGTTGATACACAATTAACAAACTAAGTGCAGAAATCAAATTCGATAGCTATAGAAATGAAACAAAACTGCAAGATGAATTCAAAGGATTAAAACTAAGCTAGCTTAACACAAAAATCAGAAATGGCAGACAAAGAAAACAATTGAACGCAGCAAACAAACTGATACGCAAAAATCAGAAATGGCACGCAACTACAAATCTGATTCACAAGCAACAAAAACAGAAATTAAACTAAAATTAAGTTTAATGGATCACTGAATAATATCCCTAGCTAGTTTACTTGCAGAAATGAAACTAGTTGAAGCAGAAGAAATTCAGAAAAGGAATTACAGTAACTGAAACGACAGCAGAGATAGAAATTTAACTGCAGAAATAAATTTACAGCTAATACAATGAAATCAAACTAGCAAACTAATCCTCAGTCCTTCCCTAGCTCAAATGCTCCTTGTTCGTCACGCAAGGGCTGGCCTCGAACCCGTAAACTCAGCGAACCATTGAAAAACAGCTCTGCGATTCAAATCCAGCTCACACTCTGAACCAATCTGAATTCCGAATCGATTTCCTCAATCTGGCATTGTCCAATTGCGCGGATGGTGTGGGGATGAACCAAACACTCCAGGGAACCCCTCTGGATAGCTCGGATGGATGAAGGATGGAGCAAAACCGAGATTGAAGCAATAAATGACAGAGCTGCGGAAACCTCACAACAACTCTGTTTTGGCCAATTCGGAGCTGGAAATTCACCGAGAACCTTCCCAATAGCCTAGCAATTGATCTAGTAGAAGAATTTGAGGGGTCGCGCCCCTTGGATTGAAGAAATTAGCTGAAGAAAACTAAGAACACGAAGAAGGAAGAAGCTGCGGCGGAGACGCGACGAGGAGAAAGGCTGTGGAGTTTCTGATTAAATAACTATCAATGGACGGCCCAGATTGATCGGAGGAAATCCAACGGCTGATCTTGCTCTGATTTGAGCCAAACTTTGAGGATGATGATCTGGGGTCAGGATCTGCCTCGTGGTAGCTCGAATCCTCCAGATGTGCAATGGATGGTCCAGATCAACCTAATCTTTGAATGGACGATCTATAGCCCTCCGAGCTTGATCCAACGGTTGATTGAGCTCTGATTGGGATGAAACCTTCAGATCTTGATCATAATGCTTAATCAACCCTAACCCTAGCTCGGATTGCTTCAGATGGTCCTGGATGGCTCAAATCTAGCCGCTTGTGAATCGGACGACCCGGGTTAATCCTAAGCTTGATAATTCGATCCGGTTCCACTTCCGACTCAAGTTTGACCCAGTATGCCCTAGGTCCATGAACCTTTCATGCCTACAAAAATAGATCAAAAATTTAGTGGCCAAATAATCTAATTTAATGCAAATTTGCAATTAAGTCCAAAATAAGAGTAAGTTCTAAAACCTAGGGCAATTTCACAATTAAGCAATAAAAATATAGGTCAAACATGGATTTAAGCAATTAAAATAATCAACAAAATGGTATTTATCAACTCCCCCACACTTAACCTTGAGCGTCTCGCGAAACTACTAAATAAGTATCCCCTAGATTTTCTAAAGCATAATTAGAAGAAAATGAAAAGAAATTACCTAGGGTCGTCAATTCTCATAAATCTAAGCTTTATGGAGTAGTATCTTGTCCTTAAATCAACAAGTTAGCCTTTTCATCCATCATGAGTCATTGAGATGAATTCAAATCACTAGCCTTTCAAGGAAAATTTTGGGTGGCTCTCTCCTTAAGTTCTAACTTGATGATGGAAGTGGAGCTCACTCAAACACACATGCTTCATGTACTACCATAAGCTTGCTTATTATCTACTCTCCACCATTAATCATGATTAGGATTCACATCTACAAAAACAAGTGAAAACATGGCAAATGGTAAGAAATGGAGTAAAAGCCAAGAAAATGGAAAAAATGGGTAAAGTGGAAGACTTGAGTGCTCAAGGATGTTTCCAATGTACTTTGTTTCTCTTTACAGTCCCCTAATGATCTCAAAAGTGTTGTGAAGTCAAACTTGAATAATTGCCTTTGATTTGGATAAAAAACTTTCCTTGACTTCATTTTGCCAAGTTTTGCCTATTGCGTGCCACTTGCATCCTTCTCTTTTCTCTTCATCAAATTTTCTTTTCTCTTTTTTTTTCTTTCTCTCTAGTAAAACTCAGAATGTATTGGAGCAAAGAATTTGAATGAGAAAACTCCACTGAATTTAGGGTGCCGAAACTCCAAATGTATGTGCCACCTTTGTTTTTGTTTCTATCTTCTTTTCTTTTCTCTGCTTATATGGTCAGCTGCCACTTCTATTCTTGGTCTTCATTTTGCTCAATCTTGTTGTGCTCATGCTCCCCAAATCCTTGTTCAGAAACTTGCTCCACTCCAACCTGCCGTGAGCTTCAAATTCATGCCCTAGGGAAACCAATTCAGCCCTTAGTTGATACAAACTGCATTCTCAGTTTTGTTTTTTTTTCTCTTCCTAGCTGCATTCTCAGCTTGCTGCTCTTCCTTACTGCATTTCATATTCCTCAACGACAGTTAGTGCAAATGGCTGAGCAGCAGGTTGAAATCCAGTCAGTGCACTGCATTTAGACCTTACAATTCTGTTCTAATCTGGAATTTCAATCAGCCACATCTTTTTCCTATTCTGATCAGTTGTGATGCACTCAACTCCTTTTTGCTACATTCATATACCTACTACCTTGATTTATAGCCTTAAAACCCAATTCAATTTGCAAGTTGGTACAAAACTACTTGTATGGAAACAAATTTGATGTGGTAAACACATTTTCTGTATTTAAACTTGGCACAGCAGTTTGTATCATTTCAGCTTCAGCAAAGTCGAAGTATCTCAGCTTTAATTCATTTCCAATTCCGTCAGCCTTCAATTCAGATTGTATCCAGCTGGAATTCATCTTCTAGCAGGGTTTTCTGATTTTGTTTTTCTTGATCAGCTCAGAATTTTGCTTAAGCTTCAGATTTTCCAACTGCAATTCATCCACGCAGCAGCAATTCCTCTGTTCTGATCAGCATTGGATGCAATCAATGCTGAGTTCACTAATTCATACCCTAGGAACACCAAGTTCAGCCCTTGCATCCTCTACTTTCTTCAAGTTTCGAATTTCTGCATTCTGCTGCAATTTCTGAATTGTTTTGTTTCAAGTTTCAGCTCCATACACTAAATTTCCGAATCCAAAATCATCCAGTTCTTCATTCCTTGCAAACATCTGATTTCTTGACAGCAGTAGCATCAAATGGAAATGGAAGATTTAAATGCTTCAATGAATGAATTGATACACTCCATTCTTCAACAACATATTTTCTTGGTCACTGCACTTTACTGCAAATGTCTTTTCTCTGTTTTTTTTTTCCGAAATCCAATCAGCCACCTCCTTGTGATCAGTAGTGGATGGCTCAATCAACTCCAAGTCACTGTCGGCAGATTTCACTTTTTCTCTCAAACTTGTTTTGATAGCTTGCAATGCAGTTTGTTTCAGCTCTTAAATTCTATACAACTGCAGTTCATCTTGATTTGTAATGGCACAACTCTTAAATTTGCTGCATTTAAATAGAACCTCTGCCCGCAGCAGCTCTCCTTGCAGTTTAGCTCAGAATTTCCTGCTTCTCAGCTCTTCTCAGCTTCATTTCAGATTTTTCAGCTTCTTTCCAGCTTTGTTCAGCCTTGCTCATCTTCAACTGAATTCACTTGGCAATGAACTCCTGCATTTGGTTCAAGTTATATCAGCTGCAAATCATTCCATTCCATTCCATGATCAGTAGATTGGATTTCCAGCTCAGATTTCTGCAATTGGTCTTAGCTGAAACATACCAGATCTTGCAATTCTATAATTCCTTCATATCAGTTGGCATCTAGAAATTGTCGAGTGGTATTTCATTCCATTTTAAAACCTTGGCACAGAATTTGGATTCAATTTGATGGTTGCGTGCCACTTAGTCCTTGGCACACAATTTCTTCTTCATCAACCAATTTGAGCTTGGCCATGTAAGCTTGGATCTTCAAATTATAATCAAGAATCTAGATGCCTCCATTGGCTCCATCCTCACCCATTTCTTCTTGCTTATTTTTGACACCAAACTCACTCAAACTCATCTTTGGCACATGGAATTGCAAAAAAAAAAAATTTTTCGAAATGAAGTGCATCCTTGATAAAAATTGCTTCCAAATCACTAGTCACTCCACCACACTTAAATCTTTGTCCGTCTCGGGCAAAATAGCATCAAGAAAACATCCCAAGCAAACAAATCCATAGAAAAATTGGGGTTAAGATTAGGAATAATGAAAGACAAATAGAAGAGACATGATTTTTGCCAAAATTGATATGGAAAGGTAAACAAATGGATTAGCCTCTATAGATGTGATCCGATCATTGAAATATGGTTTTGAAAGAACCTAAGCAAGTTCTAGAGCTCAATAACATATGTGTGTCACAAATATAAGGCTAATTCTCACTAGGTAAAAATAATTCATCTCAAGTCCTCAATTAAGAATTTAAAACCAAGTAGTACTCAAGCATCCAAGAATTCATCCATGAGCTTAAATCTTAAGTTTTGACAACCAAATTTAACTTATTTTCCAAGAGATTCTAAAATGCTATGGAATAACCTAGAGGGATACATTTATTCCTAGTCATGCAAGAAAAAGTGCTAAAAGAAATAACAAGATATTTACAATGACTCCTATGCATTCTACTCTACTCATGCATTTATTAGCAAGAACTCATTTCAAAAGTGAAAACATGCAATAAATGAAAAGGCAAGAAAGATCAAACTCCCTTTTATTTCTAGTGGACGGAGTCTATCCAGAAGTAACCTCCATCGTGGTAGTGGAGGAAAATGGGTGGCTGAGAGAATTCTGACTCCCCCACACTTGAACTTTGTAGAAAAATGCTCCGGTGGCCGAAGGCGATTTAGGTTCAAAATCCATTGAAGGAATGGAGTGCTTCAATTAGAGTAAAATCATCTCCTCCTTCTTTATGCCTTTTAGAAGTCCTTCCAGGAGGTTGAAGTCTGTTCAGATGGAGCACCCACTCCGGAAGTCTTCTGGACCCTGCAAAACAATGTAATACCTCTCTCAAGCGTGCAGGGTAAGACAGAAATAAAATAATATCAGTCTCTGCATGAAATGAATCCAAAACTGCATCATATCCAATTAAATCAAATTCTGGTATCTCAATGAATTTTTCACAATTATTTTCTACAAAAAATGCATCCTGAAATTTATCACAAATAATAAAATCAATCCTTGGCACTTCAATAGAAATTTCACAATTATTTTCTACCAAGGATGTATCAAGCAATGTATCACAGTCAATAAAATAACTTTTAGGTACCTCAATGAATTTTTCACAATTATTTTCAGCATAAGATATATCAAAAGACTCATCACAATAATCAACATCAAACCTAGGCACTTCTAAAAATTTCTCACACTCAGCATTTTCATGATATGTACCACCACATGCTTCAAATTCAGCAACTTTAACACTAGGTACCTCTAGGGATTTTTCACAATCAAATTCTACAAGAAATGCATCCCTAAGTATATCACAGACAATAAAATCAGTTTGAGGTACCTCTATGCAATTTTCAGAAAAATTAGGAGGAGTATTTACCTGATAGTGCTGAAAAATACCTGGAGATTCTACAAAAGTAGATGTATCCGTGTTCTCCTCCTGGTCAAGTAATTGCTCCTCTTCAGCCTCAAGCTCTGGTGGACAATCAACTAAAGCAGGTGATCCTTGGGTGCTTGCTTCCACCATGCAAGTCCCTACACTTTCTGGTTCATTCTCTGAATCTTGTGGTGGTCCCTGGGGCTTAGTGCAATCCCCTACACCTATAGATTCATCTGATTGTCCTAATCTTTGGGCTTGTATTTGATTCCATTGATCAACCAATTTTCCAAGGCGTTGTTGTTGTTGAAAATTTTACTGTTGTTGTTCTTGAAGTTGTTGTTGAAAATTTTGCAGTTGTTGTTCTTGAAAACTTTTCTGTTGTTGTAGAATTTGTTGCAACATCTCCATCATCCTTTGGTGTAGAGCCTCATCCCAATCAGGATCATCAAAGCCTCCTTGATTAAACCGCTGAAATGGGAGGGGTTGAAAATTCTGAGTGTCTTGCTGAAAATTCTGTCCTTGAAACTGGAAATCTTGCTGAAAATGTTGAAATTGTGGTTGAAAGGATGGTTGAACTTGCTGAGAATGGTAGCCCAGGAAATCTTGAATCTGAGGTTGAAATTGTGGTGGTAAAAACTGAGATTGAGTGGGCTGAAAATTCTGGTTGTGTTGTTGGAAATTCTGATTAATGGGTTGGGAGGGTTGGAAAAATGGTTGGTTTTGAGGTGGAAATGTTTGAAACGATTGACAATCTTGCTGCCCTTGTTGATATGGCTGGAATTGAGGTTGAAATTGATTATTTCCATGCTGAAAACTTGCAAAAGGCTGCTGGAAGTTTTGGTTAAGATGCTGAAATTGTTGGAATTGTTGTGGTGGCTGGAATTGTTGTAGTTGCTGAAATTGAGGCTGAGGTGGCTAATCGAAACTCTGGAATTGTGGCTGCCCATTCTGAATTTGTTGGAAATTTGAGTAGGGCTGTTGAAAATCTTGCTGTGGTGGCTGCTGAAATTGCTGGAAAGGCTGAAAGTCCGAATAGGGCTGCTGCAATTGGTTGAGAGGCTGACATTGTGGACACGGCTGCTAATAAGTGGATGAAAACATTTTGAACCTGCACCCCTGTCACAAAACAAACAAGAAAAATGGAAGTACCCGTATATAAAAGATAAAACAAAATAAAATAGAACCCAATGATATGTCCATAAGCATACAAGCAAAAATCAAACAAATCAACTAGTTGCTTCCCCGGCAACGGCGCCAAAAATTTGACGGTCCCGAAATACTAGATTAAATTGTCACGAAATGTGGATCCGTCAGAATTTAGAATTTATAAAAAGATGCTGGAAACCCTTTTTGCAATCCAAAATATGAAAATGTAGTAAAGGGGCCACAGGTCGTATTTTTCCTCGGGACTAGTTGAAGTTGTTTGATTCGAGCTCGTGTTTATGTGTCGTTTGTGAATTTTCAGGTTTCAAATAAATATTTGGGTTTTGGGTTCAATTAGAAATGGAAAGGCACAAAGAAAAGGGAGAAACTTGACCACGCAAATTTAAATCAAGTAATGGCAATTCATGGACTCAACCAATAAGAAACCTAATCAAGCAAAAGAACTTAACTGAATGCAAGGAGTAAAATTTTTAACTCAAGAGCAAGTGTTCACTACAAATTTCATTTAACTCCAAGACTGAGACAAGCTTGATACGCAAAAGAGGTGGTTATGTGCCAAAAGCTAATAGTGAAATGCAAGGTTAAACGCAAAACTTTAAACGGACCATTCCCAAGTGAAACTAATTGATTTAGTTTGGAAATCAAGCTCCTAGTGAAGTGTTGTTCAGGAATTAAGGAAGAAATTCAGAGTTGAATGTAGCAATTCAGAGTTGGACTGATTGTAGAATTCGAATCCAGAAATTCAGATCATGCAGCAGAGATGAATGCAGAATCAAACTCAATGGAAACTAGAATTCAGAAATCCAACATGATGTGCAGGAATGCAGAGCTGTATTTCAGAAGCCGATTAGGATGCTAAAACCAAACAAACAGATGAATTCGATGGCTCCAAACTGATGTCCCCATAAGATTCATAAGAACTATAATTCACTTGATGCAAATTCTGGAAATTGAAGGCTGAAACAGTGCAAAACATGAAACTGCCGAATTGCAGAAATGGGAGTTGCTACACATACAAGTTGAGCTAAAAATTCAGAAATGAAACCAGATATGAAACAAACTTGGATTTACTGAGACAAAATTCAGAGAGATTAATTGAAAGTTGATACACGGAGCAACTGATAAGCTGGAATTCACCCGGTTGATATGCAATTAACAAACTAAGTGCAGAAATCAAATTCGATAGCTATAGAAATGAAACAAAACTGCAAGATGAATTCAAAGGATTAAAACTAAGCTAGCTTAACACAAAAATCAGAAATGGCAGACAAAGAAAACAATTGAACGCAGCAAACAAACTGATACGCAAAAATCAGAAATGGCACGCAACTACAAATCTGATTCACAAGCAACAAAAACAGAAATTAAACTAAAATTAAGTTCAATGGATCACTGAATAATATCCCTAGCTAGTTTACTTGTAGAAATGAAACTAGTTGAAGCAGAAGAAATTCAGAAAAGGAATTACAGTAACTGAAACGACAGCAGAGATAGAAATTTAACTGCAGAAATAAATTTACAGCTAATACAATGAAATTAAACTAGCAAACTAATCCTCAGTCCTTCCCTAGCTCAAATGCTCCTTGTTCGTCATGCAAGGGATGGCCTCGAACCCGTAAACTCAGCGAACCATTGAAAAACAGCTCTGCGATTCAAATCCAGCTCACACTCTGAACCAATCTGAATTCCGAATCGATTTCCTCAATCTGGCATTGTCTAATTGCGCGGATGGTGTGGGGATGAACCAAACACTCCAGGGAACCCCTCTGGATAGCTCGGATGGATGAAGGATGGAGCAAAATCGAGATTGAAGCAATAAATGACAGAGCTGCGGAAACCTCACAACAACTCTGTTTTGGCCAATTCGGAGCTGGAAATTCACCGAGAACCTTCCCAATAGCCTAGCAATTGATCTAGTAGAAGAATTTGAGGGGTCGCGCCCCTTGGATTGAAGAAATTAGCTGAAGAAAACTAAGAACATGAAGAAGGAAGAAGCTGCGGCGGAGACGCGACAAGGAGAAAGGCTGTGGAGTTTCTGATTAAATAGCTATCAATGGACGACCCAGATTGATCGGAGGAAATCCAACGGCTGATCTTGCTCTGATTTGAGCCAAACTTTGAGGATGATGATCTGGGGTCAGGATCTGCCTCGTGGTAGCTTGGATCCTCCAGATGTGCAACGGATGGTCCAGATCAACCTAATCTTTGAATGGACGATCTATAGCCCTCCGAGCTTGATCCAACGGTTGATTGAGCTCTGATTAGGATGAAACCTTCAGATCTTGATCATAATACTTGATCAACCCTAACCCTAGCTTGGATTGCTTCAGATGGTCCCGGATGGCTCAAATCTAGCCGCTTGTGAATCGGACGGCCCGGGTTAATCCTAAGCTTGATAATTCGATCTGGTTCCACTTCCGACTCAAGTTTGACCCAGTATGCCCTAGGTCCATGAACCTTTCATGCCTACAAAAATAGATCAAAAATTTAGTGGCCAAATAATCCAATTTAATGCAAATTTGCAATTAAGTCCAAAATAAGAGTAAGTTCTAAAACCTAGGGCAATTTCACAATTAAGCAATAAAAACATAGGTCAAACATGGATTTAAGCAATTAAAATAATCAACAAAATGGTATTTATCAAACAACCTCCGGGGTTTGAGAGTACCGAGTTTTCAAACCACGTATTTAAGCTCAAAAAGGCATTGTATGACCTTAAATAAGCACCCCGAGCTTGGTATGAGCGGTTGTCAACATTCTTAATTGAGAAAGGCTTTGTAAGAGGCCAAATAGACCCTACACTATTTCTACGGAGAGATGGTGACAATATATTTGTAGCCCAAGTTTATGTCGATGACATTATTTGTGGCTCAAACAACAAGGGCTATTTAAATGAGTTCATTGGACACATGGAAAGTGAATTTGAAATGAGTCTAGTGGGAGAGTTGACTTTCTTCCTTGGACTTGAAATCAAACAAATCCGAGATGGGATCCATGTGCACCAATCAAAGTATACTCAAGAAATGCTTCGAAAATTCAATATGAGTGATTCAAAAGAAGTAACCACTCCCATGGCTACAAACACGAGATTAGACAGTGATGAGAGTGGTAAACCTGTTGATTTGACTCAATATCGGAGCATGATAGGTAGTCTGCTATACCTCACAGCCAATCGACCTGATATACTTTTCGTTGTGGGTATGTGCGCTAGATATCAAGTTTGTGCCAAGGAATCTCACTTGATTGCTGTCAAGAGAATTTTGAGATATCTTAAAGGCACAATTGGTGTTGGTCTATGGTACCCCCATACCGAATCATTCGACCTAATTGGCTATACCGATTCCGACTACGCTGGATGTAAGTTGGATCGAAAAAGCACTAGTGGGGATTGCCAATTTTTAGGATCATCTTTAGTTAGTTGGTCAAGTCGGAAGCAATATTGTGTTGCTCTCTCCACGTCCGAGGCAGAATATATTGCTATGGGAGAGAGTATATCGCAATTGTTGTGGATGATTCATACTTTAGAGGACTATGGATTAAGCTACAAGGGTGTGCAAGTGTTGTGTGACAACATTAGCACAATTAACCTAACCAAGAATCCAGTCCATCATTCTAGGACTAAACATATTGAAGTGCGTCACCACTTCATTAGAGATCATGTTGCTAGAGGAGATGTTGTACTCTCATATGTAGAGTCCAAATCGAATCTAGCGGACATTTTCACTAAATCGCTCCCCGAAAATGAGTTTAGTTTCTTAAGAAGGGAGTTGGGAATGTGTCGCGCTTCATAGGTTTCAAAATGCATTCAAAACCCTTCATGATTAGTTCTAATTGTTGGGATACAATTGGGTAACTTTGGGGACATCTCACATAAACTATAAAGTTCAACAAAAAGTTTTTGTTTGCTAGAAATGGGGTGAGATGTTAGGATCAACTCAATTTCTCAAAATGTCAATGCATCCCTTGAGAAATTTGGTTAACGAGATAAAAATCACTTCGGTGACCAAGTATGGGGAAAACCAATACATAACACATGTGTATTTGGCTCCATGATCATACTTGGACATTCCAATCAAGGAAACTTGATTGGAAACTTAAATTTGATACAAATTTGTTTAAATTTGCTTGGATGCTTGTTGTTTGAGTTTGACTCCACTTGGGTGGAGCAAAGTGATTGTTAAACCCATAAGGACCTTTGATCCTTATTCAGAGATCAATTTTAGTCAAAGGATCACTTCCAAAATCGATAATCTTCATCAAATCTTATCAGAAATTGAAGAGAAGTCTGAAACTGAAAGTTTCAGATCGTATCAGGCAATATCAGGAACCCTGATCGATCATTGGACCGATCAGGAGTAGGATTGATCGGTCCCCGGACTGATCTGGCTCCCTCCTGTGATGATCGGTCCACAGACCGATCAGAAGGACCACAGAACACTTCGCGAAAAAGTGTCCAAATATTCTGTGTTAGCCTGGATCGGTCTCCGGACCGATCTGGCACCCTGTGGGGATCGGTCCATAGACCGATCAGGGGGCTCACGGAAAAACTCTACAAACCTACTGTTCGCTTCCTGATCGATCAGCCGATCGATCAGGAGCCTGCCTGATCGGTCACCTGACCGATCAGGACCAGGCCAGTCCGATCAGGCCGGAGCCTGATCGGTCTGGGCGCTCCCAGATCGAACGGTGATCCATTCGATCACATTAAATTTCTGTTGGTGGACCGATCCACCAACCTAATAACTTCGCGAAAACCCCTTTTTCCCCGAGCCCTAGCGCCGAAACACCTTCCCACGCGATCTTCTTCGTGTGTTTCCTCCTCCCTGCGCGTGTTCTTCCTTGTGCGTGAGTTTCTCTTACGCGTGAGCTTCTGTGTGCGTGCGATCTTGAGTGTCCTGCGAGCTCTTCCTTGTCTTCGGCAAGTTTCTCTCTCGCTCAAGGTCTTGCGCTCCTTTCTTGCGCCTAGAACTTTTTCCTGTGAGAGCTCTTCTTCCAGACTTCAAGATCTTCTTCACAAATCATCAATGTCACCTAAGTAAGCATTTTTGGTTAGTTTTTCTTACGTTTGAGTTCATAGATTATGTATTTGGACTAACCATGGTCTCTCTTTTGGTGTTTTACTGTTGTGTCGTGACCCCATGATTGTGCCGTGACCTTTCCTTGCCATGACCTTTTAATGTTACTGATTAAACCTCATCTTTGATCAATGACTTACCCTTGCGTTCACTTGATTTCTCTTGTGTCTTTGGTTATATGATCAAATTTGTGTTCACTTCGCTGATTCAATATGGGCCATGATAATCAACTTGTATCATGATTTAAATCAATCCCATTTCATGCCGTGATCTTGTCTTGACTTTAACTCTATTGATTGAACCTACTCCTGATTATTCCAATTCTTTAGAAAGTCATCCAAAGGGAAAGAACGAGTAGAGGGCAGCTCAAAGGGCAAAGCCCCTTCTTCATCCGCGCCCTCCCGAAGGCCTCAGCCTTCCTCAAGCTCTCGCTTTCCCAATGCTGCCTGTGAACAGGCCTTCCAATCCCGTACCTTCAAATTACTCTCCTGCCGATCGATTGATGTTCCATTTTTATCCGAGCACTGTCCCTCCATCATGGAGATAGTCACTTTCTACAACCTTGGCTTTCTCCTCTCCTTGGAGCGGACGATAAACTATGATCTTGTCTCAGAGTTTTACAACAATCTTCAACAAGGGCCTCAAGGAGGTTTTGAATTCACCACCCGCGTAGCAAAGAGAAATCTCGATTTCTCTTATGAGATTCTAGCGGAGTATCTAGGCGGTCGACGATCGCCTAACCTGTATTCTATTTATCCTGAGCTCCCAGACCCTTTGTTGCCTCCTTTTGCAGATGTTACCCCCGACACCATTTATCAGCATTTCTTTGGACATCCCCGCCCAGCCGGGCTTGATGAGTTAGGTCCTGATTTTTCGACTTTTGCAGCCCTACGACTTGCTCCTGTTGACTACATCCTCTTCAACATAATCACAAATTGCATCTTGCCTATCACTTCAAAGCCTTTGCCCGAGATCCGTCCCTATCATTGCCTGATGCTCTATGGTATGCACTACCGTATGGACTTTGACATCATGGAGAGTATTTTTCAATCCATTCTATCCTATAGAGAGCCGAGCCGACGCACAGTGTTAGTAATGTGAGAGAAGTGTCCTAAGGCCTTATGATTGTAATCATTTACTTTAATAAAAGAATATTCACTATTTGAGTATACATGTTCATGTATTTGATTGAGATCTTAAACTCATTACTGAATGTCCGCAATACAATTCACAGCATGAGAGAATTTGTGATGAATTCACAACTAGTGATTATCTCTACATGTGTAATTGTGAAGTATTGAAATTGTCCCTAGTCGATGAATTGATAAATATGGACACTGTCAATTCTGTTGAGACTAGCATGGGTTATTCTCTAATCAGCTGATTCTCACTGGCTGGTGACATTGGGATGCCCGGAGATAAACATGGATGCTAGTTAAGGGAACTAGTTCATTGGAGTGACTAGCTGTAAAACTTCATATGGTAATCTACATATAGATATGTCAATGAAAGTTCTTACTGCAGCTTAAGTGCGATGTTCCTTTGACTTGCGGTGTTCAAGTCATCTTGGTCATGGAGACTTATACTTTGACATCTTAAGCAAGCATCTCTAAGGAGGTGTGGACCCAGGATGGTTGGGTATAAGCCGAAATGCCCGAAGATGTTTGAACAGCCTACAAAGGATTCACCACTCCTTGCGAGGAGATGTATATCCAAGGCCTATCGTCGGATTGTTACTCGAAGCCTCTGGCCAGAGCACAACATGTTCCGAGTATGAATCCTCTAGGAAACATGAGAGTAATTAGAATCCGTTGGACGAGAAAGACATTACTTGGGCTAGGTGTGACGTAGTCAGCCTAGTGGGGACTGACACACATAGACCGTGTCCTGAACCAAGTCGGTATAAGATGGTGAAGGGAATGAGGCACGATTCATCAGAGCTGCTGAAGGGTTTTAGAATTACTTCTGAGGTCAACCGTTGATCTTTCGATTAATTGGGGGTCATGATGTACTACTAGGTACCACTCATGATCGTTCTATAATTAGTTGATTATAGACGTCCAACATAAATCGAAAGCCTATTTAGTCACACGCACTACGAGTAATCCGAGGGATTTAAAACGAGTTGAAAATTAGATTTTCCGATCAAGAGAAATAAGTCGAATCTGAGTTAATTAGAGGCGCAACGGAAGCTAAAAATGGCTAAGTCTTTGAAGGCTTATTGGGCGAATTAAATGAGTTTAATTCGCGATGGGTTCGGCTCGGTTTGGCCGGCCAAAGAGGGTGCCAACCCTCTTTGGTTTGGCCGGCCACCACTTGGGGAGAAACCAATTTATTTGGTTTATTTTATAAAATAAATCAAGTGCGATTTGTTTTATAAATTATGGATAAATAAATTTGTATAAAGAAATTTATATAAAGAAATTTATAGAAATTTATTCTTTTTTATGGAAATTAAAATGATCCATGGAATGGTTTATTTTAATTTTATAAAATCAATTATGAATTAATTTTTCCATAATAAGAAAATTTATAAATTTCTTGTAAAATTTATTCCATAATAAAAGGAGAGATGTATTTGTTTTATTATAAAATTAGTTATAATAAAACTTGGTTTAAACGGAATAATTCATAAAGAAAATTTATAGGATAAATTTCTTATGAAAAATTCCGTTAAAGGGGAGACTTGGCAAGGGAGAGGCTATTATATAAAGGAACCAAGGCTAGGCTTGATTTCCTTAATAGATTGATCAAGAGATTAACTCTCTCCCTCTCTCTCTCTAACTCTCTCTCTCTCTAGGGTCGGCACCCTTTCTCTCTCTAGGGCTGGCTCTCTCTCCTCCCCTAGGGCCGGCTCTCTCTCCTCCCCTAGGGCCGGCGCAAGCACCTAGGGTGCCCGTAAGTTTCCTCCACCAAGTTCGTGCCGAAGAAGAAGAAGAAGCGGATCGCGACTCCTTCCTTCCTTTCCCGGAATTTTGATTCCGTTACTTGGTGGTTAGTTTCCATCCTTCTCTCTTGATTTTCTAGTTGTGTCTTTGGAGAATCTAGTAGTTCTCATCGACACAAAACTCGTGGCTTTGCGAAGTCATCCCGAAGAGAACTCGGCGTGGACGCAAATAGAGGCGGAGCTTCCAAGGGACGCTACGGTTGGATCTCGTCCCTTTCTTCGAGTTACGCAAAGTACAAAGTAAATTAGTTTATTTTTCCGCAATGTTTTAATTTATGATCATGTCTACACATCATAAGGTTGCATGCTAGATACGTGGTTAAAATAATTTGAGAAATTATTTTATGCTAATTCTTCCGCTGCACGTAAAAATTTAAAATTTTACGAACCCGTATCCTTGTCAACATGCACCCGGTCCCAACAGTGGTATCAGAGCCGGTTAGTGTTCGACATAATCATATAATTGTTTTGCGGAAAACTTTGTCATAATCTCAATTTTGGAAAAATTTTCAATTATGAAAATTTTCCAATTATGGAAATTTTCCAATTATTATAAATTTAAGATTTAGGAATTTCAACGTTTGGAAATCCTCATGAAATTTTGCAAACGTTTGAAATATCCTAGTTTCTGAAATTTTATGATAATTGTGAAAACTTCCCATCTTTGGAAACTTTTCAATTTTGGAAATTTCCTATTTTGGAAATTTTCCAATTTTGGAAATATGTAAGTTTTCTTTGTACCAGAAACTTACAATTATTCTGAAAACCTATTATGAAATCTCGCAATTTTGGGCACTTTCTTTTAAGAAAGTCTAGACAAATTTATGGATAATTAATTGACAATTAAATTTAAATTGGTTTTAAATTATCAACAAAATTCTTTATTTTGGATTGAGCCTCGGGGAGCCGTCCAATTTAAAGTTAGTTGTTGTAATTTAATTTACCAATTTTGAATGAAATTGTCATGTTTAATTTGGTTGCGCTTCAGAAGCGGACCAAATTGAATTTACGACAAATTTCTTTTCTTTGGGTATCTGAGCCTCGGGGAGCCACCCTTAGAAAACAATTTGTTGTAATTAATTAAATCCATGAATAAAATATGATTTAAGAGGTGATGCTCTTACATATTGTTGTCTCCAAAATTAATTAGGAAAATGGTTTCCTATAGAGTTTTCTTAAAAGAGATTTTCATGAAAATAATATGTGGTTGAATTAAGGGAATTGCCTCTTAATTTAATAAGATTTGATTTAGAGAAATCAAAGTCTTAAACATATTATTTCTGAAATTGATTATGACAATTTAGGAAATTGTTTCCCAAAACAATTCCTTGAATAAAGTATGAAATTAGAATTAGGAAATCCGGTTCCTAATTCAATTAATGAGACTTGATAAATTAAGTCACATACATACTTTATTAAGGAAATCGTTAGTCATGACATAATTATATGTCATGAATGTGCTTAGAAAAGAAAGGATGAGACCTAAAACCCCTTACAAAATATTAAGGCTAACACCTTCCATTAATATGGTTAGAACCGGAGTTTTGTTTCTCGTTTGGGTTGATGGACACATCCATGCCCGGCTTGAACCTCAACATGTTCAAACCATGGAATTAGTTTATGATTAATATAGTTGGACCCAGAGGTCAATCCTTAGTTTTGGTTGTTGGACACATCCAAGCCTGACTAAACGGTTGAATGAACTCCAACCATATTAAAACTATTTCTTGATTAATGGGTCAGCCTTAAGCTTGGAGCATCGATTTGTTGTGCCACAGCCAAGGTCGATGTAAAGAGAGGTGCAGTTGGGTGCTATGTATATTGTTGCATACTTGTTAATGAGTTAACAACCCAATGATTTATGCAAACATTCAATTAGTTGATAGTATAAAGTGATAGTTACATATATGTGATATGTAATCGGTATAATTACCTACCTTCATAGCTAAGAATAACTTGATGGCCACAGCCATGGTTGTTCTTATCTATGGTTGGATATCAACCTATTTGGAGGTGTTCCTACGATCTCCCGAATTGATAAAAAGGGTTATTCAATTCGAAAAATAAATAAGATTTAATTAATGTATGTTGATGCATTCTTTATCATTCTTCTCACATAAGCTCAATTTGTATTTCTAGGATAATCACTCGATCATGTCTTTCTGAATTTGCGTTCCATTTTGGACACCAATAAACTGACTGGGCCAAACTTCATGGACTGGCTTCGAAACCTAGGGATAGTCCTCAAGGCAGAGAAGCTTGCTTTTATCCTTGAAGATCAACTTCCCAACCGTCCTCCAGAAGATGCAACTCCAGACCAGTTAGTGGCCTATCAGAAACATGTGACCGATTCTGAACTTGCGAGTTGCATCATGCTAGCCTCTATGGTACCTGAGCTGCAAAAGCAGCATGAGCATATGGATGCTTATACCATCATCTTCCATCTTCATGAGTTATTTGAAGAGCAGGCGAGATCCGAAAGGTTCGAAGTCTCCAGACTCCTCTTCACCTCTAGGATGCAGGAAGGCACTTCTGCCTCACAGTTTGTGTTAAAGATGTTGGGGTACATTGAGCGACTGAGCACACTCGGTTTTGTAATGGATCATGAACTAAGTATTGACTTAATTCTGCATTGTTTGCCCAAAAGTTATTCACAATTTGTGATGAACTATCGGATGAACAAGCTGGAGACTACCATTCCTGAGTTACTCAACCTGCTGAAGACTATAGAGCCTTCTGTAAAGCAGGATCAGAAGACGGTACTGTTAGTTGGTTCCTCGAAGAAAGGTTCTAAAAGGAAGGCCAAAGAACAGAATAAAGGAAAGAAGAAAAAGGCCAAAAAGACTGAAAAGACACCAAAAGGCACTTGCCATCATTGTGGCAAGGAGGGTCACTGGCGAAGAAACTGCAAGGTTTATCTTGAGTCTTTGAAGAAGAAGGCATCCGATGCCCCATCCTCTTCAGGTATCTTCGTTATTGAATGTCACTCTATTTCCTCAGATACCTGGGTACTTGATACTGGGTGTAGCTCACATATATGTAATGACATACAGGGGCTAAGGAATAGAAGAAGACTCGTCAAGGGAGAAACGAATCTGCGAGTTGGAAATGGAGCAAAGATTGCTGCTGTTGCCATTGGAACATATTTGCTAAAGCTCCCTACTGGACATGTCTTAGAATTGGATAATTGTTATTTTGTTCCTTCGTTAATAAAGAACATTGTATCTATTTCATGTTTGAATGAAAAATGTTATCATTTAACTTTTAGTAACAATTATTGTTACATAACTTTAAATGACGTTCTTTACGGGACCGGAACTTTGTGCAATGGTATCTACATGTTAGATTTATCCGGTGACGTTTTCAATATCGAAGTCAGCAACAAACGTGCTCGAATAGATAATCGAATAGACTCCTACACATGGCATTGTCGTCTTGGCCATGTAAGTAAGAAACGCATGACCGAATTATACCGATGTGGAATTCTGGAATCATTTGAACCCGGTTCATTTGATACATGCGAATCATGCTTAAAAGGCAAGATGACCAAATTACCCTTTTCCGGAAAAGGTAATCCAGTGGGAGAATTGCTTGGTCTAATACATACTGATGTATGTGGACCAATGTCAACTCTTGCACAAGGAGGCTATAGCTACTTCATCACCTTTATCGATAATCACTCACGATTCGGGTATGTGTTTTTGATGAAACACAAATCTGAAGCTTTTGAGAAATTCAAAGAATTCAGAAATGAAGTAGAGAAACAACTTGGCAAAAGTATTAAGATACTTCGATCCGATCGGGGTGGTGAATACTTGAGTCAAGTGTTTCAAGATTATCTTAGGGACAATGGGATATTATCTCAATGGACTCCGCCGTATACACCACAGCATAATGGTGTATCTGAAAGGCATAACCGAACCTTGATGAACATGGTTAGATCCATGATGAACCATGCAACTCTTCCAAAATCCTTTTGGGGCTATGCACTTAAGATAGCTGTTTACTTGCTAAATAGAGTCCCGACCAAGGTAGTCTCTACTACTCCATATCAGATATGGAATAGCAAGAAACCTCACTTAACTCACCTTAAGATATGGGGTTGTCCTGCTTATGTGAAGCAGACTGTATCAGACAAATTGGATGCTAAGTCTGATAAATGTCTATTTATTGGATACCCTAAGGAAACGAAGGGTTACCAATTCTATCATCCCTTGGAACAAAAGGTGTTTGTTTTAAGGCATGCTGTATTTCTGGAAAAAGAATTTCTTTTACAAGAAAACAGTGGGAGTGGCATTGAACTTGATGAAGTTCAAGAAACTCCAATAGACATTACAGAGACACCTAGTCTAGACCCACAACCAATAACTCATAATGATGAGCTATCAGTTGAACCTAAGACAACACCACCTCTTCGTAGATCTGATAGGACACGCAATATTCCAGAGAGATACGGATTTCTCATAAGCGAATCGAATGACGTGTTACTCATAAGTGATGACGAACCTATCAGTTATGAAGATGTTCTGAAATGTTCAGAAAGGGACAAATGGCTTGAAGCCATGAAGTCGGAAATGGATTCCATGTACGAAAATCAAGTATGGGACTTGGTTAACCACCTGAAGGGATTAAGCCCATAGGGTGCAAGTGGGTTTTCAAGAAGAAAACCGACATGGAAGGTAATGTTGTTACCTTTAAGGCTAGATTAGTGGCAAAAGGATATCGTCAAAAACAAGGAATTGATTATGACGAAACCTATTCGCCAGTAGCTATGCTTAAATCCATTCGGATGCTCCTAGCCATAGCAGCTCATTATGATTATGAGATATGGCAAATGGATGTGAAAACAACTTTCCTTAATGGAAACCTGCTTGAGGATGTATACATGATACAACCTGAAGGTTTCACATCGGTTGATAAAACCAAAGTATGCAAGCTTCGACAATCCATATATGGACTGAAGCAAGCATCTAGGAGCTGGAACATCCGTTTTGATGAGACAATCAAAGAGTTTGATTTCTCACAAAATCCTGACGAACCTTGTGTGTACAAGAAGGTTAGTGGGAGTGCAGTCGTATTCCTAGTATTATATGTCGATGACATATTACTTATAGGAAACGACATATCAGTTTTACAGACAGTTAAAATTTGGTTGTCCAAAACTTTCTCCATGAAAGACCTGGGAGAAGCAACCTATATCCTTGGGATTAGAATCTATAGAGATAGATCAAAACGGTTGCTTGGTCTTTCGCAGTCTACATATATAGACCGAGTGCTAAAAAGGTTTAGCATGTCGGAATCCAAGAAAGGTTACCTTCCCATCAGGCATGGGATCAACCTTTCAAAGTCTATGTGTCCGCGCACAGAAGACGAGAGGATTTGCATGAATAAGATTCCTTATGCATCCGCGATAGGATCTATCATGTATGCTATGTTATGTACTAGGCCCGATGTATCATATGCTCTGAGCGTCACGAGCAGATACCAGTCTGATCCAGGTATGGATCACTGGGCGGCTGTCAAGACAATCCTTAAGTACTTAAGAAGAACTAAGGATGTGTTCCTAATATATGGAGAAGGAGATATGGTAACACGTGGGTATACAGATGCCAGTTTCCAGACAGATAAGGATGACTCCAAATCTCAGTCTGGATACGTATTTACTTTGAATGGAGGCACAATAAGTTAGAAGAGTTCCAAACAAGACACCGTAGCGGATTCTACCACGGAAGCAGTCTGGATCAAGAAGTTTGTCTCAAAACTTGGTGAGGTTCCAACCATTGATAAAGCAATACCAGTTTATTGCGACAACAATGGAGCTATTGCACAAGCAAAGGAACCAAGGTCTCATCAGCGATCCAAACACGTGCTTCGCCGCTATCATCTGATCAAAGAGATTATAAGTAGGAATGATATACAAATTGAGAAAATTCCCACTGAAAGGAATTTAGCGAATCCTTTAACTAAGGCCTTGCCTCAAAGCAAGTTTGAGGGTCATGTTAGAGCCTGTGGTATTAGATACCGTAGCGATTGGCATTAGGCCAAGTGGGAGTTTGTTAGTAATGTGAGAGAAGTGTCCTAAGGCAATCGCCTTATGATTGTAATCATTTACTTTAATAAAAGAATATTCACTATTTGAGTATACATGTTCATGTATTTGATTGAGATCTTAAACTCATTACTGAATGTCCGCAATACAATTCACAGCATGAGAGAATTTGTGATGAATTCACAACTAGTGATTATCTCTACATGTGCAATTGTGAAGTATTGAAATTGTCCCTAGTCGATGAATTGATAAATATGGACACTGTCAATTCTGTTGAGACTAGCATGGGTTATTCTCTAATCAGCTGATTCTCACTGGCTGGTGACATTGGGATGCCCGGAGATAAACATGGATGCTAGTTAAGGGAACTAGTTCATTGGAGTGACTAGCTGTAAAACTTCATATGGTAATCTACATATAGATATGTCAATGAAAGTTCTTACTGCAGCTTAAGTGCGATGTTCCTTTGACTTGCGGTGTTCAAGTCATCTTGGTCATGGAGACTTATACTTTGACATCTTAAGCAAGCATCTCTAAGGAGGTGTGGACCCAGGATGGTTGGGTATAAGCCGAAATGCCCGAAGATGTTTGAACAGCCTACAAAGGATTCACCACTCCTTGCGAGGAGATGTATACCCAAGGCCTATCGTCGGATTGTTACTCGAAGCCTCTGGCCAGAGCACAACATGTTCCGAGTATGAATCCTCTAGGAAACATGAGAGTAATTAGAATCCGTTGGACGAGAAAGACATTACTTGGGCTAGGTGTGACGTAGTCAGCCTAGTGGGGACTGACACACATAGACCGTGTCCTGAACCAAGTGGGTATAAGATGGTGAAGGGAATGAGGCACGATTCATTAGAGCTGCTGAAGGGTTTCAGAATTACTTCTGAGGTCAACCGTTGATTTTTCGATTAATTGGGGGTCATGATGTACTACTAGGTGCCACTCATGATCGTTCTATAATTAGTTGATTATAGACGTCCAATATAAATCGAAAGCCTATTTAGTCACACGCACTACGAGTAATCCGAGGGATTTAAAACGAGTTGAAAATTGGATTTTTCGATCAAGAGAAATAAGTCGAATCTGAGTTAATCAGAGGCGCAACGGAAGCTAAAAATGGCTAAGTCTTTTGAAGGCTTATTGGGCGAATTAAATGAGTTTAATTCGCGATGGGTTCGGCTCGGTTTGGCCGGCCAAAGAGGGTGCCAACCCTCTTTGGTTTGGCCGGCCACCACTTGGGGAGAAACCAATTTGTTTGGTTTATTTTATAAAATAAATCAAGTGCGATTTGTTTTATAAATTATGGATAAATAAATTTGTATAAAGAAATTTATATAAAGAAATTTATAGAAATTTATTCTTTTTTATGGAAATTAAAATGATCCATGGAATGGTTTATTTTAATTTTATAAAATCAATTATGAATTGATTTTTCCATAATAAGAAAATTTATAAATTTCTTGTAAAATTTATTCCATAATAAAAGGAGAGATGTATTTGTTTTATTATAAAATTAGTTATAATAAAACTTGGTTTAAACGGAATAATTCATAAAGAAAATTTATAGGATAAATTTCTTATGAAAAATTCCGTTAAAGGGGAGACTTGGCAAGGGAGAGGCTATTATATAAAGGAACCAAGGCTAGGCTTGATTTCCTTAATAGATTGATCAAGAGATTAACTCTCTCCCTCTCTCTCTCTCTAACTCTCTCTCTCTCTAGGGTCGGCACCCTTTCTCTCTCTAGGGCCAGATCTCTCTCCTCCCCTAGGGCCGGCGCAAGCACCTAGGGTGTCCGTAAGTTTCCTCCACCAAGTTCGTGCCGAAGAAGAAGAAGAAGCGGATCGCGACTCCTTCCTTCCTTTCCCGGAATTTTGATTCCGTTACTTGGTGGTTAGTTTCCATCCTTCTCTCTTGATTTTCTACTTGTGTCTTTGGAGAATCTAGTAGTTCTCGTCGACACAAAACTCGTGGCTTTGCGAAGTCATCCCGAAGAGAACTCGGTGTGGACGCGAATAGAGGCGGAGCTTCCAAGGGACGCTACGGTTGGATCTCGTCCCTTTCTTCGAGTTACGCAAGGTACAAAGTAAATTAGTTTATTTTTCCGCAAAGTTTTAATTTATGATCATGTCTACACATCATAAGGTTGCATGCTAGATACGTGGTTAAAATAATTTGAGAAATTATTTTATGCTAATTCTTCCGCTGCACGTAAAAATTAAAATTTTACGAACCCGTATCCTTGTCAACATGCACCCGGTCCCAACACACAGTCTATATGCCTTTTGGTCATGTCATCACCGACTGGCTTATGTCAGTGGGTGTTGATGTCTCCAAGGGCAGGACAGTGCCCATGGTTAAACAGGATTGCCGACTTGGCAGGCGAGTATTCGCCAAGTCTGGTATCATTATTAGGGACCATGATCGAGAACTGGTTTGGAAGGATGGGAAGGGTCTTGGTGATCTACCTGGGGGAGGTCCACACTTTCAGGCACCTGTCGATGCTACTGCACCTCAGGAGGCTCCCGCTGCTGCTGCCGATTACGACTATGAGCCCGAGTCGGACCTACGATGGTAGATTTCCAAGCTGGATCAGACGATCCAGTATGATCTTCATCTGCGAGAGCTTCATCGAGAGGAGGTCCGTTCGGAGTTTCGATCTTTCGACCGCAGACTGACCACAGTGGAGTCTGATGTCTCCGGGGTTCGTGCGTTGCAGCAGACGTGGTACGATGAGTGGCGCCAGCACACATTCCCTGGAGGTGCGCCATCTGCTAGTACTACACCGGGGCCTGTTGTTCCTGATGATGTGGATGACCCTATGCAGGATGCTGATTCCCCCGCTGACGATTGATTACTCTACATCTGTTTGGGATTTGACTATCTGATGGTTTGGATTGTATGACTTTTGGGCTGTATGCCTCATGACTTGACTTTTATGGCCTTGTGCCGCCCTTGCATTGACTCTGATGCGATATGATGCATCTGATATTTTGCATGTCTTTCATATTTGTCTTAACATGTTTTGTTTGTTAGCTTATCTGCTTGTTCACAAGATTGCTATGTTTATGCTTTGCCATGGTTATTGTTGGTTGATATGATTGTTGCAAAATTTCTATCATTATGTTTGTCTCATTCTGATATTATGCGTTGCTATGATCATGCTTATGATACCATGTTCATATGATACATATGATTGCTTTGCCATGCCTTACATTTATCATATGTGTTTCATATGTTTTCCTCACAATTATTCAAATCTTATGTTATTTTGGGAAACCCCTAGGGTTGAGGGGGAGTATGTTTAAACTTGACGGCCCTTTAGACCCTTTTCGGTGTTCGACAAAGGGGGAGAGTGTGGTTGGTTAAGTTTGGGATGATAATGTAGTAGGGGGAGGATCCTGATTCCCCTATGATTTTGAAATTTGAGAAATTTGATTGAGAATCCCTAAACTTAAAATCGGGTTGTCAAACAACAAAAAGGGGCAGATCGTTGATGCAGTCTGACCCTGATTGTTATTTTGGTATTGATATCGATTTTAGTTTAGATTGATGATTATGATTATGATTGGGTTTAATTCCTGGTCGTGGACTAGGCATACCTAGTGGGACTAGGTTTGAAAAATCCTAGCTGGAGGGCTAGGTGTGGAAAAGTCCTAACTCGGAAGGTTGGGTGAAAAGTCCTAGCTTGGAGGGCTAGGTGAAAAGTCCTAACTCGGAAGGTTGGGTGAAAAGTCCTAGCTTGGAAGGCTAGGTGAAAAGTCCTAACTTGGAGGTTAGGTGAAAAGTCCTAACTGGAGGGTTAGGTGAAAAATCCTGGCTTGGAGGGCTAGGTGTGGAAAAGTCCTAACTCGGAAGGTTGGGCGAAAAGTCCTAGCTTGGAGGGCTAGGTGAAAAGTCCTAACTTGGAGGGTTAGGTGAAAAGTCCCAACTGGAGGGTTAGGTGAAAAATCCTGGCTTGGAGGGTCAGGTCCTAGCTTGGAGGGCTAGGTTGGATGAAACCCTAGCTTGGAGGGCTAGGTTGGAGGTCCTGGATCGGTCTGGTGACCGATCAGGGAGATTGGCACGGTGCTCCTTCGTGGATCGGTCTGGTGACCGATCCAGTGATAACTGATCGGTCTGGTGATTGATCAGGGAGTATGCATTTCACTCACTGCACAGCTCCTGGATCGGTCTGGTGACCGATCTGGAACACTGTTCAGACCGTTCCGGAGAACGATCAGGTGTCGCAAGTTCCTCACTGTGACCGATCAGGACGGAGCCTGATCGGTCTAAGCATGACCTGATCGGTCTGATGACCGATCAGGAGGATCTTTGATCGGTCCGATGACCGAACAGGAGGGTTGGACTGCGAAGCTCAGAAATCGCCCGCCAAAGGGGTGGATCGGTCTGGTGATCGATCCACAACCTGGGATCGGTCTGGTGATCGGTCCAGGAGAGTCCCAGAGAAATCGCGATTTCTGATTGAGCGTTGGGGACCGATCAGGATGGAGATTGATCGGTCTGAACCCAGCCTAATCGGTCTGGTGACTGATCAGGAGGATCTCTGATCGGTCCGGTGACCGATCACTTTAATTCAAATTGCACTGTCAGACTCTCTGATCACGTCTGAACGTATCTGATTCACTGCGCTTGATCTCTGATACTTGATTTTCTGCTTGATATGTTGTGCTAATGGTCTGATTAAGCTGCAGGTGACAGGGATGAATTCAAACACTCAAGGAGAGTCAAAGGAGGCCTTTCCTTGGAGCAGGTTTGTTCATTTGCCATCTCAGGTTGCAACGGCTGGAGCTGCTGACTGGAGCTGCTGACTGGAGCTTGGCTGAGGGAAGCTCAGGGAGTCCAGGGAGAGCTCAGTGGTAGCTGGCGTTGGCAGGTGAGCAGCTGGAGGCTGCAGTGAGATGGTGTCACCTGACGTTCAGTGGAGAAACAAAAGGAGTGTAGCGGAGAAGTGCAAAAAAGGGTTCTGGGAAGTGACTTCTGGCTTGAGTTCTTGCTGCGCGATCATTTTCTCCACACTTTGCTTGTGCGATTACTTCCATCATTTTGAGCAAGCAACTGTGATCTTAGAGGCAACCATCGATTACTTGGGCACTTGAAAGAAGGAACAAGGAGCTTGAGTTCATCAGCGAGAAGACACGGAGAAGGGTGTTCTTGCGTGAGATCTGCGCTGGGTGGAGCTCGGGAGAAGCTTGCTTGTGTTCTTGTCTGTTCTAAGTGCTGAGTAAGATCTTTCTTGTGTTTCATTGTACTTAAAACTATATCTCTGTTGAAACGCCGTGGAGAGGTTACTCCACCGAGAAGGAGATTGCATTTTATCCGGTGTTCACCGGGGCTTGATCTGTCGACGATCAAGGGATCGCCCACCTTAAGGGCACGCCAAGGAGTAGGGGCAAGTTATCCCCGAACCTTGTAAATCCTCTTGTTAGCGTTTTGCATTTGTGCTTAGCTAGATTTTATTTCTGCACGCTCTGTTTTCTTTAGCTTCTGCTCTGCTACTAATATTTGAGTCGCAGAAATTTCAAAAGCACAAAGTTTCGGTGTCTGGCTATATTCACCCCCCCCCCTCTAGCCATCCGAGTTCCAACAGAAATGAATTAAGAAATTGCAAGAACTACTCTTAACCTATTGGAAGAACTAAGCAATTAAATTCAAACGGTGGAATTGAAGCTTAAGAACTACTTGCAGGAAACTAATTGCAGGAAATGAATTGCAGAAAACTAATTTGCAAGATAATGAAGACTAGAACAAAACATGGCTTAAAGACTTGGCTTAGAGTGTAGAGGAACAAACTAGAGCAATGTGAAGAAAATACATGCCTAAACCTAAAATTATCCTAACTAGAACATCAAATCAGTTCCCAATCAAGGCTTCCCTTTGGCGTCACACAAAGGATGAGCTAGAAACCCTCTTGGCTCAAAAACCATCGAAGACAAGTTCCCTGGATCAGTTTGCTCTGCTCTGCTCTTCCTGATCGTTCAGCCGACCGATCAGGTCCTCTTCTGATCGGTCACGGGACCGATCAGAGACATCTCTATCTGGTCACGCGATCGGTCAGTAGCTGAAAGCGATCCCCGATCACTTCCTTCTCGATTGGCTGATTAGCGATCAACCTCGGAAACTATCAGAACACCTTCGAGAACCCCTCTATGTTGCTTCGACAGCTCCGGACGACGAAAACCAGCAATCAGCAAGGATCGATCGGTAATCAGCAGCTTCGGCGGAACCCCCACCTTAACTCCTTCAGCTGCGAGATTCAGATTAGCGAATTGAACAAGGAAGTTACCTCGATGATCTGAGATCTTGAAGACGAATAGATGTTGATGTTGGTCGCGCGATCTGAGAAAAAACTAGATGGAAAACGATGAAGAAACGGGCGAAAGCTACTCTGCTCTGCGATCTGGCGACCTCGTGACGACCAAGAACTGGCGGAGAAGAAGTTCGATTTAAATTATTCAATTTGAAATTGGATGACTGTGATTGTTTTGGACTCATCCAATGGTCGGATCACCTCAGATCTGAACCAAAGTTTCCAGATCTCCATCAGACGGTCAGATCTGCCTCTCCTTAGCTGGGATCAACCGGATCTGCAATGGATGACTCACATCTCTCTGCCCTCTTGAATGGACAGTTGAAACTCCCCCACACTTGATCCGACGGTCAAATAGACTCTGATTTGGCTCGAAACTTCAGATCTTGATCCATGGACTTGATTAACTCTATCTTGATCTTGGATTGATCAGAAGTTAACGGATGACTCAGATCTAGCCGTTCTCTTGAATGGACGACCCATATTAATCTGATGCTTAATCACCTTGATCCGGATCCAATTTCGACTTAAGTTTGATCCAATCCGATCTAGGTCCATGATCATTTGAAGCCTACAAAATTAGATTCACATTTTAGTGCCAAAATATCTCAAATATACAAAGATTTGAATCAAAAGCCAAAATAGAAAGATTTCATGAAACCTAATGTAAATGCAAACTTAAGCATATAAAAGTGGATCAAAACATGGATTTGAGAGCCTAAATTTATCAGCAAAATGGTAGTTATCAGTCCGTAGCCCCCAGACCAAGCCTAAGTACCCCTGGCATCCGCAGCACCGCGAGGTATTAAGGTTTTGATTCTTGGTGATATGCTGGTACTTTGGAGAGGGCACCTTCATTTATTACATGAATTCGCTGTAAGGCAGCTAGAATACATAGGCGGGTGCACAATATGCAAGGTAAATCTTACCGGGGATGAGAGGGTCGGGGACAGTTGACATGCCTTGGCCTCTTGAGCCTTTTGTTCCTGTCCTCCTGTGCATGACCACCTCCTCCAGCTAGCTTTCTGGAGCCCTCGTGTTTTTCCGGGACTCTGATCTGACTTCCCCACTGTAACATCACTGAGACACCAGCTGATCCCCTTTGACTTCCGCCACTCGGTCACCTACGGAGAATTTTATCTTCTGGTGGTAGACAGAGACCACCGCCTAGAAGACACTGAGCATTGGGCGGCCCAAGATGGCGTTGTAGGATGAGGGAGCGGGGTGATTTGCCCTATCGGCTGTACTCGATACCCAGTGAAGCTGAACAGTGAGGTCAAGACCGGAAGTAGCTCATCCTCATCGATCAGCATCTGATCCAGAGCTGCCTTGTACAGGATGTTCACGGAACTTCCTGTATCCACGAAGATGCGCTTGACCTCGTAATTGGCGATGTGGGCAAGGATTACTAGGGCGTCTTCATGGGGAGCTTCCACCTCTTCCAACTCAGCTGGACCGAAAGAGATTGTATCCTGGCTTCGACTCGTCCCGATTGAGTAGTTTTCCAATCACCGGGTATGAGACTTCCTTACCCGATGGGAATCTCCTCCGGTAGGTCTCCCAGAGATTTCTCCAACATGCCCCGAGGGCGGGCCACGTACAGGGGCCTTGCCTTCCGGGGATCTCTTTCTAAGGAGGGGGATCGGCGGGGTGCAGGCCCCCGACTCCTTCTTCGCGATCGTGACCGAGACAGATGTCGGGTCTCATTTTCCCCCGCCTGCTGCTGATGGGGAGAAAGGCTTCGCCGTGGAGATCTTCGGCGATACCCCATCTTATTCCACTTCCTCCGAGGTTTGATGTCTGCCTCACTCAATTTCTTCTTCAAGGCATGACACTCCTCAGTGGAGTGTGTCGTACTGCCGTAGAAATCGCAATACTTCAATGGCTCCAGCTGCTCGGTATCCACCGTCTCGACCAGCCTTAGCCTGCCAGCCCACTGGTCCTTCCCGAGGTGAAGGTCTTTTCCTCAGGTTGGAGCTGGGGGCTCCCTCCTTTCAGACCGGGGAACAGCTTGAGGGAGGACTCCGGCTGGTTCCTTGCAACGGGCGCATTGTACCTCCTCCACGTTGACGTGCTTGACAGATCGCCCCAGCAAATCATGGAAGTTGAGTGGTGGCTTCTTCACCAGGGATCGAAAAAAAATCCCCTTCTGCGAGTGCTTGGGTACAAGCACTGACGAGGATTTCCAACATTGCACATGTCACGTCTTGTGCCACCCTATTGAACCACTGGATGTACTCCTTGAGCGGCTCTTTCGGCTTCTGCTTGAGGGCGAATAGATTGAGTGTCGTCTTCTGATAGCGACGACTACTGGCAAAGTGGTGGAGGAAGGCGGTTCTAAACTCCGCGATGGAGTTGATAGAACCTGGCGGCAACCTCTGGAACCATCGTTGGGCTGCTCCGGACAGGGTGTTCAAAAACACCTGACACTTCACACCATCAGTATACTGGTGCAGGAGTGCCGCATTTTCAAACTTACAGACATGATCCTCCGGGTTTGTCTTTCCATCATAATCAGCGATCTCAGGCCCGCGAAACTGCTTCGGCATTGGGTTTTCCACAATCTCAGATGAGAAGGGAGTAAAGGGAACCTTATGGGGGGGCCTTAGGTCCCTCCCTTTTCATTTGTCCCTCTTCGTGCCTCTACGTGCTGGAGGCTACCGAGTTTGCCTTCTCGATGTCTGTGAGAGAGTCTCGTCAGTGGTCCAGGGTACTTCGACACGTTGCCCTGGAGGTTCTTCGCAGTTGGGGGTGTGAGAGGGAGACCCTGGGGATCTCCGCTCATCCAGAAGCACCTCGCTATGAGGCGACTTGCTCGATTTGGTGCTGTTCAAGTGCCCCCATGATGGCGTTGGCCACCAAGCGATCCAGTTCCTCCTTTGTCAGGACAATGGGATGTCCCGCCGACTCTGTCATCGATGCTCCTTCTGGTGCTTTACTGGTTTCCCACAGACGGTGCCAAATTTGTTCCAGAAGGAATCAACGTCGACGGCCAGTCACTAGGGTTCTGCCCAGACAAACGCTGACGATTAAAGAGGAAGTCACACCCTACGAGATTAACACGAGCGTTAGGGGAACATGCCAGAGGTTGTCCGACGGAGCCCACTCCGACGCTCAAGTCAGTGCCTCGATGGAGAAGATGAAAAGAAGACAAGATAGTATGTGTGTAGTGAAGAATGTGTAGCCCCCTTACTAGAGGGGTTGACGTACCTCTTATACCTACGGCGGCTGCCGTTGTGCGTCCCCATGATTTATGTCACGTCCCCCCCATTCGTCGGTTACCGAATAGTTTTTGAAATGGTCCACGCTGTCATGAAGTTCGACCCGTTGCGATGTTTAAGGGTCATAATAGCTCCACGATAGAGGGGATGATTATCCGCAGATCCGAGAAAAAATGGGAACCGTTACTTGAGGTTGACTGCTTCGTGGGCTCCACTTCCCCGAGGTGATCTCGGGGTCTTCTAGCCCGGGAGGTCCCGGGCGCTTTGCTTCCTCGAGGTGGTCTCGGGACCCGACTTCCCGGGGTGATCCCGGGAGGGGTTTTCTGATCTGATTTCCGGGGTGTGTTTACCGCGGGAGGGGGGCCCGGAGGACCCCCTTCCCAAGAGGGTCTCGGGAGCTCTGAAAGGGGAGTCGCTCAGACTCGCCACATCTTGCTACCCAACTTCTTCAGCTCACGTGTCCGCTACGGGCTATTCAACCCCATCAATATATATATATATATATATATATATATATATATATATATATATATATATATATATATATATATATATATATATATATATAATTAAGCTGACAGATGAGATGGCGATGCTTGATGATATGACTAATAAATAGGCGAAGATGACCTGTGAAAAAATTTTTAGAGAACATTAGAAGGGCGCCGGAAGGGTTTCCGACAATCCCACTCCGACACTCAAGTCAACGAGCCTTCTTAGGAGAGAGGAAAATAGTATATTTGTGAAAAAAAATAAGAAAATTTTGACTTTTTCAAGGAGCATTAATTACCTTTTATTTTGTCCCTTGATCGTTCTCCTATTTGAGATTTTAATGATATTTAATATAGTCGTTATATTAATATTCCCATAACGGTCGATGCTCATTAAAGTGTGCAACAGTTTTCCTTTTCTCATCATTTGATATAATAATGACACTCCCAAAATATTAAATGCTTCTCCTAATGGATAATCCTCATATGGGGTGCTTAATGAAGCTTGCTTTGACTGAAGAGAAGCTAACCCTATCTACCGGAAACTACTCAGGCATCCCCGATCGGGAAGGCACTCCCGACCGAGGAGCACCTATTACGCCAATTATATCAAAGGTATTCACCCTTTACGACTAGCGCATAATCAAAATCCCGACCGAAAACCATAGTTCACGGCCAGGTTCCCGACCAGGACCAGCGTTAGGTTTTTGATCGGGACGCCATTTGGCTATATGGACGAATCCACACGGGCATCCTCATAACACCTTTTGGCCCATGTGGCAACACTCGACTGACCTCCCAATCATAAGTACCCCCTCCATTCCAATCGAAGGAATTAATCTGACCGATTGCACCAGTGTTAGCGCCCGGACAACATAGATTACTTGAAGGATTAGAAATGATTTCAGCATTTAATGTTGCACATGCCCGAAAAGGTAGACTACAAAGATCAGTTATCAGCTTGTCATTAGGCACGCTCCACCCCCATACACCTTAATGACGAGTATCCAGCATTAATGACAGAGAGTCAGCTTGTCATTAGGCACGCTCCACCCCCATACACTTTAATGACGAGTATCCAGCATTAATGACAGAGAGAGAGAGAGAGAGAAAGTTACTTGTGTCAAACAGGTAACTGCCATGTGGCGTGCAAGTCATACCCACAACCATCATATCAATCAACAACCGCTCCACTCCCATACCTCGATAAACCAACGAGAGACTTAGGGCCCAAGCCATATTTCCGCTCTGATTTTCTCGTTGCAATCCCCGAGAAGGTCCTATCTGTCACTCCTGGGGAGTCACGTGTCACCCATCTGACCATATGATATTTAAGCCTTATAAATAGGCCAAGTGAGGAGAGCACGCCGCTCCTAACGTCCCAACTTCCTCCTCCAAGTGTCCTTTTATACTCTTCGCATCCAAGCCTTTCAGTTTCCGACTCGGTCTCACTCTTTGTGTCTAAGCTTTACAACTTCGAACTCTATCTGTAAGTTTCCCTTCTCCGCTGTAACCTATGGCTTTAGAACCTATGCTCCTATCCCCCTTGTACGAGACTTTATCTTCTAAGGTGCAGAGAGACCACATCCTGGATTTCTGATTTGAATACGGAATTACCGGAGACTATAGGATTAGGGTCCCCCGAGGTGGCCACGTCCCCTGCCCCCCCCCCCCAAGGGTTCCACATATTCTTCCAAGGCCAAATAGAATATGATCTTAGATTCCCAATTCCTTCCTTCTTCCAAGCAATATCTAAGTATTTTGATATCCCTCTTCACCAAATGCCTCCCAACGCTTTCGCGCAAATGAGTGGTGTTACCCTCATTTTTAAGTTGTATGATATTCCCTTAACTCCTCTATTTTCCCACTATTTTTTCCATCTGAAACAATCTAGCTTAGGGTATTTTCATTTTATAACTCGATCTAACTTGAAATTTTTGAGCTATCTACCTTCCTCCCACGAGGGATGGAAGGATCAATTCTTTTACATAAGTTTTCCTGAGCAACTCAACTTCCTAATTAGGTGGATAGTTGAGATGCTGACACTTCCACACCTCGGCAAGTATCAGAAGAGCCTAGGTTTCCTCAAGGCTCAAATAATCTTGGCAGGCATGGAATTCGACGCCCCCAGAATAATTTGCACGGAAGGGTTACTCTACCGAGTGGGCCTCAGCCTCAATACCACCGAGCTAGAAGTTGATCTTGGTAAGAAATGTTACTTTCCCATATTCTGTCAATACTAACGGATGATTCTCTTATATTCTGTAGAAAAAACGATGTTGAACATCTTCGTGACTAAGCTCATGAAGTGGGACAAGGCCAACTTGGCGGCCTTGCTAATACCCGAAGTCTCGGAAGAGTACAACGGAGCGGAAGAAGACTCTGACTTGCCTCCCGCTCGGGAACCTATGGCCACAGGTTACACAAAGGCTAGCTCGGTAGGTGCCACATGCCTCTCTGCAGAAGAGCAAGCTCCCTTGGATCCTCCCCTCAAAGTCGAGGAACCTCTCACAGAGGCCACGCTCAACCATAATCGAGATTGATCAAGCCCCCAACCACCGAGCGCAGCAACCAAGCAAGGCTCCACAAGAGCCAAATGCTCTGTGTCTAAAAAGACCTCAAAAAAAAGTGAAGATTCATGTTGAAGGTCCAAGTGACCCCAAGCCGACCAGGAGCAAGCCACCGGCAACTGATCATTCAATGGAGTCCAGACCAGCCTCTGCCAGTCCAAGAACTTCACAGCCGACTGAGCACCTTCCTGCTCATCCACAACAGGAGGCAACTTAGACCCCTAACTCCCATACCTCATCTGGAACTCAAGCCCCCCCCCCCCCCCACCGGGGGCCTATTAGAGAAACTTCGCAGTGGGGAATACGTAGAGAAGCTGAAGCTGGAATGTACATTAGAGGTAAACTCCAGGCTGAGTGGGTCTATGCTGAAGGAAACAACCCCGCTTCCTCTAACTTAATCGAACTTCTGTTTCATTAATTCTTTACATAATTTTATAGGTCTAGACTGAGCACCTCGAAATGACATCTCGAGTCTTTGCATTAGTCCATCAAGTCGAGGACTATGGGAAAAAGATTGTTGAGCTGGAAGAGCAGCTGTTGACCAAGGTTAGCCATGATGCCGAAGGAGAAGTTGCCCGAGCCCATGAATGGGCTAGTCTCCAGGCCGAGCTAACAGGCCAACTGAGAGGCAGATTAGAAAATGCTTTCGACACCATAGAGGCCCAAGAAAATAATTTGAGGGCTACAAAGTGGCAGGTTGCCACTCTTGCTGGTGAGAACGAGCGCCTGATCGCTAAGGCCGAGCAACAATAGAAACTCCTGGCCGACCAAAAAATAGCTCTTCAAGTAGTCGCAGACCAGCTATCCGACAAGCAAGCTGAATGACAAAAAAAAGATGTGATGACAGCAATCAAAGAACAACTTCAGGAAGTGTTGCAGGCTCGGGACATAGCAAATGCTCGAGTAGAAAAAGCAAAAGCCAACCGGGAAAGGGCCATAAATGATCTTGAAGCTTATCAGGCCAATGAGGATGCTCGACACCAAGCTTTCAAGGAAGAATTTACACATTCTCAAGAATATCATGACTTGCTAGGCACGCAAGTTATCAGATAGATGACCCAAGGATTCGAGGGAGCCATCAAACAGATTGGTCGGGCCAAGGTTCTTAAACCAGGCGCAGACATGAGCTTCCTTGACCTAGGTAAAGTATGGGTGGAGCTACCGGAGTCAGAGAAAGAGTAGGTTGGTGTCTTTAGGGTTCCTACTCGGCATCCGAGTTGTAATTTCTCTATAAAACTTTTTAAGTAAATGATCTTTTCTTGTACTTTTTATATCCATGGGTTATTCGAACACCTCCGCAAGCACATTCTAACCAAACTTTGAGCCACACTAAGTAGGTGCGAGCCACTGAGATCACTTACCATGATCCTCAAGCAAGAATATAAAACCACACTAAGTGATTGGACCTCCTTTAGGTCTCCTGAACAGGGAGGTTGAGCCACATTAAGGGCTAAGGACGCCTTCACAGCTAACTCCCGAGCAGGGAGGTTGAGCCACATTAAGGGCAAACGCCACGTTAAGGGTGCCTTTTCAAGGCGAGCTTTCACTTGGTGCACATATAATACTTGTCTTCTTTTATATTATACTACACAAAAATACAACATACATTTAAAAATAATAAGGAGAATAAGCCCATACTCATTGGGTCTAATACAGTTGTAGATGATTAATACTCCAAGGTCACTCCAGCCTTTTCCCTTAATTCCTCCAAATAATAGCTTCCTCTAGCCAGCTTCCCTACAACTCTATAGGGACCACCCCACTGAGGGTCCAATTTTGCATCATCCCCTACAGGCTTTATCCTCTTCCAGACCATATCACCAACTTGAAAACTTCTTGGAATTACCTTTTTGTTATAAGTTTGCTTCATTCTCTGCCAATAAGCAGCTAACCGTATAACAGTTTTATTTCGCACCTCAGTCACTAAATCCAAATCAAGAAGTCTCTCTTGATCATTAGTATCTTTTGCATACAATCACCTCCTGGTAGAATCCTCCCCAATCTCCACCGAAATAACTGCTTCACCTCCATATACTAGGTGAAATGAGGTTTGACCTATTCCTTCTTTGGTTGTGATTTAGTATGCCGAGAAAATGCTAGGAAATTCCTCTACCCAGCTGTCACCCACATGATCTAATTTAGTCTTCAGTTTTTTAACAATTTCTCAATTAACCACATCGGTCTGACTATTGCTCTGTGGATAAGCTACTGATGTGAAGGTTTATTTGATGTCTATGCCTTCACACCACTCTCGGAGCTTCCGACCTTGAAATTATTGGCCATTATCAGATACCAGCTTGTAGGGAATCTCATACCTGCAAACAATATCCCTCCATACGATTTTCATGACAGCTTCTTCTGTTATATGTGCCAGGGGCTCAACTTCTACCCACTTAGAGAAGTAATCTACAATGACCAACAAGAATTTCTTTTGCTGAAGCCCGGTCGGGAAAGGATCAACGATATCCATTCCCCATTGATCAAAGGGGCAAGGATACAGTGAATATCTTGAGATGCTCTGTTAGTCGGTGAGAAATATGTTGATGTTTCTGACAGAATTCACAACCAGCCACAAACTTATTGGCATCCTCTTGCAAGGTGGGCCAAAATACCCAACCAATATTATCTTCTGAGCAAGTGTCCTTCCTCCTATGTGACTACCACATATACCTTCATGCACTTCATGTATCACATACTCAATCTCGCTTAGACCAATACATTTTAAGAGTGGTTGGGCAAAAGCCCTACGATATAAATGATCTCCAATCAGAGTAAAGCAAGTTGCACGAAGTTTAAATTGGCGTACTTGGCCAGAATCATTAGGAAGTTTCCTTGTCCGTAAAAAAGTTATAAAAGGGACTTGCCAATCAGGCATTGCATCTTGATCTACCATCCCATCAATCTGAGCTACCAATACTTCATGACATATAGGATCCTCTAATGTCCAACAAGCTAAAGAACTGGCTGACTTAGCTAACTTATCCATCTGGGTATTTTTCGCTCTAGGTATCTTCTGCAAAATCACCTCCGAAAAGTTTGCTTTCAACTGTTCAAAAGCTTGTACATACCTTTCCATTCACTCATTGCGCACTTCAAAGTTGCCTTCGATTTACTGAGATACTAGTTAGGAGTCAGAATATAAAATCACTCGAGTGGCCCCAACCTTCTTAGCTGTCTGCAGGCCGGCCAACAATGCTTTATATTCTACTTCATTATTGGTAGCTCTAAAGCTTATTCGGACGGATATTTGCAACACATCCTCTCGAGGTGAGATCAACAATACGCCAACTCCATTGGTTCGCTATGTAGAAGATTCACCCGCATACACCTTCCAGACCACTTGTTGATCAAGAGCAACTAGGACCTCAGCTAAGAAATCCACAAGAGCTTGTGCTTTTATGGCTGTCTGAGGTTGATAGTGAATATCATATTCACTGAGCTTCATGGTCTATTTGATCAATCTTCCAGAAGCCTCTGGGTTCATCATTACTCGCTCAAGCGGGGTATTAGTTAGAATAACAATTGGATGAGATAAAAAATAAGGTCATAACCGATGAGCGTTCAAGACCAGTCTGTTGGTGCAATCGACCCGAGTGCGATCGGGTAGATCATGGGTTTTGATGTGTGTGTCAGTATGATTAAGTTAGGTTTTTATTGTGATTTGATATGTATGCTTAAGTCGTGCAGGACTTGGTGAAACACACATGAGGAGTAACGGAGTATAACATCCGAGGGATGAGAGCCAAGAAAGAGGACTTCAAGGGCGAGCCGAGGAAGTAGACTTCAAAGGCATACGTGAAGGATGACATAGAGGTAAGCCGTGAGCTTGTGTGCGCATCCGAGGGACGAGAGCCGAAGGAAGAGAACTTCAAGGGGCAAGCCAAGGAAGTGGACCTCAAGGTATACGCGAAGGATGGACTTCGGAGTGAGTTGGAGTGAACTTGTAAGCTGGGCAGTCGATTGGCAAAGGGAGCAATCGACTGCCAACGTCGAGTGGAAACTCACAGAAAGATCAGTCAACTGGTCCAGGCACCAGTCGACTGGTCTACTTTAAAATAGAGTCATTGGCTGGACATCAGTCGACTGGCCCTGGGGGCAGTCGACTAGTGTCGGGGCTGAGCTGTTTGTTAACAGCTCTCTCCTCTATTTAAGAGGAGGCTTTGGGCATGAATTGATTACGGTTCTTGATTGCTAAATCCTATTCTAAGTGCCCAAAGCCTATTCTCTTCCTCATACTCTAAATCTCATCTTGTAAAAGAGGAAAAGAGCATCTTGTGAGGGTTTCTCCACCTTCAACGAGAAGATCATTGTGAAGCTTGCTTGTGTGGTGTGGATCCTTGGATTAGTCACCTCTAGGAGGTGGATACCAAGTAAATCAAGGGAGTTAGCATTGTCTTCTTTGTTAATTGATTGTCTATTATTGGTTTTATGCTTTAGCTAACATTCTTATAGAAACAATTAATGAAAAGCTATTCACCCCCCCCCCTCTAGCCTAATGCCAAGGTCTTAACAAGTGGTATCAGACCTCGGTTCGTTTCGGGAGAACTCACCGTCAATCGGAACATCAAGATGGTGTTTCAAGAGGGATATAGCACCGCACGACCATCATTCTTTGATGGCAATGACTTTACGTAGTGGAAAGGTAGAATGGAATACTATTTAATGAATGATATTGAACATGGGTTTAGTGTTGTAGATGTCTTTGAGATGCCAAAGGATGAAAAGGGAGAACCTCTCCCTACCAAGAATTGGTCAAAAGAGATTATGAAGAAGGCTTAAGCCAATGTAAAGGTCACAAAACCCTACAATGTGGCCTTTCAAAGGAGCAATTGAACAAAGTCGGACCATTCAAGTCCGCCAAAGAGCTTTGGGAAAAGCTCATTGAGTTAAATAAGGAATCAAATGAATCAAGAAGAGCCAAGAAGGATCTCTTGGTGGCTCAACTTCAATCCCTCACCATAAAGACAAATGAAACCGTGAGTCAATTGCATGGTAGATTTAAAGAAATCGTAAATGAGCTTTATGTGATAGGTGAGAAAATTAAGAATAGGGACCTTGTAAGGTATGTGCTTCAATCTTTCCCTAGAACCACTTTATGGGCCTCAATGGTTGATGCTTATAAAGTCTCTAGGGACCTTTCTTTAGTAAAGCTTGATGATTTATTTTGTGAATTTGAACTTCATGAACAAGCTAATGTGTCTACCAAAGAAAAGAGTATAACTCTTATTATATAAAAAGAAAGGAAGAAGAGAAGGACAAGAAGAAGGTCTCTTACTCATCATCTAATTCGGAAGAATCAAACACCTCAATGGATAGTGATCAAGAGGCGTATATGGTAAGAAAGATGAGAAAAGCATTTAAAAGTTTTTCTTCTAACAAATCCAATGGTAGGAAAAATTCAAGAAGCAAGAGTAGGACAAGAAAGGTCATATGCTATAATTGCCATGAAGAAGGACACATAAGGGATGATTTGTTGGTGCAAGTTGCATCAATGGTATTCCTCTTTAAGTGTTTTAATGTTTGACAATACACTTAAGTCAGTGATACATTGAACAGACAAAGGGGAGTAAGAGAGAAGTGACCAAAGCTGAAGAAAAGTCCTAGTTAATCTAGGCATCGAAACCCTAAGACCTAACGAAGGGATGTTAGGCACCTAGCGAAGGGCTGCTAGGTATCAAAACCCCAAGTCCTAGCGAAGGGATGCTAGGCACCTAGCGAAGGGCTGCTAGGTATCGTAACCCTAAGACCTAGCGAAGGGCTGCTAGGCACCTAGTGAAGGACTACTAGGCATAGAAGACCTAGCGAAGGGCTGCTAGGCACCTAGCGAAGGGCTGCTAGGCATAGAAGACCTAGCGAAGGATTGCTAGGCACCAGGCGAAGGACCGCTTGGTAACAAAAGACCTAGCGAAGGGCTGCTAGGCACCTAGCGAAGGATTGCTAGGTAATGAAGTCTTGGTCCAAGGGACTGAGCAACTTAGCTGAGCGATGACTAAGGACAGGAGTAGAGACGGGTCGGGGTTCGGACGTCTCGAGATCCGGAGTAATCGGAAGCTAAGTAAAAGTCCACCCGAAGGGATGGATGGCAACCGTCTCCTGAAAGGAGTAGGTGAAGGGCGAGTTCTCGGGGATAGGAACTCGTGCTGGTTCGACCTAGGGTTTCGTGTAAATCCGAAGTCAGAACCAAGTCCTTAAGACCAATATTATATGTATCTATGCTTTGTGGTTGTACATCTTGCAGGTACCAAGATTGGAGGAGATAGCAGTGTGCTGGAGGCCCTAACCAGGGCGCCCCCAGTGTTGGGGGCGCCCCCAGGCAACCAGGGGCGGCGCCCCCAGCAGTGGGGGCGCCCCCAGTAAAGCACAAAAGCAGTGTTTTCATGATGCAGTCAAAACAGGTGTCAACCGGGGCGCCCGGATTAGTAGCTGTTTTGCTGTTTCGAAGCCAGAACACAGGATAAGGCTCCACGGGGGCACCCGGAGCATCCAGAGCACCCTGGTCAATGTTCTTATCACCCACGGCGAGGTAGGCGCAAGGATAAAAGTTTGACCGAGTATTCCGGGGCGCCCCCAGCGTCCGGGGCGCCCCCAGGAGGCCTATATAAGGGGCTTCAACCCCTCTACTTCAGACACAACATTCCAGAGCGATTCTGATCATTCCGACCGACGACAATGTGCTAGAAATAAGGCTCTACGACCGGGAGGCTCCAGGAGGAAGTGCGCGGCACTTCGGAGGTCCAGATCGGCCAAGTTTCAGATTCTTGTTCGGTTTGCTTTTACTTATTCCGTACTTAACTTTCAAATTATTATTGCTTGTAATTGTACACTGTAAGACGGGTTTTCTCCGCCTCCGGAAATTTCGGAAAGGAGACCAATAGTGGACTCACGCCGAGTACATAGGCCTTGGACGTACTGACCCTGGGGGGTCGGGAACCAAGTAAATAATCCCGCTGTGTCCTTGTTTTATTCGTTCTGTTTGTTTTCCGCTGCTACTAACCCTGAGTCCAGAACATACTAAAGTTTTCTACGAAGTTTCCGTGAATAATTTCCACGGTCGATATTCACCCCCCCCCTCTATCGAAGGCACCGGTCCTACATGATTGTCCACTCTTGAAGAAGAAGGAAGAAAAGGAGGAAAAGAAGAAGGAAGAAAACAAAAGAAGAAGGCAAGAAGGTTAAAAATATAAAGGCGACATAGGATGATCCTTCATCATCGGAAGAAGAAGAACATCATGTATCACATTTTGCCCTAATGGGAATTGACAACATTGCCTTCACATCATCCGAAGATGAGAAGAGCTCAAGTGAAGATGAAGAAGGGAGCTCAAGTGAAGGGGGAGGTCAATCTTCGGATTCGGACGTCTCGGTAAGTGAGGTATACAAATTACCCACTTCTACTCTTGTAAAAATAATTTCTAGCACTAATGATGATTTGTTTAAAGATAAAAAGAAGATTAAGGATTTGAAAAATGAAATTTTTATGTTAAATGATAAATTAGAATCCATGAAACTTAAGGATGATGTGCATGCTTCTTCTTCTAGTTCAAGTGATTCATCTTTAGAAGAAGAAAATAAAGAATTAAGAGAAAACGTAAATAGTCTTACCAAAGCCCTTATGAAATTTGAAATTGGCTCAAAAATACTAGATATGATAATTGAGAGCCAAAGAGCAAGTTTCAAGAAAGAAGGGTTAGGGTTTGGCAAATCTAGCAATGGAAAAACCTATCATTGCTTACTTGCTAAAGGACAAGCAAAGACCAAGATCCTAAGTAAGAAATGGATTCCTAAGGAGTACTTGGTCAACTCAATTAGAAAACATTTCTATTGGGTACCAAAGTCAATCCTCAAGGATTAGAGGATTTAGGGTTAAGTCAACCATGGTATTAAAATTTCAAATTTTTGAAAATTGGTTGACTTGAGACATTAAGGGGGAGTATGTAGCCCATAGTAGAAATTCATGATAAATTGGGCTAAATAAAGTTTACCTTAAAAATATCTCATAGTACTTTGCTTTATGATTGTATTCATGCATATGAGATGTTAGGATTAGAGGAGTACTTGGTCAACTCAATTAGAAAACATTTCTATTGGGTACCAAAGTCAATCCTCAAGGATTAGAGGATTTAGGGTTAAGTCAACCATGGTATTAAAATTTCAAATTTTTGAAAATTGGTTGACTTGAGACATTAAGGGGGAGTATGTAGCCCATAGTAGAAATTCATGATAAATTGGGCTAAATAAAGTTTACCTTAAAAATATCTCATAGTACTTTGCTTTATGATTGTATTCATGCATATGAGATGTTAGGATGATACAAATAACTCACTTATGCTTGTGACATTTTGTTGAGTTATTGGATGTATCACATTATTGAAAATAGATCAACTATGGGGAAAGAAAATGTTTAATTGATGGACATCTTGCTCATAGTCATAGTTGGACTTTTCAAATGATTTGAAAACATTTTTGTGTTTTATGTGTTATGGAATAGACTTGCAAAACACATGATTTCAAAACCAGGATGTAAGTTTAATACAAAGTTGGTTGCTTTTCAAAGAATTTGAGCTTTGGTCAAAAAGTCAAACATATTTGAGTTTTTCATGAAAATATATTTTTTCCTGTTAGAAAACATCATAAGAAATGTGTTTGCAAAATTTTATAATTTTTCAAATTTTATGGAATTTTTTATGCATTTTTGAATTTCAGCTCAAAGGCTAAAATTTTCAAACTAATATGTATTGGTCGACTGGCCCAGGGGGTCAGTTAACTGAACATTCTGTGACTTGGCTATTCGAAGCCACTAGTCGACTGGTAACTGAATCAGTCAACTAGCACTTGTAGTTTCTGATTTCTGGGTATTTTTAGAAGATGAAACTTGTCTCTAATTCATACCAATGGGTAATATTGCTTCGAGCAATCTTTTTGATGGTGTCAAAGGAGGAGAAGTGAAAGGTTTAAGTTAGATTTTAACTTAATTCTTTATGGTTGTGCAAAAATTGAAAATTATGTGTTAAGGCATAGGTTAAGGGGGAGGTTGCATGTTTATGCTTCTTTGTTTGCTATGCTTTTAATTTTCAATTGTTATCTCTGTAACTAACTTAAATATATTGCCACACATAAAAAAGGGAGAGATTGTTGGTGCAATCGACCCGAGTGTGATCGGGTAAATCATGAGTTTTGATGTGTGTGTCAATATGATTAAGTTAGGTTTTTATTGTGATTTGATATGTATGCTTAAGTCGTGCAGGACTTGGTGAAATACTCATGAGGAGTAACGGAGTATAACATCCGAGGGATGAGAGCAAAGGAAGATGACTTCAAGGGCGAGCCGAGGAAGTAGACTTCAAAGGCATACATGAAGGATGACATGGAGACAAACCGTGGGCTTGTGTGCGCATCCGAGGGACGAGAGCCGAAGGAAGAGAACTTCAAGGGGGGCAAGCCAAGAAAGTGGACCTCAAGGCATACACGAAGGATGGACTTCGGAGTGAGTTGGAGTGAACTTGTAAGCTGGGCAGTCGACTGGCAAAGGGAGCAGTCGACTGCCAACGTCGAGTGGAAACTCACAGAAAGATCAGTCGACTGATCCAGACACCAGTCGACTGGTCTGCTTTAAAATAGAGTCGTTGGCTGGACATCAGTCGACTGGCCCCGGGGGCAGTCGACTGGTGTCGGGGCTGAGCTGTTTGTTAACAGCTCTCTCCTCTATTTAAGAGGAGGCTTTGGGGCATAAATAGGTTACGGTTCTTGATTGCTAAATCCTATTCTAAGTGCCCAAAGCCTATTCTCTTCCTCATACTCTAAATCTCATCATGTAAAAGAGGAAGAGAGCATCTTGTGAGGGTTTCTCCACCATCAAGGAGAAGATCATAGTGAAGCTTGCTTATGTAGTGTGGATCTTTGGATTAGTCACCTTTAGGATGTGGATACCAAGTAAATCAAAGGAGTTAGCATTGCCTTCTTTGTTAATTGATTTTGTCTATTATTGTTTTTGTGCTTTAGCTAACATTCTTGTAGACAACAATCAAAGAAAAACTATTCACCCCCCTCTAGCCTAACGCCAAGATCCTAACACAGTCCATATGCTAGCTTCTCATGTATGGTATATCAACTTTCTGTATCTTTTAATACATGACTGAAGAAATAAATGAGATACTGAACCATATCTTCTTCTCGTAGAAGAGCGGACCCTAAGGCTCCGTCAGTAGTAGAAAAGTTCACATACAATGATTCATCAGCCTTCGACTTGTATAAAATAGGAAGACCAGGGAAATATTCTTTCATCTCTATAAAAGCTTGACTACACCTTTCGTCCAATTTGAACCTTGACGCCTTTCTCAATACTTTGAAGAAGGGAAGAGTCGATCGGCCGATCAGGCAATGAACCTAGATAAGGCGGTTATCCAACCGACCAACCTTTGAACTTCTTTCAGATTAGTTAGAGGAGCCATATCTATAATTGTTTGCACCTTTTTCAAATTAACTTTAATTCCCCGTTCGGTAACCATATAACCTAAGAAACACCTGCTCTTGACTCCGAACAAGCATTTGGCCGGATTGAGTTTGATTCGGTTAGCTCGGAGGATACCAAAGGTCTCCAATAAATCGACTATTAAATTGTTACCATGTTCTGTCTTGACTAGGATATCATCCATATAAACTTCAATATTTCTCTCAATCTGATGCCTAAAGGTTTTGTCCATCATTCTTTGATAGGTAGCTCAAATATTCTTCAACCCAAATGGCATAACATTATAACAATAAGTGTCGTCCGAGATAACAAAACTGACCTTTTCTTGATCCCCTAAGCAAGCAACACCTGATGATATCTTTGATAGGCATCTGGCATACATATATAGTCACATCCCAACGTAGAGTCAACCATTTGATCTATTCGAGGCAGAGGGTAACAGTCCTTAGGGCATGCTTTATTTAAATTATGAAAATCAATACATACCCGTCATTTACCCCCGGGCTTAGGAACTTGTTAGGATATTACCGTTTGCTAGAGGGGGTGAATAGTAATTTTTCGATCTTTCTTCCTACAAACGTTAGTGCGCAAGCAGAATAATGAAAACTAAAACTAACAAACACGAAGAACACACTGATTTACGTGGTTCAGAGATGAAACTCCTACTCCACGGCTGTCCGTAAGGTGGACGATCCAGATCCTTCGATGGATGATTCCCCGGAGCACCTCCGGCTAGCTCTTGTAGCTCCTTGTGGGTGGAGAAACCTTGCCACAAACCTTGGACAATCCCTGAGCACTAGTAGGCTACTAATAAGCTCTAACCAAGCTAGTTTCACCAAGAAGAAATAGTCATAAACGAGCTCCCTTAAATAGAGCTCAAAGCCGATTTGACCGTTACCAGTCGACTGGTCCAGTACCAGTCGACTGGTCGAATTCGAATGGTAATTCAAATTCTGGTCACCATCAGTCGACTGGTCCTGGACTAGTCGACTGATCTTTCTGTGGACCCTATCAGTCGACTGGTCCCTCACCAGTCGACTGGTCCACTCCCTAAGTCTAGGGTTACCATTCTCGAGTACATTTCTCTCAGCACTCGACCCCTCACTACTTAGCCCCCGAGTACAATTCCCTCAACACTCGAAACCTCACGACCTGGTTGACTCTTCATCCAGCAGCCTCGATCTGTTGCCTTCAAGCCCTCTTCGACTTTGGCTCCCATCCCTCAGATGCGCACACAAGCCCTCGGCTTGCCTCCATGCCATCCTTCACGCATGCCTCGAAGTCCGCTTCCCTCAGCTCATCGTCCCTGCTTTGTCCATGGTCACTCAGATGCGCACATAAGCCCACGGCTTACCTCCATGTCACCCTTCACCGTGTCGGAAGATGTCCAACTAAGTCTATGTGTATCCTGCAAACCTGCACACTCATATACACATATTAGATCAACATGAAACCCTAACTTAATCATATTGACACACACATCAAAACCCATGATCCTCCCGATCATTCTTGGGCCGATACATAAGGTTCCAGTGCTGCATCATCTCATGCATCTCGTCCTGGCGCTGCTGGAACCTCTGAAAGTCGCCTCTGAGACCCTCCTGGTGTTGCTGAAAAGTCTGAAAATCCTCCCTCAGTCCATGAACCTCCAACTGTAGTAGGGAGAACTACTCCTGTGTAACCCCAGCAGCAGCAGGCGCAGCCTCCTCATCATCATCTGAACTGGAAGAAGTAGGATGCTGTCGCCAGACCATCACCCCCTGCTAACTCTCAATCCCAGCCAGAGAGAGTTGCCTAGAGCCGATCTAGTCATAATCCTTGGACAAACTATACATCTGACCTCTAGTAGTGCTAATGCCTCTAGACTTGAAAATTCGGTCAAAATGTGGCCGAATGGCATGTAGAGTTTTCTATTGACACCATGTGAAAAATGGACAATGGATGCAAATATATGCAAGGCAATGTCAATATCTAACCTCCTCTCCAATGCATACATCATCACCAAGTGAGGCAGTCGAATCTTCGACCTTCCCTTGGTGACAATCAATAAAACGCAATCTAGTACAACTTTATATAATACATTGCTGACTGGACTCATGCGCCTACTTCAAAGGTGCGCTATAGAGGAGGTCGAGGTCTTTCAAAATAGTGGCGATGAATCTGATCCAAGGTTACATTAGGAAAGGTGAAGGGCTCAATGACTTTTGGAAAACACGTAAATGCATTATTGGAAACCCTACACCATAAAAGTGCTCCTAATACTGTAGATGAAGAGAGGATGGTAACTCCTGCTACCATGGACTCATATGTCCCATCATCAGGACTAATGCATGTAAGATTAGCATAAAATTCTTTGCATAAGTCAATGTTGACATAATGCTGACAATAGACTAGCTTTTCTAAACCAAAATGGGTGATTATCTCAACAATGTGTGGGGTATTCTCCCGAAAATACGTTTGGTCGAGATACCTACAGTTCATTAACACGAAGTCATCATTGGCAAATCTCTGTCGGCAAAGCTCGGATCGGAACCGAGGAGCCTCAGGATCTACAGAATGCTGTTGGGATGGTCCCTCACCCATCCTTCTCTTTTGTACAACTCTAAGATAAATTTACCCATGCATGTACCAAAAATTACCCCATAAAGAAGGAAAACAAAGAAAAACATGCAACATGGGACAAGTTAGTCATGAATCATGAACTAAACATAAAAAATAAACCACATAAGTCATTACCGTTTTCCCACACGTTGCATGTTGAATGTTGATGAAGATTGACTCAAGGAAGATGCTCTTCTTGCCCTATACCTAGATCTGAGTTGGAGGAAGACTAGGAATGTGATTTTCGGACCTTGGGAAGGCTTGGAGCAGTAAGGGAGATTGAGGGAGGAGAGAAATCGTAGGGGTGGCGCTGAAACCCTAGGTTCAGCCACCCCCCGCGCGGTTGTTCCTTTTAAATTAATCGCAGATCAGTCGACTGCCCCTGGGTCAGTCGACTGATAAACCATACAGAAAGATCAGTCAACTGACTGGGGGTCAGTCGACTGATGCCTTAGAAATCCTAGTTTCTGAATTGAACTTGGCCAGTCGACTGATCTTGAATCAGTCGACTGGTATCCTATTTTCAGCCTTTCTGTCCTATTTCAGAAACGCATAATTAATTCCACAAATCTCCAAACAATCTAAAATTTCATGGAGAGATTTGTGGCATCTATGTCTACTTGGGAAAAATACGTTTACAAGTAAATCTATTGTCAATCCTAAGTTTGACACGAAATTCAAAACTATCTAATTGTTCAATTTATCCTTGGCCTAAAGTCCTAGTCTTGATCTCTTCTTGATGTATCTTCTCATTCTCTACCACAATGCATCCCTAGCATTGATTTATATGGTATCTAGATATTGAAAATCAATTCCCATGCAATATAGTCCCATTGTCATATTTTGCATGATACCCTGTTGGATCGAGAAGCAGGATAGAGGAGGGAGGGTGAATACCGTGAAAACTTTTTCGGATAAGATTAAGAGAAGGTACGCAGTGGAATTTAAAAACAAACACAAGGAACACAAGTATTTTTACTTGGTTCAGAGTCGCGGTCGGCTCCTACTCCATGGCCAGGCAATTCTATAGTAGCGCAAAGATTTACAGAATTTGGTACAATAGTAGTGCAGTAAATAAACAAGTACACTTTTCGTTACCGACTCCCAGTGTGGATCGTACTTCTGAGCAGAGGGTCGTCGTCGATGCTAGAATGTCGAGAACGGAGTTTGCCAGAGCAGAGCGCTTGAACGAAAAGCTTGGAGGCGTTGGAAAAAGTGTTGTTGAAGTCATAGGGGTAGAGCCCCTTTTATAGTGCTCCTGGGGGCGCCTGGGACGTCGGGGGCGCCTGACACGTGCCTTCGGATCTGAGAACCTCTATCTGAAGCTTGGTCAGCGCTTATCCCCTTCGAATCAGCTCTGGAGCTAACTAGGACGCCCGGGACCTCTCGGGTGCCCAGCATGACTGGGTCCGCTGGCTTCGTGGTTGATTTTGCTTCGACTCATCTTTGGCTTTGACCTTGGCCGTCCGGGACCTCCCGGGCGCCTAGCCCAGTGTTGTTCCGAAGCGATTCTTGCTTAACTGCTTGTTTGGCTTTGACTTTGGGCGCCCGGGACCTCCCGGGCGCCTAGCCCAGCTGCCTGCCGTCTTCTTTTGGGGCGTTCTGAGCTGCAGAAACACACTCCTTCGGTCCCTGCATCCAAGGTTAGTGCCAACACAAACAAGGCAAGAATATTAGTTAGTTTTTACAGCCATAGCTGTCTTGATTCTGACTTCGGGTCTCCCAAATGGAACCTTAGGTCGAACCGACGCCTACTGTTCCATCGACGGGGAACGCGTCCTCACCTACTCCTCTCAGGAGAGTTTACCTTTTGCCAACCGGCTCCTCCGGTTGGACTTTTGCCCAGCAGCCCTTCACCAGTGCCTAGCAACCCTTCGCCAGGTGCCTAGCAGCCCTTCGCCAGGTCTTTGATGCACTTTGCTAGGTGCCTAGCAACCCTTCGCCAGGTCTTAGGGTTTCGATGCCTAGCAGCCCTTCGCTAGGTGCCTAGCTGCCCTTCGCAAGGACTTTTTTCTGCACACTCAGTGAACACATTAGACCAAAAATAACATCTTAACTCTTGAACCCTTTGCCATTATCAAAACCCAGGTTTGACTTAGGTGCTGCCTGCACCAACAATCTCCCCCTTTTTGATTTATGGCAACCCGATTCAAAAAGTTAAGTTAAACAAAAAATAGGCAAAGTACCAGTTTTGATTTCCTCCCCCTAGGTTTTTCAAAAGTTCGTGGGGTTTTGAAAAAGTTTATAAGTCTAATAGTGAAACGTTTTTCAGGTTTACTTAGAAAATTTTCAAAAAGGTTTAAGTAACAAAACATTTTCCAAAAAAATATTTTAGGTTGGGCACTTGGAAAATTTTCAGGAGAATTTAAAATTTATACTTAGAAAATTTTCAACCATCTATTTAACTTAAGTACTTAGAATAATTTTGGAAAACAAGTAATTTCGAAAATAACTTAGTTTTTACATTTTAGACAATTTTTCTAATCTTATTCTGAAGTTTTAACACTTAGAAAATTTTCAAGCAGTTTAATACTTAGAGAAATTTTCAAACAGTTTAAGTACTTAGAAAGATTTTCAAACAATTTAGAAAATAATTTTACTTTACTTTTTGAAGAGAAAAGAGATAAACGTTTTTGTAAAAAGATTTACTTTCGAAAATTAATTTTGAAGACAAAGAAAAGAAATTAAATTTTGAAGACAAAGAAAAGAAATTAAATTTTGAAGCCTTCTTCTCTCTTTTCCAATCTCTCCCCTTTGTCATATATCAAAAAAAATATAGCAAAACAATGAGTAATTAAAATAATATGTTGTACTAAACCATTTCTAAATTTAAGCTGGACCAAATTAATTTGAATTTCCGCTTTCGGGTCATGTCTAACCCAATTAGCTACTTACTAACTGTTATAAACAGTAGTTTTCGCTAGGGTTAGTCAAGTTAAGTGTTCTGATCAAGTTAGATTTTCTAAGCTTGACACTTAACTTGATTACTGTTGATTGGTATTTAGTGCCCCAATTACTGCAGACTTAAGCATCTTGAATCAAGGCAAAGACCTAAGCATCTCAACCCATTCTAGGTTATCAATCAAAAGTACCCTAAGGTGCTTGTGAGATGATGGCTTCTAGATCTATAGGTGCATGCAGTTCTAGGGTTAGGGCCTAGGCTAAGTCCATTTGTGAAAAAACCCTAGTTTTGAAGGGGGTAATTTTATAAAAAACTAAGTCGAAAAAATCATTTTAAATAAAAAATTGATTTTGCAAAAAGTAAAATAGTTTTTGAAAAAAAACTTAGAGCGGTCCTATTCTACCAAGCATAACCCTAACTGTCTTCTTAGTGAGCTGAACTCAAACTCAGGAAGGGGTTTGGTGAATATGTTAGCTAGGTTGGATTTTGAGTCTACATGCTTAAGGACTATCTCACCCCTGGCTACATGATCTCTTACGAAGTGGTGTTTGACTTCTATGTGTTTAGTTCTAGAGTGTTGGATTGGATTCTTAGTTAGATTAATTGAACTTATATTATAAATGTAGACCTGAGTTTGGGTGTAGTTAAGCTGGAAGTCTTTAAGAGTGTGCATCATCCATAAGAGTTGTGCTACACATTCTCCTAAAGCAACATACTCAGCTTCAGTTGTGGATAGAGCTACATAGTGTTGCTTTTTGCTACACCAACTTACTAGACTATTTCCTAAAAGTTAGCAGCTTCCACTTGTACTTTTTCTATTTAGTTTACACCCAGCATAGTCAGAATCCGAGTATCCTGACAAGTCAAAAGTTGAGGTCCTAGGATACCAAATCCCTACATTTAGGGTGCCTTTAATGTATCTTAGTATTCTTTTTAGGGCTGCTAAGTGCGTTTCCTTAGCACAGGTTTGGTATCTAGCACACATTCTTACAACAAAAAGGATATCAGGTCTGTTGGCTGTAAGGAATAGTCGACTTCCAATCATACTCCTATATAATTTAAGGTCTACAGATTTACCATCAGGGTCACTATCTATTTTTATATTTGTGGTCATAGGGGTACTTATTGTTGGTGCAGGAAACACCATATCGAACCTTGTTTTTGATATTGGCAAAGGATTCAAAGTTAAGTTTATTTGTGATCTAATAAAGTTACTTGAGTATGCAGAAAGAAGTCCTAGCGAAGGGTTGCTAGGCACCTGGCGAAGCGCTGCCAGGAAACAAAGTCCTAGCGAAGGACTGCTAGGCACCTGGCGAAGGACCGCCAAGATACAAAGCCCTAGCGAAGGGCTGCTAGGCACCTGGCGAAGGAATGCCAGGGTAAAAAGTCCTAGCGAAGGACTGCTAGGCACTGGCGAAGGAATGCCAGGGTAAAAAGTCCTAGCGAAGGACTGCTAGGTACTGGCGAAGGAATGCCAGGGTACTGAAGCCCTAGCAAAGGACTGCTAGGCACCAGGCGAAGGACAGCTTGGGACTGAAGACCTGGCGAAGGAATGCTAGGCACCGGGCGAAGGACAGCTCGGTATCCAAGACCTGGCAAAGGACCTCCAGGAAAAAGTCCAACCAGAGGAGCGGTTGGCATCAGGTACATTCTCCCGAGAGGAGTAGGTGAGGACGCGTTCCCCGTCGAGGGAACAGTAGGCGTCGGTTCGACCTAGGGCTCCATTTTGGAGGCCCAAAATCAGAACCAAGACAGCTAAGGCTATATAAACTAACATCTTATTGTTTTATGGTGTTTTGGACTAACCCTGGATGCAGGATCGAAGGAACGAGTGTCTACAGCTCAGAGAGGCTCAAAGGAATGAGGCAACAGCTGACCAGGGCGCCCGGAGTGTCCCGGGCGCCCCCAAGGGGAACACAAAACACACAAAACAAAGGCAGGCTTCGACAGCTCAAATCCCGGGCGCCCCCAGCGCTCCGGGCGCCCCCAGTGCAAGCCTACGAAGAGAAGCCAGCCAAGCCAAAGGGATAAGATTTGACCCGGTCAACCCGGGCGCCCCCAGCGTCCCAAGCGCCCCGGTCAAGATGTGATCCCGAGTTTGAATAGATCAGAAGTTGACTGAGGGAAAAGCGGATCGGCCGACACGTGGGGGGGGGGGGGCGCCCCCGACGTTCCGGGCGCCCCCAGGGCCTATAAAAGGGCCCTCGACCCCGAGGCTTGGAACAACGAATTCTTTCAACGCTTCTACGCTCTTCAGCTTCCGCGCTCTGCTCCGGCAACCTCCCGACTCAAGATACAAGCGCCGACGACGTCCTACTGCTCCGGAAAAAGTAATCTACATCGGACGTCGGTAAAAAGAAGAGCTCAATTTCAGTACTGTACTTAAATTGTAATTCCATTTCTGTAACTGTTCTTTTACGCGATTATAGTATTGCCCGCAGTAAACGGTCAGCGACCGTGGGCCTTGGAGTAGGAGTCGACCTAGGCTCCGAACCATGTAAAAATATCTGTGTTTGCGTGTTTTTGTTTTTAATCTTCCGCTACGCATTCTCTTTTCAAATCCGAACGTTTTCCGATATTCACCCCCCCCTCTATCGGTTCTCTCGATCCAACAAGTGGTATCAGAGCGGGGAAGTTCAAATTTGGTGCAACCACCAGTTTGAAAATTTTTTTCGGATTTATTCTTTTTTTTCGTTCGAATTTTTTCTAATATATTCTTCATTCGAATTTCCTCTCGTTAATCGAGATTGGTGCAACACCCCTCGATATTTTATTTTCCTTATCCAGCACTACTAATCCAAGACCAAGTCTTGGGACAAAGTTTGTTTCTTAGTTTTTTTTCAGATACAATCCCTAATGGCCATGCAAGAAGGATTCAGCACCGCCAGACCTCCACTTTTCAGTGGAGAAGACTTTTCCTACTGGAAAAGTCGAATGGAGGTCCACTTGAAAACTCAGGTGGACATGTGGATAATCATCCAGTCCGGACTGGAGATTCCGAAGAACGCTGAAGGAGTACCGCAAACCTACTCAGAATGGGACAACGCTCTGAAGCGCAAAATTGAAGCCGATGCAAAGGCGACTCAGACCCTTCAATGCGGCTTAACAAAGGAGGAGCTGAACTGGATGGGCCCCTTCAACAGTGCCAAGGAGCTGTGGGTAAAACTGATCGAGCTGCACGAAGGAACATCAGACACTCGGATCAGTAAAGAGATTTGCTCCTGAACAAACTGTATACAATAAAAATAACCGACAACGAAACGGCCGCTCAGCTTCACGCCCGAATCCAGGAACTTATGAACGGTCTACATACTATTGGTCACAAGGTCGAAAACCGTGACCTAATAAGGTATGCCTTAAATGCTTTCCCTAGAAACACCTTGTGGGCATCTATGGTAGATGCATACAAGGTCTCAAGGGATCTTTCAAAAATAAAATTAGATGAATTGTTTTCCGAATTAGAACTGCATGAACAAACTAACTGCAATTTGGCCGAGAAAGGTATTGCCTTTGTTGCAGGAAAAACTGGAAGGTCAACAAAGAAGAAGCCACAACCTGAACCCGAGTCTAACTCAGACTCAGACTCAGAAGACGAAGAAGGAGATCGACCTAAGCTGGTCCGACTGGCCCAAAGCTACTATAAAGAATTGAAGAACCAAACCAACAGACGGAAAACAAACCGAAGAAAAGACAAACCAGCTGAACCCGCAAATGACAAAAACAAGCCCAACGTGAATTGCTACGAGTGCAAGAAGAAGGGCCACTACAAGACAGAGTGTCCGAACCTGAAGGAGACCAAGAAGACAAGAAGAAAGAAAGCACTCCAAGCAACCTGGGACGAATCTTCCTCAGAAGAAGAAGAAGAAGCACCCCAGTCAAACCTACTAGCCCTGACCGCCTCAAAAGAAGTGGGGACCGAGTCAGAGTCAGAACAGGACGACGGCAGACTAACCTTTTCAGAAGACGGCGAAATCAAGGTAAGTGGTTTCAATAGAAGTCAGTTAAATGAACTTATTTCGTATCTTTCTCGAGATTTGGCGAAAGCCAAACTCCGAGTCGAATCCCTCCGGCAGGAAGTAAAACTCCTGAAAGAGGGAGCTGACTCTAAATCCTTAACCGAGAAAGTTCAAGAAGGAACTCCTACTCAAGTTGAAAAACTTGAGAAAGAGAACTCTTCCCTGAAAACTCAGGTTAAGGATCTTAGAGCTGCCTTAGAACGATTCACTTCTGGTTCCAAGGGTCTTGACATGATTCTTGGAAAATAGAAGTCCGTTCTAAATCGATCCGGACTTGGCTATAGAACCAAATCCTGACAAAGATCTTACTTTGCTGTACTGAATCAGTCCATAAGTAAAGTTCAGGCATGGGTACCTAAACTGTACCTGAACAAACCAATTGGATCAAATCAGTATTGGATCCCCAAGGATAAGATTCACATCTTGCCTAATCATTACCGTGGCTTTAGTCCAGGGGGAGCCAAATTAAAAACTATATTTATTGTTAAATAGAATTTAATTCTTGCAATTTGCTTGATTGATTGTTTATTTAAATTTCTACAATTTACCATGCTTAGACTTAGGAATGGTTAGTATAAGGACTGAACAAACTTAACTGAAACTTGACAACATAGTATTGGGTGGAGGTGAGATGATAGTACGTTAGGGAAACCAATTCTAATAAGATCAAGTACACTTGGTCTCTTTAGACTGGTGAAACTAGCCGAAGCTACCGATCCAAAACCCAAACTAGTTAGACCAGAATTTTTCAAAGATTAATTTTGAAAATGAAATTTCATTAAACGGCTTTGTCAAGGAAAGGGTTGATGATCCAATAAGGCTACGGCCAAAGAAGGCCTAGTGCCTCGCCAAGACCTGGAAGCCAATTTCTGAATTTCAAATTCAAATTACTTTTTGTCAAATTCAAATCTAACACAAATTTTTAGTTAAGTATAGATTCAAACATTTCCTTTCAAAATATATTTAACTATTTTCAAAAATTAATTTAAGGTTTTCTAAATAAAAATTAATTTTACAAAATAATTTTACTTATCAAAACCGGTCTCACAAAACCTATAAGGCTAACGTGATTGAAAACCCTAGATTGGGTGAGACAGTAGGATTAAGACTCAATTGTAAATTCTTTAATGCCTATATTATGAGTTAATCCTGTAGTTCAGATCATAGTCAAACCATGGTCAACATGGTCAAACCATGGTCAACACGGTCAAACCATGGTCAACTTTGTCAAAACCACAGTCAAAGCAGTCAACATAATCAAACCCTAGTCAACCTGGTCAACACTGAAGTCCCTTAAGGAACTTAGATAAAAGACAGACTGTGTCAGATACAGGGGGAGTTCTTCTTAATCTTTTTCGAAATTTTTTTTTTTCAAAAACCTTATGCTTTAAAACTTATTCAAAAACCCTCGACATTACTATCTCATTGAAAAATTATCATCATGATTTTCGAAAACTCTGCTATCATTTCAAGTTATGTTTTCAAAAATTTATCTTGAAAGTTATCATACTCAGAAGATTGTTCAAAATTATTCTTTTGATTTTAATAAACCCTAAAGACACAGAGAAGGTCCACTTCATGATCTACAAGGACTCCTAGGATGTGTCAAATTTAGGGGGAGTCTGAGTCAAAAGAAGAATTTCTGAAATATTTTTTTTTAATTATTTATTTTGAAGTTAGTAGATAATTCTTATAATTTAAATCAAACCTTAAAACTCAGAGGAAGATCACTTGTAGTCAACAAGCTTCCTAGGACTAGGTCAAGTTTAGGGGGAGATCAAATTAAAAGAATTATTGAACATTTTTAAAATTAGATGTTTTCATGCACTGCACGTTTAAAATCTTTTTGAGAACTTAAATAATTTTTCTTTCAAAATACCATTATTTTATTTTTCAAAATTCTTATGGTTTATGAAATTATTTTTGAAATAATATTTACTTGTGTTGGAGAAATTTCCAGACACTTAGGAAAATGTCCTTGTAGTCAACAAGGTTTCCTAGGATTGTGTCAGACTGGAAAAGAAACCTAGTCAAGTAAAATATTATGTTTTCAAAATGCTTAATACTTCTAAAAAATTATTTATATTTTTTTTAAAAGTCTAATAGTTTTCAAAAACAGTACTCAGACTTTTCAAAAAGGCTCAATCTATTTTTTTTGAAAAGTATTTATATTTTTCAAAAATTGTATAATATCTTTCAAAAGTACTTCTATTTTTCAAAATATAATGTTTTCAAAAAGTACTAATATTTTTCAAGGCAATAGTATTCTAAGTACGTGAATTTTTTTAAAGATTTGCCTATAAATACAAATTTTTTTCAAGGGTTATACTTTTATGTTTTCAAAACTCATAGGCTCTGATACATAATTTCTTTTAAGACTTCCTTCAAAATATATTTCTTTATAATAAACAGCTAAGGAGAGAAAAAACTCAAATTGTTCAAAATCAAAATGTTTTTCAAAAGCTCTCTCTTATTCAAAAAGCAAAGTTGAATTTCTAAGTGTGCTTTCAAAAATTTCTAAGAGCATCTTTTTGCAAATATTTCTAAGTAGATTTTTCCTTAGTAAACAAAGTTTGTCTGAGCAAAACCTCTGAAAATTTTTGGGCAAATGTTTCTAAGGAAAGTTTTCTTAGTAAATAAATCTTTGTTTTGGCAAAAACTTGTCCATTTAAAGATTTTTTAAATAGTTTTAAATGCACAAAAAGTTGAAATTTTTTTAAAGGAAGGTTGTTTTCAAAATGTTGGCTAATGTAAGCTACTGTTAAGTTTTTTCTTGAAAATTATGTTTTTGAAGTTTTTTTAAATATCCTAAAATATAAGGAGAAGAGTTGTCACGTTTTAATTAAAGTTTTTCTTGACAACTATGTTTTTGGTAAATTGTAAAATCCATGACTTGAATTTACTTTAGTAAAACTCTCTATTAGAAACCTTGGTCGCCCATGTATGTTTTTGATATATGTCAAAGGGGGAGGAAAGGTCAAAGTTAAGTGTTTTAACACAAGTATTCAGGGTTATAGGGGGAGTGTGAGAAATAAAGGATTTTTTTTCAAAATCTTACCTTATGTTATTAACTGTTATAAAGTTAAATTGTGTAAAATTGCTATACTTCATTTTTACCTTATGATCTTAACTGTTATAAAGTTTTTAACTTAACTTTGAATTGTGTTGCCATAAATCAAAAAGGGGGAGATTGTTGGTGCAGGAAACACCATATCGAACCTTGTTTTTGATATTGGCAAAGGATTCAAAGTTAAGTTTATTTGTGATCTAATAAAGTTACTTGAGTATGCAGAAAGAAGTCCTAGCGAAGGGTTGCTAGGCACCTGGCGAAGCGCTGCCAGGAAACAAAGTCCTAGCGAAGGACTGCTAAGCACCTGGCGAAGGACCGCCAGGATACAAAGCCCTAGCGAAGGGCTGCTAGGCACCTAGCGAAGGAATGCCAGGGTAAAAAGTCCTAGCGAAGGACTGCTAGGCACTGGCGAAGGAATGCCAGGGTACTAAAGCCCTAGCGAAGGACTGCTAGGCATCAGGCGAAGGACAGCTTGGGACTAAAGACCTGGCGAAGGAATGCTAGGCACCGGGCGAAGGACAGCTCGGTATCCAAGACCTGGCAAAGGACCGCCAGGCAAAAATCCAACCAGAGGAGCGGTTGGCATCAGGTACATTCTCCCGAGAGGAGTAGGTGAGGACGCGTTCCCCGTCGAGGGAACAGTAGGCGTCGGTTCGACCTAGGGCTCCATTTTGGAGGCCCAAAGTCATAACCAAGACAGCTAAGGCTGTATAAACTAACATCTTATTGTTTTATGGTGTTTTGGACTAACCCTGGATACAGGACCGAAGGAACGAGTGTCTGCAGCTCAGAGAGCCTCAAAGGAATGAGGCAACAGCTGACCAAGGCGCCCGGAGTGTCCCGGGCGCCCCCAAGGTGAACACAAAACACACAAAACAAAGGCAGGCTTCGACAGCTCATCTCCCGGGCGCCCCCGTGCTCCCGGGCGCCCCCGCTGCTCCCGGGCGCCCCCAGCGCTCCGGGCGCCCCCAGTGCAAGCCTACAAAGAGAAGCCAGCCAAGCCAAAGGGATAAGATTTTACCCGGTCAACCCGGGCGCCCCCAGCGTCCCGGCCGCCCCGGTCAAGATGTGATCCCTAGTTTGAAGGGATCAGAAGTTGACCGAGGGAAAGGCGGATCGGCCGACACGTGGGGGGGCGCCCCCGACGTTCCGGGCGCCCCAACGGCCTATAAAAGGGCCCTCGACCCCGAGGCTTGGAACAACGAATTCTTTCAACGCTTCTACGCTCTTCGGCTTCCGCGCTCTGCTCCGGCAACCTCCTGACTCAAGATACAAGCGCCGACGACGTCCTACTGCTCCAGAAAAAGTAATCTACATCGGACGTCGGTAAAAAGAAGAGCTCAATTTCAGTACTGTACTTAAATTGTAATTCCATTTCTGTAACTGTTCTTTTACGCGATTATAGTATTGCCCGCAGTAAATGGTCAGCGACCGTGGGCCTTGGAGTAGGAGTCGACCTAGGAGTCGACCGTGGGCCTGGATGCTTGCTTCAGTCCATATATGGATCGTCGAAGCTTGCATATTTTGGTTTTATCAACCGATGTGAAACCTTCAGGTTGTATCATGTATACATCCTCAAGCAGGTTTCCATTAAGGAAAGCTGTTTTCACATCCATTTGTCATATCTCATAATCATGATGAGCTGCTATGGCCAGGAGTATCCGAATGGATTTAAGCATAGCTACTGGCGAATAGGTTTCATCATAATCAATTCCTTGTTTCTGACGATATCCTTTTGCCACTAATCTAGCCTTAAATGTAACAACATTACCTTCCATGTCGGTTTTCTTCTTGAAAACCCACTTGCACCCTATGAGTTTAATCCCTTCAGGTGGGTTAACCAAGTCCCATACTTGATTTTCGTACATGGAATCCATTTTTGACTTCATGGCTTCAAGTCATTTGTCCCTTTCTGAACTTTTCAAAACATCTTCATAATTGATAGGTTCGTCATTTCTTATGAGTAACACGTCGTTCAATTCACTTATGAGAAATCTGTATCTCTCTGGAATATTGCGTGCCCTATCAGACCTACGAAGAGGTGGTGTTGTTTTAGGTTCAACTGAAAGCTTATCACTATGAGTTATCGGTTGTGGGTCTAGACTAGGTGTCTCTGTAATGTCTATTGGAGTTTCTTGAACTTCATCAAGTTCAATGCTACTCCCACTGTTTTCTTGTAAAAGAAATTCTTTTTCTAGAAATACAGCATGCCTTGAAACAAACACCTTTTGCTCCAAGGGATGATAGAATTGGTAACCCTTCGTTTCCTTAGGGTACCCAATAAATAGACATTTATCAGACTTAGCATCCAATTTGTCTGATACAGTCCACTTCACATAAGCAGGACAACCCCATATCTTAAGGTGAGTTAAGTGAGGTTTCTTACTATTCCATGTCTCATATGGAGTAGTAGAGACTACCTTGGTCGGGACTCTGTTTAGCAAGTAAACAGCTGTCTTAAGTGCATAGCCCCAAAAGGATTTTGGAAGAGTTGCATGATTCATCATCGACCTAACCATATCCATCAAGGTTCGGTTGCACCTCTCAGATACACCATTATGCTGTGGTGTATACGGCGGAGTCCATTGGGACAATATCCCATTGTCCCTAAGATAATCTTGAAACTCTTGACCTAAGTATTCACCACCCCGATCGGATCGAAGTATCTTAATACTTTTGCCAAGCTGCTTCTCTACTTCATTTCTGAACTCTTTGAATTTCTCAAAAGCTTCAGATTTGTGTTTCATCAAGAACACATACCCTAATCGTGAGTGATCATCGATAAAGGTGATGAAGTAGCTATAGCCTCCTTGTGCCAGAGTTGACATTGGTCCGCATACATCAGTATGTATTAGACCAAGCAATTCTCCCACTGGATTACCTTTTCCAGAAAAGGGTAATTTGGCCATCTTGCCTTTTAAGCATGATTCGCATGTATCAAATGAACCGGGTTCAAATGATTCCAAAATTCCACATCGGTGTAATTTGGTCATGCGTTTCTTACTTACATGGCCAAGACGACAATGTCACGTGTAGGAGTCTATTCGATTATCTATTCGAGTACGTTTGTTGCTGTCTTCGATATTGAAAATGTCACCGGATAAATCTAACGTGTAGATACCATTGCATAAAGTTCCATTCCCATAAAGAACGTCATTTAAAGTTATGTAACAACAATTGTTACTAAAAGTTAAATGATAACCCTTTTCATTCAAACATGAAATAGATACAATGTTCTTTATTAACGAAGGAACAAAATAACAATTATCCAATTCTAAGACAAGTCCAGTAGGGAGCTTTAGCAAATATGTTCCGATGGCAACAGCAGCAATCTTTGCTCCATTTCCAACTCGCAAATTCGCTTCTCCTTTGACGAGTCTTCTTCTATTCCTTAGCCCCTGTATGTCATTACATATATGTGAGCTGCAGCCAGTATCAAGTACCCAGGTGTTTGAGGAAATAGAGTGACATTCAATAACGAAGATACTTGAAGAGGATGGGGCATCGGATGCCTTCTCTTTCAAGGACTCAAGATAAACCTTGCAGTTTCTTCGCCAGTGACCCTCCTTGCCACAATGATGGCAAGTGCCTTTTGGTGTCTTTTCAGTCTTTTTGGCCTTTTTCTTCTTTCCTTTATTCTGTTCTTTGGCCTTCCTCTTAGAACCTTTCTTCGAGGAACCAAACTAATAGTACCGTCTTCTGATCCTGCTTCACAGAAGCTCTACAGCCTTCAACAGGTTGAGCAACTCAGGAAACTGGTCTGGAGTTGCGTTTTCAGGAGGACGGTTGGGAAGTTGATCTTCAAGGACATAAGCAAGCTTCTCTGCCTTGAGGACTATCCTCAGGTTTCGAAGCCAGTCCATGAAGTTTGGCCCAGTCAGTTTATTGGTGTCCAAAATGGAACGCAAATTCAGAGAAGACATGATCGAGTGATTATCCTAGAAATACAAATTGAGCTTATATGAGAAGAATGATAAAGAATGCATCAACATACATTAATAAAATCCTATTTATTTTTCGAATTGAATAACCCTTTTTATCAATTCGGGAGATCGTAGGAACATCTCCAAATAGGTTGATATCCAACCATAGATAAGAACAACCATGGCTTGTGGCCATCAAGTTATTCTTAGCTATGAAGGTAGGTAATTATACCGATTACATATCACATATATGTAACTATCACTTTATGCTATCAACTAATTGAATGTTTACATAAATCATTGGGTTATTAACTCATTAACAAGTATGCAACAATATACATAGCACTCAACTGCACCTCTCTTTACATCGACCTTGGCTGTGGCACAACAAATCGATGCTCCAAGCTTAAGGCTGACCCATTAATCAAGAAATAGTTTTAATATGGTTGGAGCTCATTCAACCGTTTAGTCAGGCTTGGATGTGTCCAACAACCAAAACTAAGGATTGACCTCTGACTCCAACTATATTATTCAAAAACTAATTCCATGGTTTGAACATGTTGAGGTTCAAGCCGGGCATGGATGTGTCCATCAACCCAAATGAGAAACAAAACTCCGGTTCTAACCATATTAATGGAAGGTGTTAGCCTTAATATTTTGTAAGGGGTTTTAGGTCTCATCCTTTCTTTTCTAAGCACATTCATGACATATAATTATGTCATGACTAACGATTTCCTTAATAAAGTATGTATGTGACTTAATTTATCAAGTCTCATCAATTGGATTAGGAACCGGATTTCCAAATCTCGATTTCATACTTTATTCAAGGAATTGTTTTGGGAAATAATTTCCTAAATTGTCATAATCAATTTCGGAAATAATATGTTTAAGACTTTGATTTCTCTAAATCAAATCTTATTAAATTAAGAGAGAGATTCCCTTAATTCAACCACATATTATTTTCATGAAAATCTCATTTAAGAAAACTCTATAGGAAACCATTTTCCTAATTAATTTTGGAGACAACAATATGCAAGAGCATCACCTCTTAAATTAAATTTCCAATATTTGATCACATATTTTATTCATGGATTAATTAATTACAACAAATTATTTTCTAAGGGTGGCTCCCCGAGGCTCAGATACCCAAAGAAAAGAAATTTGTTGTAAATCCAATTTGGACGGCTCCCCGAGGCTCAATCCAAATTAAACATGACAATTTTATTCAAAATGGGAAATTAAATTACAACAACTAACTTTAAATTGGACGGCTCCCCGAGGCTCAATCCAAAATAAAGAATTTTGTTAATAATTTAAAACCAATTCAAATTTAATTGTCAATTAATGATCCATAAATTTGTCTAGACTTTCTTAAAAGAAAGTGCCCAAAATTGCGAGATTTCATAATAGGTTTTTAGAATAATTGTAAGTTTCTGGTACAAAGAAAACTTACATATTTCCAAAGTTGGAAAATTTCCAAAATAGGAAATTTCCAAAATTGGAAAGTTTCCAAAGATGGGAAGTTTTCACAATTATCATAAAATTTCAGAAACTAGGATATTTCAAAAGTTTGCGAAATTTCATGAGGATTTCCAAACTTTGAAATTCCTAAATCTAAAATTTATCATAATTGGAAAGTTTTCATAATTGGAAAATTTTCCAAAATTGAGATCATGACAAAGTTTTCCGCAAAACAATTATATGATTATGTCGAACACTAACCGGCTCTGATACCACTGTTGGGACCGGGTGCATGTTGACAAGGATACGGGTTCGTAAATTTTAAAATATTTACGTGCAGCGGAAGAATTAGCATTAAATAATTTCTCAAATTATTTTTAACCACGTATCTAGCATGCGACCTTATGATGCGTGGACATGATCATAAATTAAAATTTTGCAGAAAGTAAACTAAATTACTCATTACCTCGCGTAACTCGAAGTAAGGGACGAGATCCAACCGTAGCGTCCCTTGGAAGCTCCGCCTCTATTCGCGTCCACGCTGAGTTCTCTTCGGGATGACTTCGCAAAGCCACGAGTTTTGTGCCGACGAGAACTACTAGATTCTCTAAAGGCACAACTAGAATATCAAGAGAGAAAGATGGAAACTAACCACCAAGTAACGGAATCAAAATTCCGGGAAGGAAGGAGTTGCGACCCGCTTCTTCTTCTTCTTCTTTGGCACCTTCTTGGTGGAGGTAGCTCACGCCAACCCTAGGAGGTGAAGGTGCGCCGGCCCTAGGAGGAGTGGACACCGGCCCTAGGGTGAAGAGTGGGCGCCGGCCCTAGGAGGAGGAGAGAAGGAGAGGGAGAGAATAAGAGAGAGAGAGAGAGCTACTAAATCTCTTGATAACTCAATTGAGGAATTCAAGCCTAGCCTTGGTTCCTTTATATAGTAGCCTCTCCCTTGCCAAGTCTCCCCTTTAACGGAATTTTTCATAAGAAATTTATCCTATAAATTTTCTTATGAATTATTCCGTTTATGCCAAGTTTTATTATAACTAACTTTATAATAAAACAAATATATATCTTCTTTTATTATGGAATAAAATTTACAAGAAATTTATAAATTTTTCTTATCATGAAAAAATCAATTCATAATTGATTTTATAAAATTAAAATAAACCGATCTATGGTTCATTTTAATTTCCATAAAAAGAATAAATTTCTTTATATAAATTTCTTTATATAAATCTCTTTATATAAATTTCTTTATATAGATTTATTTATCCATAATTTTATAAAACAAATCGCACTTGATTTATTTTATAAAATAAACCAAATAAATTGGTTTTCTCTCCTTGTAGTGGTCGGCCAAACCAAAGAGGGTGGATACCCTCTTTGGCCGGTCACATCAAGCCAAACCCTCGCGAATTAAACTCATTTAATTCGCCCAATAAGCCTTCAAAAGACTTAGCCATTTTAAGCTTCCCGTGCGCCTCTGATAAATTCAAATTCGACTTATTTCTCTTGATCGGAAAATCTAATTTTCAACTCGTTTTAAATCCCTCGGATTACTCGTAGTGCGTGTGACTAAATAGGCTTTCGATTTATGTTGGCCGTCTATAATCAACCAATTATAGAACGATCATGAGTGGCACCTAGTAGTACATCATGACCCCCAATTAATCGAAAGATCAACGGTTGACCTCAGAAATAATTCTGAAACCCTTCAGCAGCTCTAATGAATCGTGCCTCATTCCCTTCACCATCTTATACCCACTTGGTTCAGGACATGGTCTGTGTGTGTCAGTCCCCACTAGGCTGACTACGTCACACCTAGCCCAAGTAACGTTCTCTCGTCCTTTGGATTTCTAATTACTCTCATGTATTTAAGAGACTCATACTCTAAACATGACATACTCTGGCCAGAGGCTTTGAGTAACAATCCGACGATAGGCCTGGGTATACATCTCCTCGCAAGGAGTGGTGAATCCTTTATAGGCTGTTCAAACATCTTCGGGCACTTCGGCTCATACCCAACCATCCTGGGTCCACACCTCCTTGGAGATGCTTGCTTAAGATGTTAAAATATAAGTCTCCATGACCAAGATGATTTGAACACCGCAAGTCAAAGGAACATCGCACTTAAGCTGCAGTAAGAACTTCACTGACATGTCTATATATAGACTACCATGTGAAGTTTTACAGTCAGTCACTCCAATGAACTAGTTCCCTTAACTAGCATTCATGTTTATCTCCGGACATCCCAATGTCACCAGCCAGTGAGAATCAGCTGATTAGAGAATAACCCATGCTAGTCTCAACAGAATTGATAGTGTCTGTATTTATCAATTCATCGACTAGGGATATTTTCAATACTTCACAATTACACATGTGGAGATAATCACTAGTTGTGAATTCATCACAAATTCTCTCATGCTGTGAATTGTATTACGGACATTCAGTAAATGAGTTTAAGATCCCAATCAAATACACAAACATGTATACTCAAATAGTGAATTTTCATTTATTAAAATAAATGTTTACAATCATAAGGCGATTGCCTTAGGACACTTCTCTCATATTACTAACAGAAAGAAGTTGAGCTCACCAACTAAGCTCATTTTGAATTTATTTTCCATTATTTTAACAAATTCTTTTAAGAAATTTGAGTTGGTGGATCCAAAAATTATATCGTCAACGTAGATTTGGGCAATAAAGATTTCTTTTTCTAAGGTTTTAATAAATAGGGTTGAGTCAATTTGCCCCTGGTTAAATTCCTTAGAAATGAGGTAGGTTGATAGACGTTCATACCATGCCCTAAGTGCTTGTTTTAGTCCATATAGTGCCTTATTAAGTTTGTAAACATGGTCAGGTTTTTCTAAGTCCTCAAAACTGGGGGGTTGTCCTACATAGACTTCTTCCTTAATAAATCCATTTAGAAAAGTTGACTTCACATCCATTTGGTAGAGTTTAAATCCTTTATGGGATGCAAAGGCTAACAACATCCTAATGGACTCAAGTCTAGCTACTGGGGCATAGGTTTCATCATAGTCTAACCCTTCGACTTAACTGAATCCTTTGGCTACTAAGCGGGCTTTATTTCTCACTATTTCTCCTTGATCATTTAGCTTATTCCTAAAAACCCACTTAGTATCAATAATGGATTTGCCCTCAGGTTTAGGTACTAGTTCCCAGACTTGGTTCCTCTCAAATTGGAATAACTCTTCTTGCATTGCTATGATCCAATCAGGATTAGGTAAGGCTTCCTCTATAGTCTTCGGTTCAATTTTTGAAATCAGTGCAATCTGACTAAGGTTTCTATAGGAGGACCTAGTTCTGACTCCTAAGGTTGAATCACCCACAATTTGATCAGTTGGGTTTCTATAGGAGAACCTAGTTCTGACTAAGGTTTCTATAGGAGGACATAGGTTGCTTTTCTTAAATTTATGGTCTACCTTGTTACTCCTAGTCCTATCATTGTATCTAAATCCAAAATTGTGCACAAGTAAACAATTTTCATTGATTTTAGCATGCATGGATGAATGATTTGCCCTATTTTTAACATTCATGGAGGAACTAAAATTTAAGTTGCATTTAAATCTAGAGTTGGGGATTACCTCCCTTACCCTTGTAGTCCCTCCTTGATGTGATCTTTGCTTTTTCTTTTCCTCCTTCTCCCATCTTCTCAGATGCTCCATTTTCTTTAATTCTCCTTTTCTAGGGCACTTGGTGTGGTAGTGCCCTAGCTCTCCACACGTGAAGCATCGGATTTTCTTCTTCTTTTCTTGAGCTCCTCCATTCCTACAACTCATGTTAGATTTAACAGAACTTGAAATGAGTGTAGATTTTACCTCCTTTTTACCTTTCGGGCACTTGTCCTTGTAGTGCCCCTTTTCATTACACCCAAAGCATATGATATGGTCCTTGGCTCTTGCTTTGGTGGAGGTTGGAGCTTCTTCTTCAACCTTTGATGATGTGGATACCTCCTCTTGATCCGGTATAGACGAAGGTCTCTCCTCCCCCTCAACCCTTGAAATCGATACCTCCTCTTCTTCTCTTGAGGAGGTTGATGATCTTTCACTCAATTCTTCCTCCTCTTGGGCTATCGAGTTCACTTCCTCGGGTTCTTCCACTACTGGACCTCGTGTAGAGTTTTTATGAAATTCTTCTACTTCAATCCACAATTCGTGTGCATTTTTGTATGCTCCTACACCATTCAAAACATTAATAGGCAAAGTATTAAGCAATATGTCAATTACATTTTTATTCGCCTTGGATTGATTTTCTTGTTCTTGATTCCAATATCTAGGTCTAAGCCTCTTCCCGTTCTTATCCTTTGGAATCTCGAAAGGCTCTTCAAGCACAATCCGAAGGTCCCACTCCATTCTGAACCACGTCTCCATTCGTGACTTCCAATACCCGAAATCTTCATGGTCGTAGGCCGGCGGAGTGTAGATGTCGTCCCCGAATTTATCTTCCATGTTCTTCTTCCTCTAGGGTGTGCTCCCTCAGTGGTTAGTCCGATCAAGAGTGGTCCTTCGCTCTGATACAAATTGTAGGATCGATCGTGTCCGCTAGAGGGGGGTGAATAGCGATTTTCGAACCCCTTTCTTCCTACACGGTTAGTTGCACAGCAGAATATACAATAAAACAATAATAAAATCACTAACCAATGCTAACACGAATGATTTACTTGGTATCCACCCCGGACGGGTGACTAATCCAAGAATCCGTCGGTGGATCAACCCCCGGATAACCTCCGGCTAGATCTGTCTCTCTTTGTGGGTGGAGAAACCTCACCACAGCACTTCGGACGCTATCTGATCACAAAAGACTACTAACTCACTTTACCCAAGTGAGTTTTGTCAAAGAAGATAGTAGGAAATGAGCCCCTTTAAATAGGGCTCGAGTCTGAAACAGCCGCTACCAGTCGACTGCCCCTGGGGCAATCGACTGGTCCCACTCAGATTTGACCGTTACAGTACAACGTTCGAATCTGCCAGCCTGTTCCAGCCTACACCAGTCGACTGCTCCCAGGGCAGTCGACTGGTCCCTTACTAGTCCTAGGTTTACACTCCCCGAGTACAATTCACTACGCACTCGACCCTTAGGACTTCCCAAGTACAATCACACAGCACTCGTACCCTCACGACTCGACTGACTCCTCCTCCGCAGCCTCGACTGTTGCCTTCGCGCCCTCTTCATCTTCGGCTCCCGTCCCTCGGATGCACGCAAGCCTCCAGCTTGCCTCCATGCCATCCTTCACGCATGCCTCGAAGTCCGCGCCCATCAGCTCATCGTCCCTGCTCTCCAATGTCCCTCGGGTGCACACAAGCCTCCAGCTTGTCTCCATGCCACCCTTCACCGTATTGAGGCCCGTCCAGTCAAGTCCATATGTGAAACATGTACATTCTGCACACTCAACATACACATATGAGAACACAAGAGAAACCTAACTTAAACCCTTTGCCCAAACATCAAAACATTTGGTCACTCCGGACCACAGATTGCCTTAACATGATTCTTCTAACTGAGTTAACATGCATTTAGGTACTAAGGGTAGGTTTATAGTGTAAACATTATTTTTCCTAGTGCCCTTAAACATGATTTCTGAGTCTTGCAAGTTTCTAATCAGGCAGTTAGAGTTGGTAAAGGTAACTACATAGTCAATATCACACAATTGACTTATGATAAGCAAGTTGAATTTAAAGTTTTCAAGCAAAAGTATCTTTTTAATGACAAAATCAGATTTGAGTTCAATGTTACCTGACCCAATCATTTTGAGTGTAGCATTGTTGCCAAATGCTACTGAGCCTAGGTTCTTGAACTTGAGTTTGGTGAATTTCAATTTATCCCCAGTCATGTGTCTGGAGCACCCACTATCCAACATTCGTTAGTCCAAATCTTTATGTTCCTACACATAAAGAGTTTTGTTGATTTGGATCCAATTAGAATTAAGGATAGCTTAAATTGATTTTCACAACCTAATCTGTCTCACCCAATCTAGAGTTATCAATCACGTTAACTTATGGGTTTTTGTGAGACAGGTTTTAATAGAAGTATTTAGAAAGACCATGATTAATTTTGAAAAGTTAAATTAATTTTGAAAACAATTAGTTTTAAATTTATTTTGACAAAGAATATTTGAATCTAAGATTAACTGAAAATTTGTGTTAGATTCGAATTTGGCAAAGAGTAAACTGAATTTGAATTTCAAAAATTGGCTTCCAAGTCATGGCGAGGCACAAGGCCTTCTTTGGCCATAGCCTTATTGGATCATCAACCCTTTCCTTGACAAAGCCTTTTAGTGAAATTTCATTTTCAAGGTTACTTTTTGAGAAATTCTGGTCTAACTAGTTTGGGTCTTGGATCGGTAGCTTCGGCTAGTTTCACCAGTCTAAAGAGACCAAGTAGTGTATACTTGACCTTATTAGAAAAGGCTTCCCTAACGTATTATCATCTCACCGCCACCCAATACTATGTTGTTCAAATTTCAGTTAATTGGTTTAATCCTTAGTCTAACCAGTCCTAGGTCTAAGCATGGTAAATTGTAGAAAATAAATAGACAAGTAATCATGCAATTTAAAACAAGAAAAGAAATTCATTTAACTATAAAAATGGTTTTTAAGTTGGCTCCCCCTGGACTAAAGTCACGGTAATGATTAGGCAAGATATGAATCTTGTCCTTGGGGATCCAATACTGATTTGGTCCAACTTGGTTGTTCATGCAAAGTTTGGGTACCCATGCCTGAATTTTGGGTCTAGACTGATTCAGTACAGCATAATATGACCTTTGTCTAGCCTTGGTTCAATACCCTAATCCGGATCGATTTAGAATGGACTTCTATTTTCCAAGGATCATGTCAAGACCCTTGGAACTCGAAGTGAATCGTTCCAAAGCTGCTCTAAGGTCCTTGACTTGAGTTTTCAAGGAGGAGTTCTCTTTTTCAAGTTTTTCAACTTGAGTAGAGGTTCCTTCTTAAGCCTTCTCAGTTAAGGATCTAGAGTCAGCTCCCTTTTTCAGGAGTTGTACTTCCTATCGGAGGGATTTGACTAGGATTTTGGCTTTCGCCAAGTCGCGAGATAGATAAGCAATTAACTCTGATAATTGAACTCTAGAAAATCCACTTATAGTGATTTTTCCGTCCTCTGAAAATGTGAGTTTTCCGTCGTCCGGCTCCGATTCTGATCCGGTCTCGGTTTCTTCCGAAGCAGTCAGGGCGAGCAGGTTCGATTGTGGGGCCTCTTATTCTTCTTCAAAAGAAGACTCGTCCATGTTGCTTGAAGGGCCTTCTTCCTTCTTGTCTTCTTCGTCTCCTTCAGATTGGGGCATTCCGTCTTGTATTGACCCTTCTTTTTGCATTTGTAGCAGGTCACATTTGGTTTGGTCTTTCATTTGAAGGTTCAGCTGGCTCTTCCTTTCTTCGGCTGGCTTTTCTTCTATTGGTCTGATTTTTCAGCTCCTTGTAGTAGTCCCGGGCTAGCCAAACAAGCTTGGGTCGATCTCCTTCGCTGTCTTTTGAGTCTGAGTCTGAGTCAGACTCGGGTGCAGGTTGAGGCTTCTTCTTGGTCATCATTCCTGTTTTGCCTGCAACAAAAGTAATGCCTTTCTCGGCCAGGGTGCAGTTAGTCTGCTCATATAATTTAAGTTCAGAAAATAACTCATCTAATTTGATTTTAGAAAGACCTCTTGAAACTTTGTACGCATCTACCATAGATGCCCAAAAGTATTTCTCGGGAAAGCGTTAAGGGTATACCTGATCAGGTCATGGTTTTATACCTTGTGACCGATTGTATGTAGACCGTTCATCAACTCTTGGATTATGGCGTGGAGCTAGGCTGCTGACTCGCCATCGTTCATTTTGATAGTGTAGAGTTTGTTTAGCAGTAGGTCTCTCTTGCTGATTCGGGTGTCGGATGTTCCTTCGTGCAACTCAATTAACTTACCCCAAAGTTCTTTTGCACTGTTGAATGGTCCCACCCGGTTCAGCTCTTCTTTGGTTAGACCGCATTGAAGTGTCTGGGTCGCTTTAGCATCCGCCTCGACCTTCCTTTTTAGTGAGGCGTCCCATTCGGTGTAAGGTTGTGACACTCCTTCAGCATTTCTCGGGATTTCCAAACCAGATTGGATGATTATCCACATGTCCACCTGAGTTTTCAGGTGGACTTCCATCCGACTCTTCCAGTAGGAGAAGTCCTCCCCACTGAAAAGTGGTGGTCTGGCTGTACTGAAGCCCTCTTGCATGGCCATTTAGAAATTCTGAAATAATAGCAAAAAAAACAAAACTTTCCCAAGACTTGGTCTTGGATTAGCAGTGCGGGAAGAAGATATTTAAAAGAAATTATCGAGTGGTGTTGCACCAACCTCGATTAATGATAAAAGTTCGATCGAAAAAGAATTTTAAAAAAATTCATAAAAATCTGAAAAATTCCCAAATTGGTGGTTGCACCAATTTGAGCTACCCCGCTCTGATATAACTTGTTGGATCGAGAAGCACGATAGAGGGGGGGTGAATATCGTGAAAACTTTTTCGGATAAGATTAAGAGAAGGTACGCTGTAACGCCCAAAAATTCTCAAACCTAATTTTAGAAATATCCTAGAATTAATTCTGAATTTATGAATATTTTTATAGAATTTTCCATGGACAAATAAGGTAAAAATGAATAAAAATAGAATGCAGAGTAAAAAAGCTTAAACGAGGTTTGACCCTTAAACCTATACCATGAGAAGAGAGTAGGCTTACCAAGAGGGCTAATCTAATTTCATTGAAACAAAATAGAGGGAAGGATAAATAAGGTGAAGTTAGTTAAATTTTTCCATAAGTATAAAAGGGAAACTTAGGGTTTTTATATTCATTCTTTTCCTCACATTCTCTCATTGCCCCCCCCCTCTCTCTTGGCGATTTTCTTCCTCTCCCTCTCCCGAGTCTCTCTCTCTCTCCCTCACTCACAGCAAAACCAAAGAGGAGGTCCAAGGGCTTGTGTTGGGCGGATTCAAGAAGGAGGACACGCTAGGGGATCGTCTCAAGGAGTAGTCCGTCGTTAGAGCCTCTCCGAGACTCCAAGGATCTTCCCTCTCCCTAAACCCTACGCATTAGAGTTGTAAGAACAAGCGCAGGATGTAAGTATCCCTCACCTGCAGTATAAGTAGTTTCGGTTGATTTTCCGTATGCTTTATTTCCTTGTATGTATGTTTTACGATTAGGAATCGTAAATTATGAACAAGCACGTTGTACTACCCTTCAGTTTTGGGTCAAGGAGCACGTTAGGTGTTTGTTAAATTGTTCAGTTCAGTTAATGCTATAGAAAGCATTAAAGAATAGAAATTCTTGCTTCAGTTTATGATTGGGACCAAGGTCCAATGGGATGGGCTCCTAGTTGCCCCTAGGTTTAGATAACCTAGTAAAAGCAAGAATTAGAAGAAAAAAAAAGAAAAGTATAAAGGAACTATTTTATTTTCAGTTGGCATTGTACCGGACTTCGGTCCAGGGATGGGCTCCAAGTTGCCCCTAGGTTCAGATAACCTAGTATGGGATGGGCTCCTTAGTTGCCCCTAGGTTCAGATAACCTAGTAGAACCCTAATGAATTCGGAATTAGCTACCTCAGATTTATTAGGGATGCGCGTACAGCTGGTACATTGTCGGGCCCACAGCAGTTGATTATTATTTTCACCTACTATATGTATATAGTTTTCAGAAATTCATTTTTAGCATGTGGTGAATTTAATAATTAGTTTTATGTTAGTTAGTTTCAGTCCCGGTTCAGATATGTATGACATGCTATAGCTTAGTTTTCAGCTTCAGTTCAGCATAGGCCATGTGCCAGTTATATGCCATGACATTTTATGACATGTATTTTAGCATGAGTATAGCATGATTATTTATGAACACGAGCATGTATTTGTATGACATGTTTTGAAAAGCATAACCTGAGATTGTATAGTTTTGTGAGGCTAGATGGTACTTACTAAGCTTTATGCTTATTAGTTTGCATTTCCTTATACTGCAGATACAGGTAAAGGAAAGCACTAGTAGCGGAGGCGGCGGGCTTGATGCAAAGTGTGTATGGCAGTGGAGTTGGAATAAAAGTCTTCGGAACTTGCAAAGCATAGAAATAGTCTTTATTATGCTTCTTTTAGTTGTTCCGCAATATGTTACGTGAACCATGTATGAACTTGATGGGACTGGTTATTTGTGGTGCCTAGCATACTTAGGTAGTTTATTTACATGTTCTAATATTTGTTTGGTGAATGTTGAAGGTCATGGGTTAATACTTGTGATATGGTAATTTAGATCCATGCTTAAGCTTTAGGAGTAGGAACTTGATACTTCTGATCTACATGCTAAATTCTTAGGATATGCTTGTTCTAAGATTAATGCACCATATAGAATGACATATAGTAGCTAAGAATGCCTTTATATATGGAAAATGAATAGTTCCAATAAGAAGTTGATACAAACTTGGCACATTCATGTTTATGCTTCTACATGTCGCTTTTATAATTTCTAAGTTGCTATTCCTGCTAGAAACCCTCCAAAACATGTATCAAATGCCCCAGAATCATTGTAGACCTGTCAGGAAGCTTAAATATGAATTTATGGAGTATTTGGTACGGAGTAGGTTGACTTTGGCACATTCTGAAACTCTGAAATCTGGGTTCTCAGAACTATCAGTCGACTGGAAAAACACCAGTCGACTGGTGTCGGGCACAGAAACATTCTGTGGCCCGACCAGTCGACTGGCATATAGCAGTCGACTGGTGCTGTGTAAAACAAAAAGTGGTGTAGAGCCGCTGGTTAGTGCTTCAGTCATGCAACCCAGAGGTTGGGGGATCGAATCTTGGCCAAGCTAATAAAATTAAAGTTTTTGTTTTATTTTGGTTGGTTAGTACTTTCAACATGATTATGAATTGTTAGTTCAGTAAATAGCGAAATAAGTTTTTTTTAAAATTCTCTCAGTTGGTTTAGCTTAAATGAAAACAAGGATCAGTAATCAGTTAGTCAGCCAGTTATTAGTAGCGATCCGCCTTAAAGCCATAGTACAAGAAGGCGAGGCGTTACATACGCAGCGGAATTTAAAAACAAACACAAGGAACACAAGTATTTTTACTTGGTTCGGAGTCGCGGTCGGCTCCTACTCTAAGGCCTACAGTCCTTGACCGTTTACTGTGGACAATTCTATAGTAGCGCAAAGATTTACAGAATTTGGTACAATAGTAGTGCAGTAAATAAACAAGTACACTTTTCATTACCGACGTCCGGTGTGGATCGTACTTCTGAGCAGAGGGTTGTCGTCGGCGCTAGAATGTCGAGAACGGAGTTTTCCGGAGCAGAGCGCTTGAACGAAAAACTTGGAGGCGTTGGAAAAAGTGTTGTTGAAGCCTTAGGGGTCGAACCCCTTTTATAGTGCTCCTGGGGCGCCTGGGACGTCGAGGGCGCCTGACACGTGCCTTCGGATCCGAGAACCTCTATTCAAAGCTTGGTCAGCGCTTATCCCCTTCGAATTGGCTCTGGAGCTGACTGGGGCGCCCGGGACCTCCCGGGCGCCCAGCTTGACTGGGTCCGCTAGCTTCGTGGCTGATTTTGCTTCGACTCATCTTTGGCTTTGACCTTGGGCGCCCGGGACCTCCCGGGCGCCTAGCCCAGCTGCCTGCCCTCTTCCTTTGGGGCGTTCTAAGCTGCAGAAACACACTCCTTCGGTCCCTGCATCCAAGGTTAGTACCAACACAAATAAGGCAAGAATATTAGTTAGTTTTTACAACCGTAGCTGTCTTGATTCTGACTTCGGATCTCCCAAATGGAACCCTAGGTCGAACCGAAGCCTACTGTTCCCTCAACGGGGAACGCGTCCTCACCTACTCCTCTCAGGAGAGTTTAGCTTTTGCCAACCAGCTCCTCCGGTTGGACTTTTGCCCAGCAGCCCTTCGCCAGGTGCCTAGCAGCCCTTCACCAGGTCTTCAATGCCTAGCAGCCCTTCGCCAGGTCTTTGATGCCTAGCAGCCCTTCGCCAGGTGCCTAGCAGCCCCTTGCCAGGTCTTAGGGTTTCGATGCCTAGCAGCCCTTCACTAGGTGCCTAGCTGCCCTTCGCAATGACTTCTTTCTGCACACTCAGTGAACATATTAGACCAAAAATAACATCTTAACTCTTGAACCCTTTGCCATTATCAAAACTCAGGTTTGACTTAGGTGCTGCCTGCACCAACATACCCTACTTTTAATGTGCCAAATTCCTAGAATTAAGTCTCAATCTTGTCTCCAAATTCTTTGGCACATTCCATAATTCATTTAGTCCTTTTGGAGAAACCCTCTTGAGAACCATTGACCATGGATCCCATTTTGACTCATAGAGCTCCCTCTTGAGTTCTTAGCCTTAGTCACCTCCCTACGTAACTCATCTATAATGGCAAGGCCACACATGTGTACCTCCGGTACTTCTTGACCTACACCCCTTGCTTCCTTTACTTTCCACACCTTGTCCTTGGTTAAAATTTTCTTCTCCCCTTTAAATGGATTCCCCTTGTCATTTTTGGTCTTCCCCTTGCTATAGTCATATGACATCCTTGCATATGATTTCTCAATAGCATTTGATCTAATAGGTCGATATCCTAGACTTGGTCTACCATTGTCGGGGTTTTGACTTCTTAACACCATATCCAAGCCCCTAGATCCACTAGTGAATCTATCTAGGGTTTTCTCTAATTTATCAAGCCTTGCCCTCAAGGCTTGATTTTCCCTTTCTAGGTTCTTTACCTTAGTATCATCATATCCACTTTGGACATTTCTAGATCTACCAATTTGCCTAGGCATATATTTTTCTTTCTTTGGATTAATGTCTTGGTCCTTGGGTTTAAAACTCCTAGGTTTATCATGGTACATAAATTCCTTAGGGTTTTGGGGTACAATATTGGTCCTATTTTTATCTTGATATTTAAAACCAAAATTATGCATAGACACATAATTTTCATTACTTCTAACATTCATGGAGGGTTTTGGGGTACTTAAAGTTAGGGATTACCTCCCTTACCCTTGTAGCTCCCCCTTGATACGAGCTTTTCTCCTTTTCCTTCTTCTCCCACTTCCTCAAATGCTCCAATTTCTTGACTTCTCCTTTCCTTGGGCATTTGGTGTGGTAGTGCCCTAGCTCACCACATGTATAACACCTAATGTGTTTTTTCTCCTTCTTCTCCCTACAACCCATGTTAGATTTTAAATGAATTGACTTGGGTTTAGGGTTCACCTCCTTTTTACCTAATGGACACTTGTCCTTGTAGTGTCCCTTCTTGTTGCATCCAAAGCAAATGATGTGATCTTTAAACTTTTCTTTGGTGGAGGTGGATGCTTCTTCTTGCTCCGGTATCAAGGGTGGTCCCTCCTCCCCCTCAATCCTTGAAGTGGAAACCTCTTCTTCTTCCCTTGATGAAGTGGATAATCTTTCACTTTCTTGTGCCGCTTCACTTGAGGAGATGGATGCCTCTTTTTCTTTTTTCCTCTTTCTTCTCTTCTTCAGATATTGAACTTCTTTCTTCATCCGATTGGTTCTTCTCCTCTTCTTGGACCATTGAGCTCATTTCCTTGAGCTCTTCCACTTCTTGAGCTTGTGTAGGGTTTTCATGGAATGCTACCATCTTGTTCCATAACTCATGTGCACTTTTGTATTCACCTACACCACTAATTATTTCATTAGGCAAAATACTAAGTAAAATTGAAATTACCGTTTCGTTTGCCTTTGATTGTGTTCGTTGCTCCTTATTCCAATATCTTGGTCGGAGCTTTTTCCCGTGCTTATCTCTTGGAGCTTCAAATGGCTCTTCAAGCGCAATTATGTAGTTCCAATCCATACCGAACCAAGTCTTTGTCTGCATCCTCTAGTAGTCGAAATCCTCGCCATCATAGGGAGGTGGAACATTGATGTCATCACCCAACTTTTCTTCAATCGTCATCTCCTCTAGCTTTTTTGCTCTCTCGGTGGTTAGTCCGTAGATGAGCGAACCTTCGCTCTGATACCACTTGTTAGGATCTTACCGTTTGCTAGAGGGGGTGAATAGCAATTTTTCGATCTTTCTTCCTACAAACGTTAGTGCGCAAGCGGAATAATGAAAACTAAAACTAACAAACATGAAGAACACACCGATTTACGTGGTTTGGAGATGAAACTCCTACTCCGCGGCTGTCTGTAAAGTGAATGATCCTGATCCTTCGGTGGATAATTCCCCGGAGCACCTCCGGCTAGCTCTTGTCGCTCTTTGTGGGTGGAGAAACCTCGCCACAACCCTTGGACAATCCCTGAGCACTAGTAAGCTACTAACAAGCTCTAACCAAGCTAGTTTCGCCAAGAAGAAACAGTCATAAATAAGCTCCCTTTAATAGAGCTCGAGGCTGATTTGACCATTACCAGTCGACTGGTCCAGTACCAGTTGACTGGTCGAATTCGAATGACAATTCAAATTCTGGTCACCATTAGTCGATTGGTCCTGGACTAGTCGATTGATCTTTTTGTGGACCCTATCAGTCGACTGGTCCCTCACCAGTCGACTGGTCCACTCCCTAAGTCTAGGGTTACCCTTCCCGAGTACATTTCTCTCATCACTCGACCCCTCATGACTTAGCCCCCGAGTATAATTCCCTCAGCACTCGAAACCTCACGACCTGGTTGACTCTTCATCCAGCAGCCTCGATCTGTTGCCTTCAAGCCCTCTTCTACTTTGGCTCCTATCCCTCAGATGCGCACACAAGCCCTCAACTTGCCTCCATGCCATCCTTCACGCATGCCTCGAAGTCTGCTTCCCTCAGCTCATCATCCCTGCTTTGTCCATGGTCCCTCGGATGCGCACACAAGCCCATGGCTTGCCTCCATGCCATCCTTCATCGTACCCGAAGACATCCAACCAAGTCTATGTGTATCCTACAAACTTGAACACTCACATACACATATTAGATCAACATGAAACTCTAACTTAATCATATTGATACACACATCAAAATCCATGATCCTCCCAATCATACTTTGGCCGATTGACCCAACAGAACTAACACTACATTAGTGAGCCAGGTTAAAAATTAAATTCCCGAATATGTCCGGCTTACAGTAACTTGGACACTTCCTTCCAAAAGATCTGGTCCTGGTCAGGTGTAAAATATCTCCTTTTTTGTTTGAGTGGACGACACTCAGGATCTGTATTTAAGTGATGAGTCATCAGATCTAGAGGCTCTCCCTTGATTTCATCCGTCGACCAGGCAAACACATTGTAGTGGCCAACTAGACAACGTATAAGCTTCTATTTCAGCTCGGGAGGCAGTTCAGTTGCAATCTTGATAGTTCCATCCTTTAGGAAAGGGTGAATTTGAACTTCTTCCTATTTCTCTAGCCTTCTGTCTTCCTTTGCTTCTTCTCCAGATCGGGGGTTGGCCAATTATATTTGTAGGGTTTGATGCATCCTTGTGACCTATGCGTTCTTGCGGGCCTCCAATCTAACTTCATCAACATAACATTTTCGAGCCGCCAATTGACTTCTTCTGACTTCCTCGACTTGATTACCAACTAGGAACTTGATTTTATAATGATAAATAGACACCACAACTTGAAACAGACTCAAGGCATGCCAACCCAGAATCACATTATAGGAAGAAACGGTATCAACCACGAGAAATGAAGTTCTTTTTGTTTTTGCCAATTTTTCATCCCCTAACAACAAAGATAGATACATTTGCCCTAGGGGTTGTATTTGATGCCCCGTAAAACCAAACAGCGGGGTCAAAATCGGTCGAAGCTCATCTTTCTCAATCTGCATCTGATCCAGGGCATCCTTGAAGATGATGTTCACCGAACTACCTGTATTAATAAATACCCTTTTAACAAGATAGTTAGCTACCATTGCTTCTATTACCAGGGCGTCTTCATGTGGATCTTCCACCCCCTCTAAATCTTTTGGTTGAAAGGAAATGAGAGGATCGGGTTGTTGGACTCAATTAGTCCCCACCGAATAGTTCTCCAACCATCGCGTGTGAGACTTCCATGCATGATTAGAATCTCCATCAGTCGGTCCTCCTGAAATCATATTGACGATCCCCCTAGGGATACCTCAGTCAAGCGTCCTTCCTTTGGACCGGCCCCGAGCGGGAGATGGCGTCCTCTTGGAGAGAGATCCTCTCCGCTCGGGTTATCTTCTTCTTGAAGGAGAGTGCATCCTTTGCCGATGTTCCCGTTCCTTTGATCGACCGGCTCAAGGTGAACGGTTGCTAGTTTGGGGAGAATACCTCCCCTTGCGTAGCCGTTTCGCACTTCCCTTTTTTTGTTGGTCGAAGGGAATAGCATTTCTCCATGGAATGTGTATACGAGTGATGATATGAGCAGTATTTCCCCCATTGGGCAGCTCTCGCTCAGGAGGTGACCCTGTGTCCAAGGTTGGCACCATTTTTTTTCGTCGGTCAGAATTCTGATCTCTATTTTGTTGGTCATCCTTCTCCTGAGCGGGGACCGAAGGAGCTTTCCATTCAGGTATGGCATTGGGAGGCTAAGTAGCTCCAGACTCTTTACGCCTCGCGTATTGGACTTCCTCCACATTTACGTGCTTGACCGATCGGCCCAGTAAGTCATCGAAACTAATCAGGGGCTTCCTTACCAACGACCGGAAGAACTCGCCTTCTACTTGGCCGTGAGTGAAGGCACTCACCAGAATTTCTGATGTGGTTGTAGGAACATCTTGGGCCACATGATTAAAACATTGGATATAATCCTTCAACATTTCTTTGCTTTTTTGCTTCAAAGCAAATAGGTTCAGAGCAGTCTTGTGATATCTTCTGATGCTTGCAAAATGATGCAAGAAAATTGTTTGAAATTCGCCAAAGCTACCGATTGAAGCCGTTGGCGACCCCTTAAACTAGTGTTGAGCGGCCCCCGAGAAGGTGTTAAGGAACACCCTACACTAACTCCATCTGTGTATTGATGTAGTAGGGCAGTATTCTCAAACTTACACAAATGATCCTCTGGATCCGAAGTGTCATTGTATTTCCTAATGGTGGGAGGGCGAAAATGTCAAGACATAGAATCCTTAACAATAGCCCGCGTAAAGGGATTGGACCCATAGTCAAAGGGAAGGGAGACATGAGTACTGCATGGCTTCATAACATCCAAGGGTGGGTGCTTAGGGCTAAGGATTGTGCCTTTTGAGATGCCTCTTCTGCCTCCCACTGGCGCCCTTGCATTTTAGGCAGTGACGACGATGCATGCTTCCCTACAGACTGTTAGTATTGTGAGAGAAGTGTCCTAAGACAATCGCCTTATGAATGTAATCATTTATTTTAATAAATGAATATTCACTATTTGAGTATACATGTTTGTGTATTTGATTGAGATCTTAAACTCATTTACTGAATGTCCGCAATACAATTCACAGCATGAGAGAATTTGTGATGAATTCACAACTAGTGATTATCTCTACATGTGCAATTGTGAAGTATTGAAATTGTCCCTAGTCGATGAATTGATAAATACGGACACTATCAATTCTGTTGAGACTAGCATGGGTTATTCTCTAATCAGCTGATTCTCACTGGCTGGTGACATTGGGATGTCCGAAGATAAACATGAATGCTAGTTAAGGGAACTAGTTCATTGGAGTGACTGGCTGTAAAACTTCATATGGTAATCTACATATAGATATGTCAATGAAGTTCTTACTGCAGCTTAAGTGCGATGTTCCTTTGACTTGAGGTGTTCAAGTCATCTTGGTCATGGAGACTTATACTTTGACATCTTAAGCAAGCATCTCTAAGGAGATGTGGACCCAGGATGGTTGGGTATAAGCCGAAGTGCCCGAAGATGTTTGAACAGCCTACAAAGGATTCACCACTCCTTGCGAGGAGATGTATACCCAAGGCCTATCGTCGGATTGTTACTCGAAGCCTCTGGCCAGAGCATCACATGTTCAGAGTATGAATCTCTCAGAAACATGAGAGTAACTAGAATCCGTAGGACGAGAAAAATATTGCTTGGGCTAGGTGTGACGTAGTCAGCCTAGTAGGGACTAACACACATAGACCGTGTCCCGAACCAAGTGGGTATAAGATGGTGAAGGGAATGGGGCACGATTCATTATAGCTGCTGAAGGGTTTCAGAATAATTTCTGAGGTCAACCGTTGATCTTTCGATTAATTGGGGATCATGATGTACTACTAGGTGCCACTCATGATCGTTCTATAATTAGTTAATTATGGACGGCCAACATAAATCGAAAGCCTATTTAGTCACACGCACTACGAGTAATCCGAGGGATTTAAAACGAGTTGAAAATTAGATTTTCCAATCAAGAGAGATAAGTCGAATCTGAATTTTTCAGAGACGCATCGGAAGCATAAAATGGCTAAGTCTTTTGAAGACTTATTGAACGAATTAAATGAGTTTAATTCGTATGGTTTTAGCTTGGGTTTGGCCGGCCAAAGAGGGTCCCCACCCTCTTTGTTTGGCCGGCCACAACAAAAGGGGAAAATTGAATTTTTGGTTCAAATTATAAAATAAACCGAGCGTGGTTTGTTTTATAAAATTATGGATAAAGAAATTTATATAAAAAAATTTATATAAAAAAATTTATATAAAGAGATTTATTTTTCATGGAAATTAAAATGAACCATGGATTGATTTATTTTATAAAATCAATAATGGATTGATTTACCATGATAAAGAAATTTATATAAAGAAATTTCTTTCCATAAGAAAAGGGAGACATGGTTGTTTTTATCATAAATTAAATTATGATAAAAACTTGGCATGATGGAATAATTCATAGAAAAATTTATATGATAAATTTCTTATGAAAATTTATTCCATAAAAAGGAGACTTGGCGATTGAGAGGCTACTATATAAAGGAACCAAGGCAAGGCTTGGAGATTAATCTAAGAGATCTAGAAATAAGCCCTCTCTCTCTCTCCTTCTCTCCCTCTCCCTCCTCTAGTGTCGCTGGCCCTAAAAGGAGGACCCCTTTGTTGTCGTGAGCTTCATCCACCAAGTAGCTGCCGAAGAAGAAGAAGAAGCGGGCGCAACTCCTTCCTTCCTCCCAGAATCTTGATTCCGTTCTTCGTTTGGTGGTTAGTCTTCCCATCTCTCTCTTGGTATTCTTGTCATGCCTTTGGAGAATCTAGTAGTTCTTGTCGGCACGAAACTCGTGGCTTTGCGAAGTCATCCTAAAGAAAACTCGGCGTGGACACGAATAGAGGCGGAGCTTCCAAGGGACGCTTACGGTTGGATCTCGTCCCTTCCTTCGAGTTACGCGAGGTATTAAGTAAATTAGTTTACTTTCTGCAAAATTTTAATATATGATCATGTCTACACAATATAAGGTTGCATGCTTAGATGTGTGGTTAAATAATTTGGAAAATTATTTATGCTAAAACTTCCGCTGCACGTAATAAATTTTAAAATTACGAACCCGCATCCATGTCAACATGCACCCGGTCCCAACAGTGGTATCAGAGTCGGTTAGTGTTCGACATAATCATATAATTGTTTTGCGGAAAACTTTGTCATGATCTCAATTTTGGAAAATTTTCCAATTATGAAAACTTTCCAATTATGATAAATTTTAGATTTAGGAATTTCAAAGTTTGGAAATCCTCATGAAAATTCGCAAACTTTTGAAATATCCTAGTTTCTGAAATTTTATGATAATTGTGAAAACTTCCCATTTTTGGAAACTTTCCAATTTTGGAAATTTTCCAATTTTGTAAATATGTAAGTTTTCTTTGTACCAGGAACTTACAATTATTCTGAAAACCTATTATGGAAAGCTCGCAATTTTGGGCACTTTCTTTCAAGAAAGTCTAGACAAATTTATGGATCATTAATTGACAATTAAATTCGAATTGGTTTTAAATTATTAACAAAATTCTTTACTTTGGGGAGTGCCTCGGGGAGCCACCCAAATTAAAGTTAGTTGTTGTAATTTAATTTCCTATTTTGAATAAGAATTGTCAAGTTTAATTTGGTTATGCCTCGGGGAGCGGGTCAAATTAGATTTACGACAAATTTCTTTTCTTTGGGTATCTGAGCCTCGGGGAGCCACCTAAAGAAAATAATTTATTGTAATTAATTAGTCCATAAATAAAATATGTGATCAAATCTTGAAAATTTTTAAGGTGATTCTCAAACGATAATTTCCTTATTTGATTTCTTACATATTATTGTCTCCAAAATTAATTAGGAAAATTGTTTCCTATAGAGTTTATTTCCTTAAATAAGATTTTCATGAAAATAATATGTGGTTGAATTAAGGGAATCTGTCTCTTAATTTAATAAGATTTGATTTAGAGAAATCAAAGTCTTAAACATATTATTTCCGAAATTGATTATGACAATTTAGGAAATTGTTTCCCAAAACAATTTCTTAAATAAAGTATGAAATTAGAATTAGGAAATCCGGTTCCTAATTCAATTAATGAGACTTGATAAATTAAGTCACATACATACTTTATTAAGGAAATCGTTAGTACATGACATAATTATATGTCATGAATGTGCTTAGAAAGAAAAGGATGAGACCCAAAACCCCTTACAAAATATTAAGGCCAACACCTTCCATTAATATGGTTAGAACCGGAGTTTTGTTTCTCGTTTGGGTTGATGGACACATCCATGCCCGGCTTGAACCTCAACATGTTTAAACCATGGAATTAGTTTATGATTAATATAGTTGGAGTCAGAGGTCAATCCTTAGTTTTGGTTGTTGGACACATCCAAGCCTGACTAAACGGTTGAATGAGCTCCAACCATATTAAAACTATTTCTTGATTAATGGGTCAGCCTTAAGCTTGGAGCATCGATTTGTTGTGCCACAGCCAAGGTCGATGTAAAGAGAGGTGCAGTTGGGTGCTATGTATATTGTTGCATACTTGTTAATGAGTTAACAACCAAATGATTTATGCAAACATTCAATTAGTTGATAGCATAAAGTGATAGTTACATATATGTGATATGTAATCGGTATAATTACCTACCTTCATAGCTAAGAATAACTTGATGGTCACAGCCATGGTTGTTCTTATCTATGGTTGGATATCAACCTATTTGGAGATGTTCCTACGATCTCCCGAATTGATAAAAAGGGTTATTCAATTCGAAAAATAAATAGAATTTAATTAATGTATGTTGATGCATTCTTTATCATTCTTCTCACATAAGCTCAATTTGTATTTCTAGGATAATCACTTGATCATGTCTTCTCTGAATTTGCATTCCATTTTGGACACCAATAAGTTAATTAAGGACAAAAGGATTGAAAAAACACCAAAAGGCAGTTGCCATCATTGTGGCAAGGAGGGCCACTAGCGAAGAAACTGCAAGGTTTATCTTGAGTCCTTGAAGAAAAAGGCATCCGATGCCCCATCCTCTTCAGGCATCTTCGTTATTGAATATCACTCTATTTCGTCGTACACCTGGGTACTTGATACTGGGTGTAGCTCACATATATGTAATGACATACAGGGGCTAAGAAATAGAAGAAGACTCGTCAAGGGAGAAGCGAATTTGCAAGTTGGAAATGGAGCAAAGATTGCTGCTATTGCCATCGGAACATATTTGCTAAAGCTCCCTACTGGACTTGTCTTAGAATTGGATAATTGTTATTTTGTTCCTTCGTTAATAAAGAACATTGTAGCTATTTCATGCTTGAATGAAAAGGGTTACCATTTAACTTTTAGTAACAATTGTTGTTACATAACTTTAAATGGTGTTCTTTATGGGACCGGAACTTTATGCAATGGTATCTACACGTTAGATTTATCCGGTGACATTTTCAATATCGAAGCTAGCAACAAACGTGCTCGAATAGATAATCAAATAGACTCCTACATGTAGCATTGTCGTCTTGGCCATATAAGTAAGAAACGCATGACCAAATTACACCGATGTGGAATTCTGGAAACATTTGAACTCGGTTCATTTGATACATGCGAATCATGCTTAAAAGGCAAGATGGCCAAATTACCCTTTTCCGGAAAAGGTAAACCAGTGGGAGAACTGCTTGGTCTAATACATACTGATGTATGTGGACCAATGTCAACTCTTGCACAAGGAGGCTATAGCTACTTCATTACCTTTATCGATGATCACTCACGATTCGGGTATGTGTTCTTGATGAAACACAAATCTGAAGCTTTTGAGAAATTCAAAGAGTTCAGAAATGAAGTAGAGAAACAGCTTGGCAAAAGTATTAAGATACTTCGATCCGATCGGGGTGGTGAATACTTAAGTCAAGAGTTTCAAGATTATCTTAGGGACAATGGGATATTGTCTCAATGGACTCCGCCGTATACACCACAGCATAATGGTGTATCTAAGAGGCGTAATCGAACCTTGATGGACATGGTTAGATCTATGATGAATCATGCAACTCTTCCAAAATCCTTTTGGGGCTATGCGCTTAAGACAGCTGTTTACTTACTAAACAGAGTCCCGACCAAGGTTGTCTCTAATACTCCATATGAGACGTAGAATAGTAAGAAACCTCACTTAACTCACCTTAAGATATGGGGTTGTCCTGCTTATGTGAAGCGGACTGTATCAGACAAATTGGATGCTAAGTCTGATAAATGTCTATTTATTGGATACCCTAAAGAAACAAAGGGTTACCAATTCTATCATCCCTTGGAACAAAAGGTATTTGTTTCAAGGCATGCTGTATTTCTGGAAAAAGAATTTCTTTTACAAGAAAACAGTGGGAGTAGTATTGAACTTGAAGAAGTTCAAGAAACTCCAATAGACATTGTAGAGACACCTAGTCTAGACCCACAACCAATAACTCATAATGACGAGCTATTAGTTGAACCTAAAACAACACCACTTCTTCGTAGATCTGATAGGACACGCAATATTCTAGAGAGATACGGATTTCTCGTAAGTGAATCGAACGACGTGTTACTCATTAGCGATGACGAACCTATCAGTTATGATGATGTTCTGAAAAGTTCAAAAAGGGGCAAATGGCTTGAAGCCATGAAGTCGGAAATGGATTCCATGTACGAAAATCAAGTATGGGACTTGGTTAACCCACCTGAAGGGATTAAGCCCATAGGGTGCAAGTGGGTTTTCAAGAAGAAAACCGACATGGAAGGTAATGTTGTTACCTTTAAGGCTAGATTAGTGGCAAAGGGATATCGTCAGAAACAAGGGATTGATTATGACGAAACCTATTCGCCAGTAGCTATGCTTAAATCCATTCGGATGCTCCTGGCCATAGCAGCTCATTATGATTATGAGATATGACAAATGGATGTGAAAACAGCTTTCCTTAATAGAAACCTGCTTGAGGATGTATACATGATACAACCTGAAGGTTTCACATCGGTTGATAAAACCAAAATATGCAAGCTTCGACGATCCATATATTGACTGAAGCAAGCATCCAGGAGCTGGAACATCCGTTTTGATGAGACAATCAAAGAGTTTGATTTCTCACAAAATCCTGACGAACCTTGTGTGTACAAGAAGGTTAGTGGGAGTGCAGTCGTATTCCTAGTATTATATGTCGATGACATATTACTTATAGGAAACGATATATCAGTCTTACAGTCGGTTAAAATTTGGTTGTCCAAAACTTTCTCTATGAAAGACCTGGGAGAAGCAACCTATATCCTTGGGATTAGAATCTATAGAGATAGATCAAAACGGTTGCTTGGTCTTTCGCAGTCTACATATATAGACCGAGTGCTAAAAAGGTTTAGCATGTCGGAATCCAAGAAAGGTTACCTTCCCATCAGGCATGGGATCAACCTTTCAAAGTCTATGTGTCCGCGCACAGAAGACGAGAGAATTTGCATGAATAAGATTCCTTATGCATCCGCGATAGGATCTATCATGTATGCCATGTTATGTACTAGGCCCGATGTATCGTATGCTCTGAGCGTCACAAGCAGATACCAGTCTGATCCAGGAATGGATCATTGGGCGGCTGTCAAGACAATCCTTAAGTACTTAAGAAGAACTAAGGATGTGTTCCTAATATATGGAGAAGGTGATATGGTAATACGTGTGTATACAGATGCCAGTTTCCAGACAGATAAGGATGACTCCAAATCTCAGTCCGGATACATATTTATCTTGAATGGAGGCGCAATAAGTTGGAAAAGTTCCAAACAAAATACCGTAGCGGATTCAACCTAAACTAAAATCATCATCATAATCATAATCATCAACCTAAACTAAAATCGGTGTCAACACCAAAACAACAATCAGGGCCAGACTGCATCAACAATCTCCCCCTTTTTGTTGTTTGACAACCAGATTTTAAGTTTAGGGATTCTCAATCAAGTTTTTCAAATTTAGAATCATAGGGGAATCCAGATCCTCCCACTACAACATGATCATCCTAAACTTAACCAATCCACACTCTCCCCCTTTGTCGAACACCGAAAAGGGGCTAGAGGGGTTGTTAAGTTTAAAACAAATTCCCCCTCAACCCTAGGGGTATCCCAGAACAACAAAGATTCAATGGAATTGTTTTCGAAGTATATGATATCATGTGGAAAAGATAGATCAAGATGAAACCATCACATACATCATATGAATCTATAACATGTCATAACGGTCATATACATCAAGTGGACATGGCATCAAAAGCATAATCATGGCAATGTAGCAAGAATGCAAATAGTAGTCATCATAGCATCAACAAGTATCGACAAACAGTAATCATGTGAGCATTTATACAAGCAACATCCTAAGCAAGATAGGCCAAATAACCTGCTAGAACAGACAAGAGTCAGGAGTACACATCCGTCAAAAACATCAAACACGAACATAGAGCAGTCAATCGTCAGCTGGATCATCGTCTGAATCGTCAATGTATATGATATCTCCTGGTGAAGGGCCACTGGGAGATGCACCATCAGGAAATGTATGATGATACCACTCTTCATACCATCTGTCCTGGAATGAGCACATCTCAGAGACATCAGAGGCTAGAGCATCGAGACGGTGATCGAAAGACTGACACTCTGAGCGGACCTCCTGTCGCCAGAGCTCGGAGATATGCAACTCGTGCTCCATCCGCTCTATCTCCGCAACCTGCCAGCGTAGATCAGGGGCCCACTCATCGTAGTCGACAGTAGTAGCTGGCGGCTCCTGGTCATGAGCTGCTCTCTGTAGCTCTCCCTCACGTCTGCGATCCTTCCACCTTAGCCCCTGGGGCCCGAGAACAATACCGGACTGAGCAAGCATGCGGCGGTCCAGACGGCAGTCCTGGCGAACCATGGGCACAATGTGGCCCTGTGAAACGTCGATGCCAACCGACTCCAGCCAGGCAGTGATGATATGGCCGAATGGTATATAGACTGACTGGGAGGACGGCATACTGTGGACGATGATAGAGAAATAGACCGAAGCCACTGGATCAAAGTCTAACTGCTGATGCATCCCGTAGAGCATCAAGCAGTGGAACGGTTGAATCTCATTAAGGTGTTTCGAAGTAGTTGGAAGGAGACAATTGGTGATGATTTTAAACAACACATAGTCACCAGGGGAAAGGCGAAGAGCAAGAAATGTGGGAAAGTCACGGGTGCGCTCACCGGAACACCTTGGCCTGGGATGGCCTAGAAAGTACTCGTAGATGGAATCAGGAGTCACTCCATCGAAGGGAACCGGAAGGGGAGTAGGAGGATAAGGGTAGAGAAAGAAATCATTTTTTGACCGGCGACAGCCGAGAAAATCAGTGAAAATAGATCGATTAAAATCAAGATCAATACCAGCAACACGGGTCCTCCACCCCGTGCCCTCTCCACTCACCATGTTGTTATAGAATTCAGAGACCAAGTCAAGGATGATCGGCCTCTCAAGGTAAAGGATGGATTGAAGATTATAATGTGTGATAACTTGTCGGACAGTCGGGCAATGTTCATAGATGAAGGATTGATCTATAGTTCGACGTGGAATTAATTTGAAATTGTGCCACTCGAAATTTAACGCAAGAGTGACATTCGGAAATCGAGTATGTAGAGGTGGTGGAGGCCTTGGAGAAGGTGTAGATATTGAAGGGTCTGTGCCCTTGGAGCTTTCCACCATGGGTTCCTTACCCTTAAACGACTTTCTAAAGAGTTGAAATTAAGCAACCATGATCAAGATAAGGTTAAACCCAATCAGAGAACGTGATCAAGACACAGTTGGATCAAGGAACAGAGATTTGATCATAACGTGATAATCATAGAGTGAATATAAGATGGAGTTGATCATAAGATAAGAGATTTGATCCAAGGTAAGATATTGAAAAGAGAAGGTCACAGCCAACACAAGAAGATCACGGCACGAACACCAAAACATGATTAGCTTCATATGTATAATCCATAGACTGATTCATAATGAAAACTTAACAAAATCTTACTTTGGTGCCATTGAAGTTGGTTTGAAAGGATCGCAAAACTGGAAGAAGAAGTTACGCGGGAGAAGCTCGCAGCGCAAGACAGAGACGCAGAAGACTTCGAGCACAAGAGAACTTGCAGAGAGCAAGGAAACGCCCGTAGAAGCCTTCGCAAGAACTCACACGCGCGAGGAGGAGGGAGACGCAGGAACAATCTCACTCAGAATGAAGATGCGCAAGGGAGAGGTTTCGGCGCTAGGGTTAGTAAGGAGAGGTTTTTCGCGAAGTTAATCAGTTGGTGGATCGGTCCACCAACCGTAATTTAATGCGATTGAACGGATCACCGTTCGATCTGATAGCGCCCAGACCGATCAGGCTATAGCCTGATCGGTCGGGTGACCGATCAGGCATGCTCCTGATCGATCGGTTGATCGATCAAGGAGAGATCAGTAGGCTCGGGAGGCTTACTGTGAGCCCCCTGATCGGTCTGTGGACCGATCCCAACAGGGTGCCAGATCGGTCCGGGGACCGATCCAGGCTGGCTCAGTAAGGTTGATCAGAATTTCGTAAAGTCACTGATGCCCCTCTAACCGGTCTGTGGACCGATCAATGCAAGAGGAAGCCAGATCGGTCTGGGGACCGATCAGCCTTATGCCTGATCGGTCCGGTGACCGATCAGGGTTCCTGATATTCCCAGATTCGATCTGAAATATTCAGTTTCAGATTTTCTGAAACTTTTCAACGAGATCTGATGAAGTTTATCGAACTTGGACATGATCTCATGACTAAAATTGATCCCTGAACAAGGATCAAGAGTCCTTATAGATTCAACAATCACTTTGCTCCACCCAAATGGAGTCAAACTCAATCAACAATCATTCAAGCAAATTTAATCAAGTTTTGTTCCAAATTCAGTGTTCCAATCAAGTTTCCTTGATTGGAATGTCCAAGTATGATCATGGAGTCATATACACATATGTTATGCAATGGTTTTCCCCATACTTGGTCACCACAGTGATTATTATCTCGTCAACTTAATTTCTCAAGGGATGCATTGACATTTTGAGAAATTTAGTTGATCCTAACATCTCACCCCATATCTAGCAAACAAAAATGTTTTGGTAAACCTTATAGTTTGTGTGAGATGTTCCCAAAGTTACCCAATTGTTTCCCAACAATTTCGAAATAATCATGAAGGGTTTGAATGCAACTTGAAATTCATAAAGCACGACACATTCCCAACTCCCGTCTTAGGAAACTAAATTCATTTTCGGGGAGTGGTTTAGTGAAAATGCCAGCTAGGTTTGATTTGGACTCTACATGAGAGAGTACAATATCTCCCCTAGCTACATGATCCCTAATGAAGTGGTGGCGCACCTCAATATGTTTGGTCCTAGAATGATGGACTGGATTCTTGGTTAAGTTAATTGTGCTTATGTTATCACATAACACTTGAACACCCTTGTAACTCAATCCATAGTCCTCTAAAGTATGTATCATCCACAATAATTGTGATACACTCTCTCCCATGGCGATATATTCTGCCTCGGTCGTGGAGAGAGCAACACAATGTTGCTTCCGACTTGACCAACTTACTAAGGACGAACCTAAGAATTGGCAACCCCCACTTGTGTAGGATCGATGCACGTGAGAGGGGGGTGAATCACGTGACTTTTTTTTAAAAAATTAGAGTGCTTTAAAAAGCGTGCACAGCGGAAATGAAAGAAACGAAAAACGAACACACAAACACGAACGATTTTTACTTCGTTCGGAGCCTTCGGCGACTCCTACTCGAAGGCCCAGGTCCCTCGGACCTTTCCGTTGGGCAATCCACTAAAACTCTCTATCGGTCAACCCCGATAGAGTAGGCGAGTACAAATGAATTGAAAGTGTGACAACCCCACACTTTCAAGTAATTTGATGCAATAAGAATATGTATTAAAAAGTTAAGTTCTTCTTTTTACCGACGTCCGGAGTAGGTCGACTCTTTCGGGGCAGCAGGACGTCGTCGGCTCGAAGTGAGGCGTTTCCGGAGCAATGCGCGAGCGTAGAAGAACTTTGAGGCGTTGGAAGAAGTGTTGTTGTGAAGAAGAGGGTCGAGGGCCCTTTATATAGGGCTGGGGGCGCCCGGGATGCTCGGGGCGCCCCCTACGTGGCGTTCGATCCGTTGCACCCTTCGGTCAAGCCTGATCTCTTCATCTTCGGGATCTGCTTTGACCGGGGCGCCCGGAGCGCGCGGGGCGCCCGGGTTGACCGGTCAAAGCCTCATCTCCTTGGCTTCGCGAGGGCGAGCTTCAGCAGCTAGCAGTGAGGTGGCACAGGGGGCGCCCGCGACACGCGGGGCGCCCCGAAATGCGCTGCTGTCGGGGCTGCGGACTTGGGTTGACTCTGGGGGCGCCCGGAACATCCGGGGCGCCCTGCTCAGCTACTGCCTCACTCCTTTGAGGCTCTCTGAGCTGCAGATACTCCTTCCTTTGGTCCTGCATCCAGGGTTAGTCCAAAATACAATAAAACATAGTGTTAGATTATACAGCCTTAGCTGTCTTGGTTCTGACTTTGGTCTCCGAAATGGAGCCTTAGGTTGAACCGACGCCTACTGTTCCCTCGACGGGGAACGCGTCCTCACTGGTTCGCTCCTCCAGTGACTTACCTCATTTACCTTGTGCAGCTCTACTTGACTTCTTGACCCACCAGGACTTCCTGCCATGGCTCAACCACCTTGGTCTTCCTGCCAAATCTCAACCAACTTGGTCTTCAGCCAGTTGTCAGGTCCCGCGGACCCAACTGGACTTCCCGCCAGGACTCAACCATCCTGGACTTCAGCCTGGTGTCTGGTCCTAAGTCTTTTGACCCTGCACACTTGGTAAAGAGGTTAAACACACACAACCCTAACTTTAACCACTTTGTCATACATCAAAACCCGAGTTTGACCGTTAGTGTAAACTGCACCAACAATCTCCCCCTTTTTGATGTAATGACAACCTAGGTTAAAGTTAGAGAAAAAACTAGCAGATGCATGCAAGTAAATAAAAAATAAGCATGAAAGTACATGGTGCAAAATTAAGTAGCAAATAGAATTTTCTAAGCTTTAACCCTACTCTCCCCCTTTGTCATTCATCAAAAAAACATACGTATATTAAGTTACGGAGAGTAGGATCCAAAGCTAAGTGATAGGGAAAACTAGACTTAGGCAAAATAGATTAAGTAAGATAAATAGCCTAAGTGAAAAAAAAGGAACTCCCCCTAAGTCAATTAACTTAGCTTTCAAAACTAACAAATAGTTTTCAACAACATTATTTTTCAAATGAATTAGAAATATTTTCAAAGTTAAGCTTGACAATCTTTTTAAAAGAAAATATATAAAAATTTCCCAAATAATACATATTTTTCAAAGCCAAAAGAAACTTTGCTACTGAGCTTTAACTTAGAAGAAGGAAGATATTCTAAGAATAAGCTTTAAAAGTTTCAAGACCATTATTCAATTTTTAAAACTAATTTTTCAAGAATATGCCTTAGATTCTTTTGAAAATAGTTATACTTTAAAAGTAATATCATAGACTTAATCAAACTATTCTTAAAAATTAATTTTCCAAGTTAGTTTGAACTCCCCCTTAACTTGACAAACCCTTAGAATTCCTTGTCAATTTCAAGGTAAACATTCTATTATGTCCTAGGGATATCCAAACTACAAATAAAAATATTTCAAAAGAATCATTTTTGGAAGTAAATCAATCAAAATATTTTGATACTTTCTAGTATAAGAACAAGCTAATAGTGGATTTTCAAAAAACATAAGTGTTTTTATTTTAAAGTTAATTTGAAAATAGTTTATCAAAGAAAATTAGTAAAATTTGAAAAAGGAGATTTGCAAGACCCAAACATACGGATTTTTCAATGCTAAATAGGAATTGCAAGGAACTATTTATAAGCATAATCCTAATATTTTTCAAACAAAACAGTAAAAATAAGACATGTATGGCATCTCTTAAAATAGGTTTAGATATAGGGCATTTTTATTTTTAATCACATATTTTAATAAAATAGTTTAAAAGTATTTGAAGAGAGATTTTCAAGAGGATTGTTTAATATTTTGAAACAAAAAAATAGTAATAAAGTTATTATTATTATTTTAAATGATAATAAGAATATCTTTGAAAGCACACAAAAATTGAAAATAAGTTTTGAAAAGAATATAATTGAAAGAATAAAAAAGACTTTAAAAAATAGTATTTTTAAACCAGTTATTTTCAAATATGTTATAAGGGATTTGCCAAAAAGATGTATAGAAATATTTTTCCTCCCCCTCAACTCGATATTCTTCATAAGTCCTTAGGGGTAAGTTCGTAAAAGAACAAGCAGAAAGAGAAAAGGAAACAAAAGAGTTTTTTTTTTTTTGTTAAGTTGGTTTAATTAAGGATTAGGTGTAGGCTTAATTAAGCCTTTAGTGTGGGTTTGCTTTTAGGTTTGGTTTAATTAGGTTTGTATTCATTAGATTTAAGTTTGGTTTAATTAAAGTTTAATTTGGTTAATTATATTTAAGTTTGGTTTAATTAAAGTTTTTAGTTAAGTTGGTTAAGGTTGGTTGGGTTGATAAATTTTAATTAAACATTAAAAATTAAGTTAAAGTTTTAAAATTTAATTATGATTTTAATTGAAGTAATATTTAAAGTTTAATTTTAATTACGATTCAATTTTGGTAAAATTAAATTAAGATTTAATTAAGAGTTAAAGTTTGATTTTGATTAAGATTAAGATTAAAGTTTAAATAATTAAGATTTTTAATTAAACTTAAGGTTAAGGTTTAATTAATTAAGAATTTTAATTAAGATTAAGGTTAAAATTATTAAGAATTTCAATTAAGATTAAGGTAAAATTTTAATTACAAGCTTTAGTTATTTGGGGATTAAAGTTAGAGGTATTTAAATGAAGTTTTAATAAAGGGTTGAAGTTCAATTAGGTAAAATTTTAGGGGTTAAAATTTAATTTGGTCGAATTTTAAATAAATTAAAGTTAGTTAAGATTTAATTAAAGATTCAAGGTTAATTCATTGGAGTCTGAATAAAGATTGAAATTCTAATTAATTAAGGATTAAAGTTGATTAAGGATTAAAGTTTATTAAGGATTCAAGTTTAATTAATTAAGGATTAAAATTTCATTATGTAAAGAGTTAGATTTTTAATTATATAAAATTTAATTAACGTTAAATTTTAATTTAATTAAAGTTAATTTAAGTAAAGTTTGATTATGCAAATTTTAGTTAAAGTTAAAGTAGAATTTAATTAAGGTTAATTTTTAATTTATGTTGAAATTTAATTAGATGAATTTTTAATTAAGGATTTAATTAGGTGAAAAATTAAGATTTAGATTAAGTTAAAATATGATTTAATTAAGAATTTTAAAGTTTAATTTTAACATTTAAATAAGATTCAAATTTATAAATACGATTAAAATTTTAATTAATATTTAATTTGGTGAAAAGAAAGTAAAATTTTATCGGATAAAATTTAATTAAGTAATGGTTAGGTTAAAATACCCAAGTTTCAAATTTTATTGTCTCTAATCATCTCACTCAGTCTAATATTGTCAATCAAAGGGATCCTATCGTTTGTGTGAGATGAGCTTGAATTTGATTTTTAATTTTATTTTTTTTTTTTGAAATTTAATTTTAATTTGTATTTGAATTTTAATTTGTATTTGAATTTTAATTTTAATTTTAATTTTAATTTTAATTTTAATTTTAATTTTAATTTTAATTTTAATTTTAATTTTAATTTTAATTTTAATTTTAATTTTAATTTTAATTTTAATTTTAATTTGAATTTTAATTTGAATTTTAATTTTAATTTTAATTTGAATTTTAATTTGAATTTTAATTTTAATTTTAATTTGAATTTGAATTTTTGAAAGTTGAGTTATCAATCAATAATTTGAATTTGGTTATCCTTATTCATCTCACTCGGTCTAAGTCATCAATCAAGGGAGTCCTATGATTTTGTGAGATGATTTTGATTTTGTTTAGAAAAGTTAACTTGACCTTGTGTTAGATCCAAGTTTAACAAGTAGTAATTTAAAAGTACACTTCAATAATTGGCTTCCAGGCCATGGCGAGGCACAGTGACCTTCTTTGGCCGAAGCCTTATTGGAGCAACAACCATTTTCTAGGCAAAGCCGCTTAAAGAAGTTGGACTTTTAACTTACTCATTGAAAACCCTGTTACTAAATAGTACAAGAGTCAAATTAACTTTGAAACTAGTCCTAAGTGCCCACCTGGGCAAAGGCTGATTTTGAGGTGCCAACTAGTTTGGAGCCTCCCCCTAAATTGTAGACTGAGCGCTTTGGGCTGTTAAAGTGGACTCTTAAATTTTCTTTTAATTTTGAATTAGTTAAATTTTTTAATTTGTCTTTATTAGGAATTTTTGTAATGCTTAAATTATTGTTGGGTTTTAATTTCGAATTACCCAAGTTTGTAATTTTCAGTTTTGAAGAATTGTTAATTAACTTGGGTTTATTTTCAAGTTTAATGGTTTTTGAATTTTCGAAAACAATTGAACTATTAACTGAGTTAGAAACTTTATTGAGATAAACATTGATTTTATCGAGGGTTAGATTTTCACAATCTGAATTAACTTGGTCAATGTTTTGTTTAACCAAGTCAGAGTTGAGTTTGTTCTGGTCTGAAAAGTCTAAAGTATTGCAGGAAGTTTTTAACAAAATATGCATTTCGGGAGGATTTATAGAGATATCTAATTTATTACAAGAACCTTCTACACAGTCAGATATTTCAGAGATTTGCTCAGAATCATGCAAGACATTTGTATTAATAATACTAGGGGTATTCTTGTAATTTACCTCAATCGCATCCCCTAATTTAGTAGGCTTTACCGTTGGTTCAGGCTCGACTTTAGTTGCAAATTGGACTTGATCTTCCATCTTTAAGTTTGGTTCTGCGATTGATTTAGTAGACTCATCTTCAGCTTTAAGCTTAGGCTCATCCAGCTCCTTCAAATTCTCGTGCAATTCATTCAGCCGAGTCCATAGGTCATATGCGTTGTTATACTTTTCCAGTCTGCAGGAAATTTTGTTAGGCAAAACTGTACAAATTAATTTATTTACCTGCTTGTTCAGTTCATCATTTTGAGATTGGTATCTCAGGGCTAGCACGTAGTCGAAGTCTTGACTGCCCAAGAAGATCTCCATTGATCGCCTCCAATAGTCGAAATCTTCTGGATAATAGTGTGGGGGCTCGTTGACATTTCGCCCTTGCATCTTATTTTGCGCCATTTAGAAATCTTGCACACAAAAAATAGACCAAACAAAGTCCCAAGACTAGGTCTTGGATTAGTAGTGCCGGCAGAGATAAATATATAAAAATAAAATGACCAACTCGAATGGTGTTGCACCAAATTCGTGTAAAATCGATCGAAAAAAAAACTAATATATAAATATTGATAATAATATCAGATTTAGACTGTGAGCAAAAAAAAAATCACAGACAACGATAAAAACTGGATTTCCCCCGGCTCTTACGGTGGTTGCACCGATAGAGAGCGTACCAGGCTCTGATACCACTTGTAGGATCGATGCACGTGAGAGGGGGGGTGAATCACGTGACTTTTTTTAAAAAAATTAGAGTGCTTTAAAAAGCGTGCACAGCGGAAATGAAAGAAACGAAAAACGAACACACAAACACGAACGATTTTTACTTCGTTCGGAGCCTTCGGCGACTCCTACTCGAAGGCCCAGGTCCCTCGGACCTTTCCGTTAGGCAATCCACTAAAACTCTCTATCGGTCAACCCCGATAGAGTAGGCGAGTACAAATGAATTGAAAGTGTGACAACCCCACACTTTCAAGTAATTTGATGCAATAAGAATATGTATTAAAAAGTTAAGTTCTTCTTTTTACCGACGTCCGGAGTAGGTCGACTCTTTCGGGGCAGCAGGACGTCGTCGGCTCGAAGTGAGGCGTTTCCGGAGCAATGCGCGAGCGTAGAAGAACTTTGAGGCGTTGGAAGAAGTGTTGTTGTGAAGAAGAGGGTCGAGGGCCCTTTATATAGGGCTGGGGGCGCCCGGGATGCTCGGGGCGCCCCCTACGTGGCGTTCGATCCGTTGCACCCTTCGGTCAAGCCTGATCTCTTCATCTTCGGGATCTGCTTTGACCGGGGCGCCCGGAGCGCGCGGGGCGCCCGGGTTGACCGGTCAAAGCCTCATCTCCTTGGCTTCGCGAGGGCGAGCTTCAGCAGCTAGCAGTGAGGTGGCACAGGGGGCGCCCGCGACACGCGGGGCGCCCCGAAATGCGCTGCTGTCGGGGCTGCGGACTTGGGTTGACTCTGGGGGCGCCCGGAACATCCGGGGCGCCCGGAACATCCGGGGCGCCCTGCTCAGCTACTGCCTCACTCCTTTGAGGCTCTCTGAGCTGCAGATACTCCTTCCTTTGGTCCTGCATCCAGGGTTAGTCCAAAATACAATAAAACATAGTGTTAGATTATACAGCCTTAGCTGTCTTGGTTCTGACTTTGGTCTCCGAAATGGAGCCTTAGGTTGAACCGACGCCTACTGTTCCCTCGACGGGGAACGCGTCCTCACTGGTTCGCTCCTCCAGTGACTTACCTCATTTACCTTGTGCAGCTCTACTTGACTTCTTGACCCACCAGGACTTCCTGCCATGGCTCAACCACCTTGGTCTTCCTGCCAAGTCTCAACCAACTTGGTCTTCAGCCAGTTGTCAGGTCCCGCGGACCCAACTGGACTTCCCGCCAGGACTCAACCATCCTGGACTTCAGCCTGGTGTCTGGTCCTAAGTCTTTTGACCCTGCACACTTGGTAAAGAGGTTAAACACACACAACCCTAACTTTAACCACTTTGTCATACATCAAAACCCGAGTTTGACCGTTAGTGCAAACTGCACCAACAACTTGTGCTTTTCCGGTCCAACTTACATCCAGCATAGTCGGAATCTGTACAGCCAATTAAATCAGATGATTCGGTACGGGGGTACCATAGACCGACTCCAATTGTGCCTTTGAGATATCTCAAAATTTGCTTAACAGCGATTAGGTGAGATTCCTTGGCACAAACTTGATACCTAGCGCACATACCCACAGCAAATAGTATATCAGGTCGACTAGCTGTAAGGTATAGCAAACTGCCTATCATGCTTCGATATTGAGTCAAATCAACGGGTTTACCACTCTCATCATTGTCTAATCTTGTGTTTATAGCCATGGGAGTGGTTACCTCTTTTGAATCACTCATATTGAATTTTCGAAGCATTTCTTGTGTGTATTTCGATTGGTGCACATGGATTCCATCACGAGTTTGCTTGATTTCGAGTCCAAGGAAGAAAGTCAACTCTCCCACTAGACTCATCTCAAATTCATTTTCCATGTGTCCAATAAACTCATTCAAATAGCCCTTATTGTTTGAGCCACAAATTATGTCATCGACATGTACTTGGGCTACAAAAATATTGTCACCATCTCTTCGTAGAAATAGTGTAGGGTCTATTTGGCCTCTAACGAAGCCCTTCTCAATTTGGAATGTCGACAACCGCTCATACCAAGCTCGGGGTGATTGTTTAAGGTCATAAAGTGTCTTTTTGAGCTTGAACACGTGGTTTGAAAATTCGGTACTCTCAAACCCCGGAGGTTGTTCGACATAGACCTCTTCTCTAATCCAACCATTTAGAAAGGCCGATTTGACATCCATTTGGTATAGCTTGAAGCCACGATGTGCTACAAATGCAAGCATCAATCGGATGGATTCTAATCGTGCCACAGGAGCATAGGTCTCATCATAATCAAGGCCTTCAACTTGACTGTAGCCCTTGGCTACTAATTTGTTCTTGAAGACCCATTTGGTTCCAATAATGGAGGTCTTCTTGGGTCTAGGGACTAAGTCCCAAACTTGACTCCTTTCGAATTGACCTAGTTCATCTTGCATTGCAATGATCCAATCGGGATCATTTAATGCTTCATCAATTTTCCTAGGTTCAATTTCGGAAATTAAGGCAACTTCATTAGCCTCATTCCGGAAGAATGATCTAGTTCTAACCCTATGATGGATGTCTCTAACAATTTGGTCTTGGGGATGACTAGAGGCTAATCTACTTTGCCTAGGAGTTGGTGGTGCTTCTTGAACGGGTTCACTAGACACAAGTCCAGCCTCAGGATCCGGCTGATCAATGGGTTGTCTAGGTTCACCGTCATCAGACTCATCACCATCAACAACACTTGGAGTTTCATTCAAACTTAGTCTCCTAAGTTTAAGTTGGACTCCTTCTACATTTTCTGATTGGTCACTTGATTTTGGAATTTCTTCAAAAACCACATCAGAAGAATCTTCAACTAATTTAGATTTCTTGTTGTAGACTCGGTAGTCTTTGCTAACGAGGGAGTACCCGACTAGTATCCCTTCAACAACCTTTGCCGTAAACTTTCCAAGGTGATCCTTGGTGTTTAGAACGAACACCTTACAACCAAACACCCTAAGGTGTTTAACCGTAGGTGGTTTCCCAAACCAAAGTTCATGGGGAGTCTTTTCTAGAAACCTATGAATGAGGACCCGATTTTGCACATAGCAAGCTGTATTTACAGCTTCAGCCCACAAGTAACTCGGTAGTGAGTACTCATTGAGCATGCTTCGTGCAGCCTCTTGTAAAACACGGTTCTTCCTTTCTACAACACCATTTTGTTGTGGTGTTCTAGGAGTAGAGAACTCATGCTTATAACCTCTATCTTGACAAAATTCTAAAAACCTTTGGTTTTGAAATTCACCTCCATGATCACTTCTAATTGTCTTAATGGTTGATGATTTTTCATTTTCAACTCTTCTACAAAAAAAAATGAAGATATCTAAGGTTTGGTCCTTATATTTTAAAAAGTAAGTCCATGTATACCTAGTAAAATCATCAATGATAACAAAGCAATATCTACTTCCATTCAATGATATGATGGTACTACAATCAAATAGATCCATATGAAGTAAATCTAATGCATTGGAAGTACTTACAGCGCTTTTACCTTTATGTGCAGATTTTGTTTGCTTACCCATTTGACATGCATCACAAAGTTTATCTTTCTCATACTTGATGCTTGGTAAGCCACGGACTAGTCCCTTGTTGGCCAACTTCCGGATGTTCTTCATGTTAACATGTGCTAACCTCCGGTGCCAAAGGGTGGACTCTTCTTCTCTTGACATGAGACACTTAGCAAAAGCATTAGTAACACTTTTAAATGAAACTTGATAAATATTGTCTACTCGTGCTCCTACTAGTACGGTGTCCAAGGTGTCATGTTGTCTAACTAGACATTGACTTGGTTGGAAGTAGGGGTGTCAAAAATCAACACGACCCGACGACCCAACCCAAATCGACCCGAAAAAAATCGGGTTCGGGTTGAAAATTTTCAGGTTCGGGTCGGGTTCGGGTTGGGGGGTTTGGGTTGTAAAAATTTCGGGTTGGGTTCGGGTCGGGTCGGGTCGGGTTCGGGTTGACCCAAAATTTAATATTTTGTGGATTTTTTAGGGTTAAATCAAATTTTATTTTGAAAATTAAGATATTTTTATGTATATTAATATCAATATAGTATGATCATGATGAAGTATCGAGATAAAAGTGAAGAATTATAGGGAAAATGACGAAAAAAGACGTTTTGAATCGGTTTTTTCGGGTTATTCGGGTCGGGTCGGGTTGGTCGGGTTCGGGTTCGGGTTGGTCGGGTTCGGGTTCGGGTTTGGGGGTTTCGGGTTGAAATCGGGTTCAGGTCGGGTTCGGGTTGGGAGTTAAAAAAAAAAAAATTTCCAACCCAACCCGAATCCGACCCGACCCACCCGAATTGACACCCCTAGTTGGAAGTCAATTGTGTAACCCGTGTTACACAATTGACTCACACTTAGGAGATTAAATTTCATCCCCTTGACTAGAAGAACATTTGAAATTCTAAGACATTCGGATATTTGAATGTCTCCTATCCCTATGACCTTAAGACTACCATTGTTACCAAATGATACATTACCTCTACTTTTCTTGTGAAGTGTGGTAAACAATGATCTATCCCCGGTCATGTGTTTGGAGCATCCACTATCAACGAACCAAGTTGATAGATGCTCCCCCTCAATCATAACCTACACAATTCGAAAAATAGAAGTTTTAGGTACCCAAACTTTGGGACCTAAAGCATCAACTAAACATGACTTAGGCATCCATGCCTTGACAACTTTTTTTTGAGTCTTGGGTGTCCTAGATTGTCTCATATCAGTCCTAGACATCGAAGACACGAATGAGGGTTCTTTGGGTCGATAACCAATACCGGCCCTATTGTAAACTGCCCTTTGGGCATTTAGGATTATATCTAGGGTCTTAGAGCTAGTTGAGAACTTCCCAAGAATATTTTTGAGCTTCTCAACTTCACTCTTCAATAATTTGTTCTCTTCTACTAGCAAGTTATCATGCAAATCATTTACTTCCTCAACCTTAGAGGATTTCAAAATTTCAATCTCATGTTTCAATGATTTAATTTCATCTTCTAACAATTCAACATGTAAATCATCAATGTCATCATCCCTAGATACCTTCAATTGATCAATTTCTAATTGCAATGCTTTAACTTTATTTTTGGACTTCTTAAGCATAATAGTTAAACATACAATTGCTCTATAACACTTTTCAAGTTCGGGAGAAGTTACCTCTTCATCATCCGAAGATGATGAAGCCGCGTTTGAGGAACTCGAAGATTCATCACTGCTCTCCTCTCCAAGAGCCATGAGTGCCACATGCCTAGTGATCTTCTCCTCCTTCTCTTCATCGGATGAGCTTGAGGATGACTCATCCCAAGTGGCCTTCAAAGCCTTCTTCTTCTTCTTGGATTTTTCTTCTTTCTTTTTGGATTTCTCCTCCTTCTTCTTTAGTTTCAGGCATTCATTCTTGAAGTGCCCTTTCCTACCACACTCAAAGCAAGATGCATTAGTTTTATCAAGTTTAGATTCACTAGAGTTACCTCTACTCTTGAAGCGTCGACCCCTTCTCATCATTCTTCTCACAAAGTTCGCCATCTCGGAGGAAGAAGAGCCGCTGCCATCTTCCTCGGAATCGGACTCAGATTCGGAAGAGGATGAAGATGAAGAGACTTCCTTCTCCTTCTTCTTCTCCTTCTTCTTCTTGTTGATTCGATCCCCTGCAACTAAGGCAATCCCCTTCTCCTTGGGGCCTTTGTTAGCCATTTCATGCAATTCCATCTCACAAAATAAATCATCTAACTTTACAATGGATAGATCCTTGGAAACTTTGTAGGCATCCACCATGGATGACCACAAAGCATTCCTTGGAAAGGCTTTCAAGACATACCTCACAAGGTCGCGATTCTCGACCTTTTCATCAATCGAATGAAGCCCATTGAGGACTTCCTTGAACCGGCTATGGAGCTCACTTACCGTTTCATTCTCCTTCATGGAGAGATTTTGGAGTTGATTGAGGAACAAGTCCCTCTTTGCGATTCTTGAATCTCGGGTGCCCTCGTGAAGCTCAATGAGTTTGTTCCACAAGTCCTTTGCACTTGTGAAGGGACCAACCTTGATAAGTTGGTCTTTGTTCATGCCACATTGTAGAGTGACAACCGCCTTCGCGTCGGCTTCACTCTTTCGCGTTTGTTTGGCAGTCCACCTCCATGACTCAAGTTCTTTACCTTCATCATCCTTCGGAGGGTGAATCCCTCCTTCACTGCGAACCAAGTGTGGATATCCATCTTCAAATAATATTCCATCTTTGATCTTCAATATTGAAAGTCGGCGCCATCAAAGAATGGAGGTCGGGTGGTGGAGAAGCCTTCTCTCAATGCCATCTTGTTGATAACTCTCGGATGTTAAGCCGTAAACAGAGCCCCAAGCTCTGATACCACTTGTTGGAAACGGATGGCCAGAGGGGGGGTGAATATAGTCAATCACTTTGACTTTAAACACTTATGAAGTTTCTACAACTCAGATATCAGTAGCACAGCGGAAAGAGTAGAAAAACAGAGTGTGCAGAAAACTAAAAACAGAAACGAAAGCAAAACAAACACAACTAGCAAGATCGCTAACAAGGAGGGTTTACAAGGTTCGGGGATAACTTGCCCCTACTCCTTGGCGTGCCCTTAAGGTGGGTGATCCCTTGATCGTCGACAGATCAAGCCCCGGTTAACACCGGATAGAAGACAACCTCCTTCTCGGTGGAGAAACCTCTCCACAGCGTTTCAATCACAAATATATGTTTAAGCACAATGAAACAATAGGAAGGATCTTACTTAAGCACTCAGCAAAGACAAGAACACAGCAAGCTTTCCCGAGCTCCACCCAGCGGCAATCTCACGCAAGGAACCCTTCCTCGTGTCTTCCCGCTGTCGGACTCCAAGCCTCTTGTTCTCTCCTTCAAGCGCTCAAGTAATGGTTGCTTCAAGAATGCAGTAGCTTGCTCAAGGTGATGAGAACTTCAGAAACACAGCAAGCAAGTTGTGGAGAACTCAAGGCGCGGCAAGAAACTCAGTTCGCAAAAACAGAACACACTCCACAAAGCCTTCTCCGCCCTTTTTGTTTCTCCACTCAGCATCAGGTGACAGCATCTCCTGCAGCCTCCAGCTACCTCACTGCCAACGCCAACTACCACTGAGCCTTCCCTGGACTTCCTGAGCTCCCTCAGCCAAGCTCCAGTCAGCGGCTCCAGTCTGCAGCTCCGGCCGTTGCAACCTGAGATGGAAAACGGACAAACCTGCTCCAAGGAAAGCCTCCATTGACTTCTCCTTGAGTGTTTGAATCCTCCCCTATCACCTGCAGCTTAATCAGAGTGTTAAAGCAGCATATCAAGCAGTAAATCAAGATTCAGAAGTGAAGCGCAGAGAATCGGATACGATCAGACGCTCTGATCGCGTCTGACAGTGCAATTTGAATTAAAGTGATCGGTCACCGGACCGATCCAGGGCTTGTGGATCGGTCACCAGACTGATCCACCTCTGTGCTAGGATTCCCAGCTCTCACAGCAACACAGCCTGATCGGTCACCGAACTGATCAGAGTGAAGCCTGATCGGTCACTCAGACCGATCAGGACATATAAACAGTAATTCTGTAATCAGATCCTAAATCCCTGATTGGTCACCGGACCGATCCAGGGTCTGATCCGGAGGAGAACTCACTCACTGTTCGCTCCCTGATCGGTCACCAGACCGATCAGGAGCAAGTCAGTGAGGAAGCTGCTTGCTCCCTGATCGGTCACCGGACTGATCAGACATCGTTGGATCGGTCACCAGACCGATCCACGAAGGAGCAGCGTGCCAATATCCCTGATCGGTCACCAGACCGATCCAGGGAGTCAAACCCAGCCCTCCAAGCTAGGGTTTCATCCACCTTAGCCCTCCAAGCTAAGGATTTTTCCATCTAACTCTCCAAGTTGGGAATTTGCACCTAACCCTCCAAGTTAGGACTTTTCACCTAGCCCTCCAAGCTAGGACTTTTCACCTAGCCCTCCAAGCTAGGACTTTTCACCCAACCCTTCCGAGTTAGAACTTCATCCAACCTAGCCCTCCAAGCTAGGCACCTGACCCTCCAAGCCAGGACTTTTCACCTAATTCTCCAAGTTGGGACTTTGCACCTAACCCTCCAAGTTAGGACTTTTCACCTAGCCCTCCAAGCTAGGACTTTTCACCCAACCCTTCTGAATTAGGACTTTCCAACACCTAGCCCTCCAAGCTAGATTTTACACACCTAAATCCTCCAGGTTAGGATTTTCCAAACCCTGCCTAATCCTCGATCAGGACTTAATCATAACCATCATAATCATCAACCTAAACTAAAATCGGTGTCAATACCAAAACAACAATCAGGGCCACACTGCATTAACACGTACAACAGTTTTTCTTTTCTCATCATTCGATATAATGATCGCGCCTCCAAAAGTATTAAATGTTTCCCCTTATTAGAGCCGCTAATTTGGGTTGAGCCCGTTGGGTTGGCCCGCCCCACCAAACAGTTTAAGCGGGTTGGGTCAGAATTTTATCAACCCAAGCCCGCCACAAGCGAACCCGCCTAGGCCCACAACCCGTGCAAGTCGGCCTGCGATGGGCTTGGGTTGGCTCGCCGGTTAAGAAACATATGTAAGTCAAGTTTTATATAAATTTATTATTTTTTTGTTATAATTTTACAGTAAAAAATAGTATTTTTTTTATCAAATACGAGTACTTATTTGTGTCCAAATATATTTAAAACATAGATTTTTTATGAAGATGATGACATGTTTATAGAAAAAAATAAAATTGAAGAGGTTCTTGTTTATATAATTGTATAGGTTTTTTATCGGTTTATATAATTTTTAATTATATTTATATTTTTTTTAATTTTTTTTATAGGTCGCGGGTTCGCCCGCTTAACTCGCACCCCGCCCTCGATTGGATTGGGTTGGGGATTTTCCAACCCGCCAAGATGACAGGTCGGCACGTCCCGCCCCGCCAAATGGCTAGCCCACTACGGGGCAACCTGCCTTGTCATGGGTTGACCCGTTTGACAGCTCTACCCCTAATGGATAATCCTCATATGGGGCGCTTAATGGAGCTTTCTTTGACTGAAGGGAAGCTAACCCTATCTATCGGAAACTACCTAGGCATCCTCGACCGGGAAGGCACTCTCGACTGGCAAGCACCTACAACGCCAATTATATCAAAGGCAATCGCCCTTTACGACTAGCGCATAATCAAAATCTCGATTGGGAACCATGGTTCAGGGTCGAGTTCCCGACCGGGACCCGCGTCAGGTTTCTGACCAAGACGCCATTTGGCCCACTTGGCAGCACCCGACTGACCTACCAATATATATATATATATATATATATATATTGATCCGGTCGGCGGGTGATGTGTCTAGGGTGGACCAGACCATTAGTCACGGCTGACAGGGACACTCGGGACCCATGGTCAAACCGGAGAGTAGCGTGGCTCGAGTAAAGGGGGATCGACTGTAGCCTAGGGCAATAATGTTAGTCTTAGAGGTCCGAGCGGCCATTCCAAACCGGCTGGCACCCTCTAGTCAGGCCAGAGTCAGTCTAGCTAGATAATCTGGTTAGTAATTAGCCTATCCAAACCGCTAACCTGAACGCTCGGGCACTCCTTGACCAAGCGGTAGCAGATGGGTCGATTAGCGAAATAGCGCATGACCCCTGTGTCTAAATTTTAGACCATAGGTGTCGCGCCAAGCAGAGGCAGATCGTCCAGTCCTGGTCGGATGGTTGATCGCGTGAATGGATCAGATTTAATAGGGGTCGGATAGAGCAACCTTGGGTCGGCGAGATCGACCCCGGTCAGCCCGATCCGGTAGAGTAACTAAGGTTTTTCTGATAAAAGGAGGTCAGCTGACCAGCGAGATGGTCGACCAACCAAGGGTCCTACAACAGGCGCAGGAAGTGCGAACTGCTTGGGCGGACCCGCATGGCTCGACCAGACGAGCAGAGGATAATCACCAAGGTAAAGGGATAGCCCGCGCTCGACTGAGTGAAGTCATCGCTCGGAAAGGCTTGACTAGTCGGCCAATCGGCAATCTTGCAGGGATCAAGGTAGAACGTGGGGCTAAGTACAAACACATACAGGAGCCCCTTTAAGTACAACTCAACAAAACAGAGAGAACCCCCTATAGGGCATGCAAGCGCAGACCTACGCCTGCCCCACAGATAGGACGAGCATATAGACAAAATTTTCCCCTACAATTTGTACGATTAACATGCCTTATATCGGAAATCCTGAGGATCACGACGATAACTAACCAGATAGGTTTTTTGACATGATCAATAGATAAGACAACAAATAGTATTGCAAAAGTAGTAGGAATCTTGGAAATCGCGACCCTTGATCGATGGATAGCTCCTGACCCTTGACCCAGGGCAGCAAGCATGGCAGGTCATGGTGTCAGACCTGGTCGGCTACCCTCGATTATATAAAGCTTATATTTCTTCATGTGCAAGGTATGTTTTAGAATTCTGTTACTGTTCCCATTCTTTTCTTTTTTTTTCTTCTTGGGTGGTAGCTGGCTTGACCGTCGGAGAGTCGTTGCCAAGGACTTTCCTGGTGGGTCTCTAACGGTCTTCCGTTTCTTAGGCAGGAGCACGCTGGGCTTTGCCAAATTAGCCCCGCATCGACTGACAGTCCAAGGTCTTTGGTCAATCAACAAGCCACGGCATCCGTTGGATCATAGTTTGCAAAATCGCGATCCTGGATCGTAGGATCGTACGATCCTACGATCCTACGCCAGAAATCGATCCAGAATCGCGCAGAATCATTTTTCCTAGCAGGATCGCAGCAGGATCGGTAGGATCGGACAGAATCGGACAGAATCGTATAGGATCGGACAGAATCGGAGCAGAATCGGAGCAGGATCAGTGAAAGCTTCAAGAGGTCATAATTTTTGACTCGGATTGAACCACGTGACCTATAATATATCAAATTGAAACTCGTTCAAAGATCTACAGGTTAGTTTTAAGATTGAATCCCAAAAAATATTATTTAAAGTCTTTTCAGAAGCTCAGAAGATTATTAGTTTTTATTATTATTATTTTTTTATCTTTTACAGAGTTAGTGTTAGGGTTTTAAGATTATTTAAACATCTATTTAATTATTTTTAGTTAGTTTTTGATTAATAATATTATGTTATATCTTTTTCCTAAGGGTTTTAAGATTATTTAAACATCTATTTAATTATTTTTAGTTAGTTTTTGATTAATAATATTATGTTATATCTTTTTCCTAAAATGATACGTTTTTAGATGTCTATTATCTAATAGGTTGACAATTAAATTGGATCATCTTGTAATCAATAGAATATTCTTGAAGTTGAACGTGATTATTATCATTATAGTGTTAATAAAAATTGTATATTCTTTCATTTTAAGGGTTTTTGTTAGGATCGTACGATTTTACGATCCGATCCTGACCCCAAATCGATCCTGTGTAGGATCGCGATTCTACGAACATTGCGTTGGATGCCACCCTCACTTACTGACAAGATCAAATTTGGCACCGTTTATGGGAAGCTTCTCCTGATCAAAAGCTTGAAGATGGATGACTCTAACAAGATGACGATCACGATTTTGCAAGAAGACTTTGAATTGTTGGTTGTCGCTAGGGCCCAAAAGCTGGTGCAACAACAACAGCTCAGCGGAGGCCTGATAACTGGTCCTCCGGGCGCATCAGTCGCTGCTGTCCCGATGGAGGCTGAGGCAGTCTTCCGTCCGAGCGGCGAGGCATACTTCCCCCAAGCCTTCTTTCGGCCAGGGGGGATAATGCACGATTCGATGGCATGAAAATTTCCTTATCCAACCACACGAGGCCCCACAGGCCTGACAAGCGAAAGGCATTGGTCGATCCGGCATCACCGCCGAGGGCGAGCAGTCCTTTCTCCATTTGCATTCTCAACGACCCAGTGCCCAAGCACCTCGTGTTGGTGCCGGAAGCACTAGATCAAACCTTGTTTTGATAAGTGGCAAAGGGATCAAGTTAAGCTGGTTTGTTATGTACTGATGAATTTGTGAAGCTTGCAGGAAAGTCCTAGGTAAGCTAGGCAAGAAGTCATGACCTGCAGGGTTGAGCAAAAAGTTCTAGTCAGGGATCTAGCAACGAAGACTTGGTGAATGAAGTTGTAAATGAAGTCTTGGTCCGGGGGACCGAGTATAATACTTTGCCGAACGGGGATTACGGATAGGAGTCGAGACAGGTCGAGGTCGAGCGTCGTCGAGTTCCTAGTTCTCGGAGGCCGAGCAAAAGTCTAACCGGAGAAGCCGGTTGGTAAAAGGTAAACTCTCCTGAGAGTAGGCGAGGATGCGTTCCCCGAGGAGGGAACAGTAGGCGTCGGTTCGACTTAGGGTTTTAAGTGAAATCTAAAAGTCAAAACCAAGATAGCACTGGCTGTAATCTATACTTGCATTAAATTTTATTTATATTATTGTATAGAACTAACCATTGTTGCAGCTGAAGAAGTTAACTCAGTTGGACTAGGGTGCCAAAATGGGACTCAGGCGCCTAGGAGTTGGCTGCGGGTAGTTGAGTTGGCGCAACGGTCAAGCTTATGTGGCGAGTGCTTAGTGGATGAGCCACGTCGACACTCAGGCGCCTGAAAGGGATTAGGGCACCTGAGCCAGGATAGAGTTTGACTGTGCAACGGATAGAGTTGCCACCCGAAATGCTGCGACTAGGGCGCCTGAATATTCATTCAGGCGCCTGATTGCTCACTATATAAAGGGGTCAGGGTAGCACCCCAGGATATCAGTTCTAACTCTGTAATCACTCTGCTTTGTGTTGTGTAATCGAAGCCTCGACAAACGCCGAAACGCCATCCGACTCTCCGAGCAAAAGTCTTCAACTCTTCAAAGGAGTCGGAAAATTTTGTTTTAAGTTTTGCACACTAAAGCATTGTAATTTGTACATTCTTTCGTTGATTAGTGATTGCCCAATACAAATGATCAAGGATCGTGGGCCTTGCAGTAGGAGCCGGTTAAGACTTCGAAACAAGTAAAAAGAACTTGTGTTAGCGTGTTGTGTTCTATATTTCCACTGCGTACTCGTTCAATTCCGAAAATTTTTCTAAGCGATATTCACCCCCCTCTATCACTCATCTCGATCCTACAATTGGTATCAGAGCGGGGGCTGCTCATTTTGGTGAAACCACCACTTGAGTATTTTTGGATTTTTATTATTTTTCGAGCATTTATTATTATTATTATTCCCGCACTGCTAATCCAAGACAAGTGTCTTGGTACTTTTCTGATTGTTTGTGTTTTTGCAAGTCTATTTTTTCGCTTTTTCTCTAAATGGTCATGCAAGAAGGCTATAGCATTGCTCGCCCCCTCTCTTCTTTGGGGATGATTTCGGTTACTGGAAGAGCCGGATGGAAGTTCACTTGAAGACTCAGGTAGACATGTGGATTATTGTCCAGACAGGATTCGACCTCCCAAGAGACGAGCAAGGGACGGTGCTGAGCTATGAAAAGTGGGATGCGTCAACCAAGAAAAAAATTGAAATCGATGCAAAAGCAACATAGACTCTTCAATGTGGACTCATGAAGGAAGAGCTGAACCGGGTCGGACCTTTCAGTAGCGCCAAGGAATTATGGACTAAGCTAACTGAAATTCATGAGGGAGCATCCAACACTAGGTAAACCATCATGATTTGCTTTTAAATAAATTGTATAATTTAAAAATGCAGGACGGAGACACCACATCTCAATTGCATGCCCGGATACAATAAATTATGAACGGTCTTCACATTATAAGGCATACCATTGAAAATCGAGATTTGATCAGGTATACACTTAACACCTTCCCTAAAAACTTACTGTGAGCATCCATGATTGATGCTTACAAAGTTTCTAAGGATTTATCTAAGATTAAATTAGATGAATTATTTTCAGAATTTGAACTACATGTACAGATTAACGACGCACTTGCAGAGAAAGGTATAGCTTTATTTGCAGGTAAAATTAAAAAGAAGATACCACAACTAGAACCGAATTCTGACTCGGAATCCGAAGAAGAAGAACTGGCGGAGCTCGTCAATGTCGTCCGGAAGTTGTTCAGAGCTTGGAAAGTGCAAAAGAAAAAGAAGATAGGACAGTCAAAGGACGATCCGGTTGGACCAAAGAATAAGGCAGATCACACCTGTTATGGGTGTGGAAAGAAGGGGCATTTCAAGTCCAAATTCCCGAACACAAAGGAAATGAAGAAGCAACGGAAGAAGAAGGCATTGCAGGCAACCTAGGATAAGTCATCTTTGGAATCAGACGAGGATGAACCAACGTACTCCAATCTCCTCGCGTTAACAACTCAAGATGAGATCAGCATTGACTCCGAATCGGAAGAAGAAATGGAGCACGGAACTGTCTCACTGTCAGAAACTGGCCGACTTAAGGTAACGGTTACTCAGAATTGGATTTATACGAACTTATTTCTTATCTATCTCATAAATTGGCTAAGTCTCATGACCGGGTCAAGTCTCTCCAAGAGGAAGTAAAACTCCTTAAGGAAGAAACTAGCTCGAGTCCGTTGACTGAGAAAGTTTAGGCCAAAGCATCAACTCAAGTTCAAAGACTTGAGGAAGAGAATTTCTCCCTGAAGGCTCAAGTCAAAGAGCTCAGAGCAAACTTGGAACAGTTTACCCTGGGTTCCACGAATCTTGATTTGATTCTTGGAAAACAAAAATCTGTTCTAAATCGATCTAGAATTGGATTTTAAGCCAATTTACGATTTAGATCCTATTATTCAGTAGTAAATTGCCCTAGCACCCGAGTCTAAGCATGGGTTCCCAAATCAAGCTTGACAAATCAAGTTGGACCAAAACAATATTGGGTCCCTAAGGTTCATATCCACTATTTAAATAGACCAAGTCAAGGATATGATCCGGAGGAGCAAACAAAAAGACTATACATGTGGTTAGATAGCATTGATTGATTACCTTCCCTGATAATTGTTGATGTTTATTTTCTTTATTTATTTTTATTATCCTACTTATGATTAGAAATGGTTAGTTAAGGACCAGATCTGAATGAAACCTGCTCAACCTAGTATTAGGGCGAGGCGAGCTGATAGTACATTAGGAAAACCATCTGGGGAGTCAAGTAGAAGAAGGCGTCTTCTATTTGGTCTTCTTAGTCCGGTGGAACTAGCCGAAGCTACCTCGCCACATCCTCGACTAGTTAGACCAAGAATTCTGAGCGAGGAATTTAAAATTATTATTTCTTTATGAGGCTTTGTCAAGAAAAGGGTTGTTAATCTAATAAGGCTAAGGTCAAAGAAGGCCTTTGTGCCTCGCCATGACCTGGAAATCAAATATTGAAATATATTTTTAAATTACTAATTCTTAAATCTGAATCTAACTCAAGTTCCAATCAGATCTTAGACTTAACCTAATTTGAAAATAAAAATGAAATCATCGCACAAAACAAATAAGGAATCCTATTTTATCACTTAAAAATGGGTGAGATAAATAAATTTAGACTAACCCAATTTTTTTAAAACTATACTTAAGTTTTAAAATTCTTTTTCAAAAATTCTACTCAATCTTATTCGAAATTCTTTTTCAAATCTTTTTCAAAAATACTCTTTCAAAATCTGGCTAATCAGATCAAGCTGGTTAAACCAAACTCTGTCTCACAAATTCAACCTAGGCTTAACATGATTGATCACTTAGATTGGGTGAGACAGACTAGGCAAGTGTAATCGGGTCAGGTAACATTGAACTGAGCTCCGACTTTACTATTAAAAGGGTCTTTTGGTTGATAATTTTAAATTTAATTTACTTAGTATTAGTCAACTCTGTGATACTGGTTACTTAGTCACTTTCACCAACCAAGACTGCCTGATTAAGAACTTACAAGATCCAGGGATTACCCTAAAAGGACTTAGGAAAAATAATGTTTACATCATAAATCTACCTACCTCACTTAAGTGTTATCTAACCCAAGTAAAAGAAACTAAACTCTAGTATAGGAGATTAAGTCATGTCAATCTAAAGTTAATCTCCAAACTTAGCCAAAAAGGACTAGTCAAAGGCATACCTGCGAGACGATCGCACCTTACGAGATTAACACGAGCATTAATAGGAACACATCGGAAGGGTTTCCGGCGGAACCCACTCCGACACTCAAGTCAGGAACGAGTATTCTTTCTTAGGAGGACGACAAGGAAACAGGGTTTTGTTGAGTTCGGAAAGCTTACCCCTTTACCTGGATGCCGAAGTACCTTATATACTTGAGGGCTTGGTCATACGTGTCTTCACGTTCTCTTCCATGTTCCCTAATCGTCGGTTACATGATAACTTTTAGGTAATGGCCGCTGCGATCATTAAGGCCTTAATTGTCGTGTGTAGTGGGTAATAATTATCCAACAACTTTCCTGATCTGGAAAGAAGAACGACTACTTGAAGTCGGGCTATCTGATGTATTGATCTTCATGCTCCTCCTCCCGAGTTGGTCTCGGGGTCTCCTCTCCCAAATGACCTCGGGCGTCTGTCCTCCCAAGGTAATCTTGGGAGCCTAAGGCCCGACATGATCTCGGACGTCTGTCCTCCCGAGGTGGTCTCGGGAGCCTACGGTACGGCATGACCTCGGGGGGTTGTCCTCCTCTCAAGGTGATTTCAGAAGCCTAAGGTCCAGCATGACCTTGGGCGTCTGTCCTCCCGAGGTGGTCCTGGGAGCCCGACCGCCTGGTCTGTCCTCGGACGTCTGTCCTCCCAAGGTGGCCTTAGGAGTCCGACCTCGACGGTTGGATTCGGTGGACCCTAACACATAGCTTTCCCGTGTCACGTGTCAATCTTGGGATGCTCAACTCCATCACGCACAATCGCTAATGACAATTAAGATTTCATAACTATTATACTATGAATGTTTTTGAACAAAGTAAATATGTACTACAGTAAAAAATAATAATGAAAATATCAGAGCAATTAAGTAATTGCATATATATGGATTACCGTAGACGAATTAAATACTTTTTTATGATTTAAAAAAGTATTAATGCTCTTTTGATATATATATATATATATATATATATATATATATATAGACACACACAACACTTTTCACACAAATATTTTGAAATTTCCACACACTATTTTGAAAATTGACTTCTGAATTATCGAAAGAAACAGAGAGGTGCTGTCTACTTCCGGATACCTGAATTATCAAAAGAAATTTTTATGTGAACAAACAATTGGGTGGATCGATGTGGAATGTATATTTGTACATTTAGTTAGCAGAAGAACCCTTTGCGACTGTAAATTTTTATGAAGAGAAAAGGCGGGAAAAAAGGGCGAAAAAATTGGAAAACATGAGCTCCAGCCTCGAGCATTGGGTCTGAGGGAGACGTGACTGGGGTTTGCTCAGACAACTTCTAAAACCACCTTCCCTGGTACACTTCTCTTCTGCTTCACCTCATGGGCCTTTTGCACTTCTGCAATGGGAAATACCTTATCTACTGGAATTTTTAGCATCCCTGCCATTGACAATCGGCGAATCTCATGTAAACCTTCGGCGTCCGCCCTCATGTACGTCCACCAGTAATCTAATTAACATGATCAGATTGTGTTATTCAATTACCTAAATAAAAGTCCTAAATTTCAAACATATGCATGAAAGGAACAGCGGTAATGGTTGATGGAGAAGCCATTTAGTGGGGAGCAGTGATAAAAGTAACTAAAATCATATAAAAGTTGCCAGCTGATAGAAGAATAATGTTTGGAGCTACCTTCTAATGGATTCAATTCAATTCAACTACTTTGTTTATTTGTGTAAAAAAAAGTGGTTTCAAGACCATTGAAGAATTAATGGTCATATAGCAACCCCTTTAATAATAATCTCAAACAAGAAATACAATGATAAATACACTTAACAAGAATATAGCATCAAAATTAACTAATATAAAAATGTGATCCTTTTCCTTTCAGGCATTGCTTTAGTAATTAAATGTGTCTAGATGAGAAAAAGAACAATGCCTTTGTACCTATCCCATGAGAATATCTGTATTGGAGTTGCTTCTTTAGCAAAATAGCTGTTGCAGCAGGCAAACCAATTGGTAATCCATACCGATCTGCCAAGGAAGCTGCTTCACCCTATAATATTACAAAGAGATGCACTTCGATACAAATGACAGCATAAAGGCAAGAGCGACAGGAAAACGTGTTATCTAAAGGACTTAAAAATGACAATGATTCAAATAAAATATTTCTCAGATGTCAACCTGCAGCGTCATATAATGTCCACCTTTCCTCAGAAGATTGATGCCAGTCTTCTCAGTTTCAGGTGCGCCAATGGTATCAAGAACAACATCAAATTGTCCTTTAATTGCATTCTCTATGTCCTGCAAATGCATCACGGCATGATATCTCATGAGTATTGGATAGGAACATAGTGATGGTAAACGCATCTGAATATAAAGAGTGCCCCTACCTCAGCAGTATAATCAATGGCCTGTTCAGCACCAACTGATAACACTCGGTCAATACTCTGGCTTCCACATGTAGTAGATACACTGCAGCCGGCAGCTACTGCAATCTGAATTGCAGCTAGACCAACTGCTCCTCCCCGCCAATCACTAACACTTTTTGTCTGATAAGAGGATAAAATGAAAAAAAAAAAAAGGAAGATAATGTAAACAAACTGTGGATTCCTACTGAAAAGGCATATCATTTGAAAAGCATTTAGCAATTTAAAAGTTTGTTGATCTTGAAAGCGCATTGTGCAGAAAACACATGCCATGCCACAAGTTCAGTTAGAAGAGAACAAGCGTAGAAAGAATTTCTGAAGCAATCATAATTGGATTCAAATGAAATGGACCCTTTACAGTGTCACGTTTCTTTGCCAAACTATTATCCTCACATTTCTGATGCATTGCTAGATCGTTCCATGCATTAAAAGAAATAAGCTTATACGACCACAAATTGTTAAAAAGAACAAACAACATAAAAGTATTAAAACTAATATTGCAAAACAGGTCAGGTAAAGAAAATTATCATTCTATTAATCCAAATAGTAATCATTTTAACATGCCAAAAGGACATTATATAATTGACATTTGCTTCTGAAAAGCTCAGAAGAATGACACTGGACATACCCATCAGTTATTTGAGCTGTACTTTTCAAGGCACGCCATGCTGTCAAGGCAGCAAATGGAATAGCACTAGCTTCCTGTACAATCACAAAAGACTCAAAGAATGAATCAACGACTCTAATAGATTCCAAGTTATTCATATCAGTTTGACAAAGATCAGATTACCGATAAGTACGCTAAGAAATCCATAAACAAAATTCACCTAGTCAGACCAGCAAAAAACACAAGTGCCCATGCTACTTCGCTGGGGTGCTCTATATATAGACTTAACAAAGAGAAGATACATTGGTCTCGGACTATATAAAACCTGACATGGACCTTTAATATGCTAATGAATAAAAACAAACTAGATAGTATATACAGCAACACAAGATTCAAGCTTAGCAAATGTCAGGAGAAAGAACATTCTTCAAGTATAAAATCATTAATTATTCCAAGTGAACATAGAGAAACAGTAAACAAACAAAAGTTACTTCAAATGAGAAAGTTTTCCATACACTATTGGATACTTAGTGTGTAACGTAACACCTACAAGATCATGATCATAAAGCAAGATGACTCATCATAAAAAGAGATAGAGAAGCTAGATTGCTCCGGTGCTAGAAAAGGAAAGTTGATAGCCAAAAAAAGATGCATATTGTTTAATTGTTGTTGGTACAATCTTTTTCTAGTAAAGATAAGATGAAAATACAATAGAAGTTCTTATTACCCTTGGTAAGAGCTTCTTTATGTTCGTTCCATACAGACAAGATCAATTAAATAAGCAAGTTTGAACAACTTGCACGAACAAAGTTTGTGAATCATGTTTATCAATATGATAAAAAAGCAAAAACTCTTTAAAAATAAACAAAAAAGCTTCTATTATCAAGCTCAATAACGAACCAAACAAGCTTTAAAATGTAAAAGTTTCCAACAGTCAAACAAACTTGAATTGAGAGCTTGATAATATCTAAACGAACCAAACACAAGCCAAGTTTAAATCAAGCTCAAACTCATAAAAAAGAAATCAAATCAAGCTTGAACAACCATTTCAATGGCTCGGTTCATTTTAGGCTCGGCTTGATTCAGTTACCTAAGCAAACAAGATTGAACACCACAAAGTTCGGCTCAACTTATTTACAACACTATTTACAATTGTTGGCTGTATAAATGTTGATGAAAGTTTCAGAACAGCTCATTAGGGTTGTAAACAAGCCGAGCCTAACTTTGAGGTGTTCAAGCTTGTTTGATAAAGTAACCGAGCCGAGCCGAGCTTAAAATGAACCAAGACTTTAAAATGATTGTTCAAGCTTGACTTGGTTTATTTTTTATGAGTTTAAGCTTGTTTGGAACTTGAGCTTGTTTGAAACTTGGCTTGAGCTTGGTTCTTTAGACGTTATCGAGTTCTTAATTCAAGCTTGACTTAAGTTTGATTCGTTTAGATGTTATCGAACTTTCAATTTAAACTTGTTTGATTGTTTGAAGTTTTTGCTTGTTTGATTGGTTATTTATTTGAGCTTGATAATTCAAACTTATTTGTTTATTTTATTTTATTTTATTTTATTGTTTATTTAGAATGTTAATAAGAGTTTTATTAATGAACATGGTTCGTGAACATTGTTCACGTTGTTCACAAACATTGTTCACGAATATTAACGAGTTGAACACATATGTATTCAAGTTTGTTTGTTTAGTTTAACAAGTTGTTCAAGCTTGTTTGTTTAATTAGTCCTATGTATATTGAACGAACAAAACAAGCTCTAATCAAGCCGAACACCAAGCTTATTCATGAACATTTGGTTCATTTACAACCCTATAACTCATCAAAAGATTCAAGATCTCATTCAATCAGAAAACAGCAAGGTGATCAAAATCATCAAAAATAAATCATGGAGTATGAACCATCCAAACCATGTTTACATACCACATGAGTTATCGAAGCTGGTTTGACTGTCAGCTCGTCTTCTGAGAGAATGGCGTAATCCGCATAAGTACCTCTCACAGCCGTTGGGTGCAGTGCCCCAAACACTTCTTGACCAACAACTAGCGAAGACACCGAAGCTCCAACAGCTGCAACTTCACCGCTAATATCCCGACCAAGGATTATCGGCAACAGTGGTTCAAATATACAACGACCATAACCACATCGCATCTGGCAATATACGAATTATGAAATCCCACGAAAATTATTCAGTTGAAATCGAACAACTCCTGAGCTCACATTAAGGGAAACAATTCGGTTTCGCTCTGACGAAGATGTATTCATTGATCGGGGAGGCGAAAGATTCAAGACTCACCCGCAAATCCAAGGGGTTGATGGAGACGGCGCGGGCGCGGACAAGGACCTCCCGCGGCTTCAGATCGGGGACGGAGACGTCCGAGCGCACCTCAAGAACCTCGGGCCCGCCGAACCGAGGTAACAGGACGGCCCGGCACGAGGTCGCGGCGGCCGAAGTGGATACGGGGCGGAGGCCCAGAGGTAGCCTCCTGGCGGCGACGATCCGGCGGCGTCCTAGCCGCCACATGGTGGGTATTCCCATTATGCCAACAGCGGATCGCAGCGGCGTGGGGGGCGAGGGAGGGCGGCGAAGGTTGGAACTTGGGAGGGAAGAGCGCAGCGTATTTGTGGAGTGAGGGGGGCCGGCGTGGAGGAATGGGACGGCGATGTGTGAGCTTCTCGTTCACGGACACTTCCGGTTCGGTCCGTTGGGTTGGAAATGGTTCTGGCCGGACAGGATCGGACGTGCATGTGAAAATAATACCTGAATAATTTAGATGGTATCCGTGAGCTAATCCATTTCATCAAATAATTTAAACGAATTAGGTTAGAATTTTATCAACCTAAATCCGTAGCGGACCGACCTACTTAGGCCCACAGGACCTATATGGGTCGGTTCGTGGGACCCATATGGATCTGTCCGCGATTAGGGATGGGATCCTCTATCCTAGAGGATCCTTGTCCGGTCTGTCCCAATAGTCGGCAAGTCGTCCGATCGATGATCAGACACTATTGATAATTTTTTATCGTCGTTATGAATTAAATGATATCCTAGGATAACGGTGAATCAGTCGAAATCACCGTATTACAATCTCATCGGATTCGACGGTGAATACGACGAAATCGCAATTGCGACGATACTCGGCGGGTTCACCGTAGCCCCAAGATATAGTTTTGTTCAGGGCGGCAACTAAAGGTCGTCGGTAATGTCGGATCAATGATCGGACGACTCGTCGGCCATCATCGACGAGTGGGGCAGAGGGACAGAGGATCCGGCGGCTCCCGCGAGTGGCTTGGGTTAGCTTGAGAAACACGTGTAAGTTAAGTATTTTTGTCAATTTATTATTTTTATTTGTTATAATTTTAAAATAAAAAAAATATTTTGATGAAATATAATACTTATTTGTATTTATTTATATTTAAAATATGGATATATTAATAACATGTTTTAAGTAAATATTGAAGATATTAATTTTTTTAAAAAAAATATTAAAATTTTGATAGATTCATGATTGGCCTGTCTAATACGTCACCTATTTTAGATTGGGTTGATTAGAAATTTTCCAACTCGCCAATATAACGAGTTAGCCCGCCCTAGCAAATGCTGATCCGCTACGGGGTGACTCGCCCTATCAACGATTGGCCCTTCTAACAACTCCACTTGGACTCATCCATTTATTTTCATTTTACCCCATTAAATTTATCCATTATCCAAAATACTACAGAAGACACTAAGGGGCATTTGGTTCAAATTTATTAATCGGAACAGTAATAGAATTCATTGAGAGGTCAATGGTAATAGGAATCATGATTATATTGGTAGTGTTCGATTCAAATCCGGAATGAAAATTATTGTTATTGATGATGTTTGATTCAGTCCAATTTTAATAATGAGAATTCATAAAAATATAAAGAGAGAAAATGATATAGAAAATATACAAAAAAAAGTAAAAAAATAAAGATAGATAAATAATGATAAGAGAGATAGAGAGAGAAAGTGAAATTGAAAATATAAAGAGATCGAAATTGAGATGAGGGAGATAGAGAGAGAGTGATATAAAAAAATATAAAAAGAAAGTGATATAGAAATATAAGAAAAAGTGAAAAAATAAATAAATTACGATAAGAGAAGTAGAGAGAGAAAGCAATATAAAAAATATAAAGAAAAAATAAAAAAAATAATGATAGATAAATTAGGATAAGAGAGGTAGAGAGAGTGCTATGGAAAACATAGAAAGTAAGAGATATAAAAAATATAGGAAGAAAATGAAAAAATAGACAATATAAATAGACATATTTATTTTTAAAATTTTTAAGAAAATTAATCTATTTTTTTTGTCAACTATGAAAATTAAAAGGTACCTTAAGTATCAAAATATTAAAAAAAACATCTTTATATTTTAAGTTAAAAGATATATTATATATTTTTATTAAAAAAAACTTTTATTACAATATTATCCTAGCAATTAGGAGTCCTTTTATACTAAACAATTTTAATTAAAATTAAATATTTTTATTAAATTGACAAATAAATGTATTTATAAATTTTAATATTAATATATAATATGTTTTTATTTTATTAATTTTTTAATAATTAAAAGTAATTTAAAATACTAAATGAGAATATCTGATATTTGATTTTTTTGAATGTGCATAGATTATATTTTAAATTTATTTGATAATGTCCAAGATTAATGGAGAAAGATCAAAGTTATGATATATGATTTCTTTTGTTCAAAGTACTTGATAATAGGGTGTGAATCCTGGGATGTTGGGCTTTTAGATCGCCCATCACGAACGCTTCCCGATTCATCCTAACGGCCGGTGAAAAACTTCTGTGAGGCCGGATTGATCGTCCGATGTTGAAAAAATCTTGTTAATCATTTTTTTTAACAATAGTATTTCAAACTACATGGACCTTTCTGCAACTAGTTGGGATTTTTCATCTTAACCCTCAACGAACAAAATGAAAATAGAGCTATTCGAATTCCCTACCGGGGTGGAAGAGGACGGCGTGTTCCCAGTAGGGAAAGCGGCTTCTAGGGTTTCGGTGAGCGGCGAAGCAATCGCGCGGTCCTCATCAGCCGAACTATTCCCTCCTTGATATCTTCGATCTCGATCCGGATCTTCACAGTCGATCATGGGGAGGGGCAGGTTCAAGGCCAAGCCCACCGGCCGCAGAAACTTTTCCACCCCTGAAGAGATGGGTGATGCTGTCTAATCCCGCCTACGTTTACGAGTTTTTTTGTGTTTATGTTCGGATATTGACAATATTTACTTGTTTCTGTGCTAATTACTCGATGCACTGTTTCCCGCCTGCATAGAACAATTGCTCGATCCGACAGTGGCGTCGCCTAGCGAGGCCATGTAGTGTGCAAATCACATATTTTGCTTTGATGTTACCCTAATTAGTTTAGGGCAACGTAGTATCCGGGAAGTTAGATTGACAATTTAGCACCTGACTGAATTGTAGTTTATCGTGGTTGAGTGATTGATGAGAATGTTAGGTTAAACTTTTGTTTTCACTCCACTTGTTCTGTTTCTCGCAGAATATTCTGAAGTAACTAATGAAAAATTCATGTTAGATATATATGTGCACAGAATCTGGAAACGTTATGGAAACTAATCAAGAATTCATGTGTTCTGATAGTTAGTTGATTTGATAATTTCTTCTCATTATCCTGAAAGAATGGCAATTATAGGTTATGCGTTCTTATCCAATCTAGTTGCCAACCGGATAGCTGTCTCTTTGGTCTAACAATTGTTTTGGTAAGGCCAACGACAGCTTTGTTTCACTTTATGTATCAAAATTCTAAATTAATTCTGTTCAAGTACCACAGACTAGAAGTGAGTTTGAAGTGGAGGATTGTGAAGAAATGGATAGGACGTGGTTTTCTGCAGATGATTTGCATTTTTTTTCACATTAAAGTTTTCCTGAAATAGTGCTAGGGATATAAATAGATCTGTAGGATCTTCAGTCTGGGTATTTCTGACTATCACTACACATGATATGTTTTCTGGAGTCCCTTCTTCCTGGGCAAATGTGGTTTTATGACATCTCATACATCACTTTCTTTCCGATTAAAATTATTATACATTGGAATAAATCACCAGATATTATGTGCTGTTTGATTGGCTCTGCAACTTCACTTAGGTCATCTATCTGTCTTTTGGTTTCTTGATATTCTTCACTAATGCTTATATGAAATGCCTTATATTGGAGTTTGAAGAGATTTGTAATATGAAATTAAGATGCTTTCCTATTATATGTTGCTCTTAAATAATTATTTTTAGTCAGGATATCTTTAGGTTGTCAATGGTTTCTTTTCCTGTATGCCTGAGATCAGCAATATTTGGTTGTTGTAAGGATCAAATAGCTGGGAAAAGGGTATCTTACATATAGTAGAAGACTTTGATTGGATGTTTATGTTTTTTTTATATTCTCCAAGTTCCTCTGTCTAACATGTTTTAACCATTCGATGAAATTACAGCTTCTGGTTCTTCAGCTCGCCCTCGCACCTTTAAACAGGTTGGCTGTTATTTCAGCTGGTTAGGATAATGCCTTCTATTTTCTATGGAAAATCTTGCATGTAGCAATTTTTTAATTGATCTCCTATTGCATTGCTCATATAATGATACTCATCTTTTGTCCCTATACAATTATTTGAATGTTTTTTACTGTTTGTTTTTCTTTTTACGTCAATTTTGCTAGAATGTAGCTCATTTCAATAACTCTGAATAGACACTCTTCTTGGTTGCTCAACAGATTTTATGAGTATGTATAAAATTATTCAACACGTAACGAGTAATAAAAATATCATCAATCGATTCAGCTTTTCCAGTCACACAGGGCTTTTCTATTTAGTTCTTGTGTTGGCAAGCCCTTTGATTCCAGTCGGAGAAGGGTTGGATGGGAACAGTTACAAAAAATATGAAATATGTTTATCTTTCACTGGAGGTCAAGCAGTTAATAGTTTATTCTATTATTAATATTTCTTCTCCCTTATTTTCTTTTCTTTTTTCTTCTCTGACTTGCTTAATTTATTGGGGAACTGCAGATTGATGTCTTTTATCCTTTCGATTCACTTTTTGTTGTTTTTTTCCATCTAAAGGATATTTGTTAATGGAAAACTAGTCAGCATCAGTTTGTTTTTCACCAATTCCTTCCCCAAGAGCTACCATGGCTATCATGAACCCAAAGAAGTCAAAATTTCCTGCTATGAATCCAGATTAAAAATTCTGGACTGTATTTATGTCTAATTTGGTGTAAAATCAGCTTCTTAACTGTGGGAGTGGTGTGAGAATTATTGAGGGAAATAATTGGGTGTACCAAGAATGGTGAGAATGTGTTTAGTGAAAAGGCTCTAAAGAAAGTAATATCATAGCTGCTGCTCTCTGATATAAAAGATAAGAAGCACCTAAGTAGAATCTCTCTCTTTGGACGAATTGAACACCTTAAAAAAAAGACGAAAATCACTTTGTAAAAAAGGAAAAATACAATGATTCTAGATTCATATTTGATGCAACTGCACTGTAATTTATTTCAAGTTGGACTTAATGATCAATATTTTTGTTAACTATACTTTACATGCTTATACATGGTGGAAATGCAAAGTTTTGTTGAAATCTGTTTTTTAGCTGATTATTTTACTAATTGATTGCTAATCCATGAGGCTATCATGAAGGTATATTGTCAGTGAGTAAAAGAATGTCTGGTGCACATTAATTTCTGCCATACAATTCTGATTGGTTCAGTTAGGTTTGAACTATCAGAAAATTGTGAATGGTGGGGATATTCCTAAATAGTCAACTTTTTTTTTTTTTTTTTCAAATTTTATCAATCACTGAATTTTCTAGGCATTTCTCCCAAATCTCATTTCATCAATTTATGTATATAGTCGATCGCCATTTTTCTATTTTCTGGAACTTTTTAGGTTCTTAGTGTTATCCTATTTGTAGGATTTTTCCCCCTTTGATGTAAGGACTAGAAATATCATTGTAACTTTCCTAGGTCCAAGAGGAAGTTGAAGATAATGAAGAGGATGAATCTGAGGAGGAAAGTGACGATTCTGAAGATGGGACTGAGGTTACAAATCCTGTTTCTTGGTGTATATATATCATTTGTCATTCCTTACGTACCCATTATGTGCTTTGTTATATTTTTGCATCTCTTATCACTACCATTATATCTTTTGCAGAAAAAGAAGGGCATTCTTGACATTAGTGAGATTCAAAATCCAAACCTGATAAAACCTAAGAATGTGAAAGCTAGAGCAGCTGATGTAAGTGAGAACTGAGAAGTTCTCTCTGTAACTTTTTTATTGTAGATTGTATAATTACTTTTCATGTTCTCCCTTCTATATATTCAAAAAATCCTTTTCACCTTTTAGTTATATTTCTGTGTGTAAATTTTTGTTTTTTACGACCATTTACCACTGGTAGCCTTATACATATAGCTTCTCCAAAGTATAAGATTTTTTTATATCTATATTGCTTTGTTTATAACAGTATGCTCATGTTTTCATGGAACTTGTCAATCTGTTGTGTAATATTTATTTATCTCTCTTGCAAATTCAATGCAGGTGGAGAACACCCCTGAACTCTCTCGACGTGAAAGGTATGCTAAATATAGCTTTTTGATTCCTGTCATGGCTTCTGCTAAATTTTCATTCCACTTGTTCTATTAAGCTTCTATGTTTTTTTTTTATTTCTTATTGCTTCATCCATCTAATTTGTTATCAATATGGCTTTTAATACCTAACAGAATACAAAATTGTAACATATCAACTTGTATCTTATCTGAACTAATTAAATAAATGAGGGGAAAGGTCTTCAATAGCTTGTAATTGCTGGAAAATTAAGAGTAGTGCTATGCCATTACCCACCTGCACTGTCTTATTAGCCTGAATCAAAGGTGAAGTAGGCAGTTTTATGATGGATGTTGTTGATGTGGTGAGGTAAATAAAAAAAAGAAAATGGTTGTGAATTTTGTTCATCAATTTCTGATTAGCATTTGTCGCCATGCCTATGTACTTTTCCAAGTTTTGTCTTGCACAGAGCAAGCTTCATAGCGAGGCATGACCTTTAATGATGGTTTTTTGTTTTGGCTGACCTGGGTTTTGACTAACAGAAAATAGGGCTAGGTATGGAGTCTATGGACATTTCAGCATGATCTGTTTCATTGGGCCATTATCCACTTTGCTTCATTTACTTCTCACATCAGCTGCATTGTCGTCTGTCCATTTTAACCTTGTGCTACCATGAAATTGTAGTCTGTATCTCTATTGCAAATCTTTAGGCAATAACCGGTGGAAGAAATTTTTATTTATAACCTCCTGCATCTTGTTGTGTTGGTTCAGCTTGCTGTGGTTTTCCAGTCTCTATAAAACATATCAGCTCCATGTCATGCTGTATAATATAATAAGATGAAAGTTGAACCTATTAGGTTCACAATGATGCTTGAAGAATAACATCAAATTCCAAGTGGTCTTGTTCACATAATGTTAATCCTCAGAAGCAGGAGACATATTTTGTTATTTATTATTGTTATTTTTTTCTATAGGGAAGAGATAGAGAAACAAAAAGCTCATGAGCGATACATGATGGCAACGGAACAAGGGAAAACTGAACAAGCTCGGAAAGATTTGGGTAAAATCCAAACATCCATCTGTTTTTTTCTGTCTCCACCTCTTGTTTGTTTAAGTGATTCTTTTATAAGCTTTATGTTTTTGTTGTCCACTTTTGAAAGCCTTCTAGGCTGCTTCATTTGTTCTAAAACAACCATTTAATAAGATGCAACAGACTAGCATATAGATTAGCATATTACATACAATATTTTTGAGTTTCTATGGAACCATACAATCTGATATTGGTACTCACGATTTGCCATTTGTTCATTGAACTACACAATCTGTGTGTAGTTCTAATACGTCAAAGCTCAAAAGTTGTCATTCCTTCAGTATAGTATTGTAACATTTGACTTTTAAATAGAACATGCACTGTTTCATATATCATTCTTGAAGTTTGATAGGAAGCTCACAAAGGAAAATCTATCTTTTTGGGTGCTTTTTGGCTCAGACTCTTTTCATTTTAGTTTTGGTATCTTCAGTGTACTTGAACTTGCGTATGAGACTGCATATTCGAGGGCAACATAGGATTTTATCCCTGGCGAAAATATCATGCCATCTGCTGGCAATGGTAGTGGTTTGGTACTACAAGGATCAATGCAAAAATATATATTTAACTTTGCACCAATTGAATCTTTTCTAAAAGTATCATTCTCTCTGCAAGACGTCAAACTAGAATCCGTTGTACTGAATAGAAGCAATTCTTCCCTGGATTTTAATTTCTAAAGCTGTATCAATCAATTTTTTTGTTTCACAGAGCGTCTTGCATTGATACGACAACAAAGAGCTGAAGCTGCCAAGAAAAGAGAGGAGGAAAAAACTGGTATGTAATTTCACATGCAATTATCCTTTAACTAAACATTCTGTCGATATGATTGCTTAAGATACACATCGTACATCCCATTTAACTCAGATATTACCTGGAAATTCCACAATCTTGAAATCATCAGTTGGTTTTGCAGAGCCATCTATCCCATTCAACTCAGATATTACCTTTATGCTATCTTTCGTAGGAGAGAATGTGGGAATGATAAGTAAAACGATTGATGTATTCCTCTGGTTGCATTGATGGAATGGTATGACAAGTGGAATGATTCATCATTCTATGTTTGGTCCAGGTAGTTCGGTTCACTCGACCAATTTGACCTGCCTGGTCTTTTGGATTATCTAAACCGTCCAATCCGACTAATTCTTTCGATCCATCAAGGTCACTTGGTCCATTATGTTCGTCAAGTTGTATATTACATCCAACTCCATGAAGGATTGTGTAGCCTCGGTTATTAAATGGGCCATTCCTTGGATTGTTCATTTCACCTCAAATTGCTCATTCAAATGCTAGAATAAAATGATAAATGACAGCCCTTTCCAAAAGCTTCAGCGAGTTGCATTACGATGTACAACTTTTCGAGATACTTATCTGATGTTCTAACCGATTAACCAAATTACCGCTTTCACTTTTCATAATTCTTTCCAATGCACTTAATCGGATCTACCTCTTATGCTTGCAGCTAAAGAACAGAAGAAGGCCGAAGCTCGCAAGTGATAATACTTGACCGCACTTCCCGTCTGCTTGTATTTTCCAGTAAACTATGACCCCAAATCGCACATTGTTGCATTAGCATTCATTCTATCTGCTGTTTAATCATATTGAAATTTCAACTCAGTAATTGCCAACCATTTGGTTCTAATAAACAAGAGCACTAAACATCATATTAAACAGTGTGTTCAACGGGCTTATTGTCTATTTGTTGAAGACGTTGATATAGTTATGCTCACTAATTTTAAAGGTAGGTCTCATTCCATTAATAAGATTTTGATTGTTTATTTAATCTTACGTGAGAGAAGGGGAATTTTGATGTAATAGTAAAGTTATTGTTGTGAATTAAAAATTACGAATTTGGGTTTTATAAATAGTCTCCGGTAAAATAGTATAAATACATATAATACTTATTTTTCAGGACTTTACATTGATGAGAGGTTAATACATTGCCCCTTCATATAACCTTGTGCTCAGTCATCTTCAAATGTTAAAAATAGTTATACAATTAAATAAAAAATTTCTCTTTTATGTTTTCTAAAAATTATGAGAAACCATTAATTTTTTAGAAAATACAAAGAATCAAAATACTCGAGAATTTTTTATAAAACAATGAAGGGTAATTTGGTCCCAAAAAATAAGAGGTGTGATTGGAATATCTTAAAACATGATGGTTCCGTTTGGATATTTTCCAAGATCAAGGTTCTGTTTAGATAATTGATCGAGCCCATTTAATCGCAGGCTGGATAGCTCTCATTCTAAAGTTCGTCTGCAATGGCCGAAGCCCTCTCCGGCGAATGCACCACCGTGGCCGCGGCGCCGATTGGCTCCTACGATCCCCATTCACCAGCACGTCAAAGGTAATCGCTCCTGCGATCCCCAATAATTCATACTCGCTCTAAGCAATGGTATAAAACAAGCTTGTTGAATAAGTTTTTCTTATACTTGAAGGCAACACATTGTCTACTTTCCTATACATTTCAATCTTAGTCTCAGTAGTATCCCTTGTTAGAAATTTATTCCTTCAATAATTCTGAATATATCTCCTCGGTATTTCACTTAGTCGATTCATGACCGTCGGAACTTCCGGGAGGTTGCTTTCGGAGAAAGCAAACTGATTGGTATTTCACGTCGAGGCTAGTGTTGGACACTATCTCCGTAAAACGATATTGCTCCGCTACTGGTGCTCACGGATAGCAGCAATTCGTTTCCAAGATACAATGACGTCGTCTCGGAATAGTAGCACTTCAAATTCCGAGGTCGGCGAACCTTCCGTAGGCTTCTCGGACTCTCGATGCAGAAGAGGGAGGAATGCAAATGCTTATAGATTGCAATGCTTGAATGAATGAAATGATCTACTGGAGGGAGGGAGGAGTGCAAATGCTTATAGATTGCAATGCTTGAATGAATGAAATGATCTAGTGGAGGGATCTATTTATATTGAGTGAAGAGGTAAGTACCCTTTGGTTCGGACAGATCTGGACCGTGTAGGATCGATGCACGTGAGAGGGGGGGTGAATCACGTGCGTTTAAAAAATTTTAGCGCTTTAAAAAGTGTGCACAGCGGAAATTAAAGAAACGATTATAAAACAAAACCAAACACACAAACACGAACGAGTTTTACTTCGTTCGGAGCCTTCGGCGACTCCTACTCGAAGGCCCAGGTCCCTCGGACCTTTCCGTTGGGCAATCCACTAAAACTCTCTACCGGTAAACACCGATAGAGTAGGCGAGTACAAAAGAATTGAAAGTGTGACAACCCCACACTTTCAAGTAATTTAAATGCAATAAAAAATTAAGTTCTTTTTACCGACGTCCGGAGTAGGTCGACTCTTTCGGGGCAGCAGGACGTCGTCGGCTCGAAGTGAAGCGATTCCGGAGCAAGGCGCGAGCGTAGAAGAACTTTGAGGCGTTGGAATAAGCGTTGTTGAAGCTAGGGGTCGAGGGGTGCTATTTATAGCACCTAGCGGCGCCCTGGTCGTCGAGGGCGCCCTGCCACGTGTCACCCGATCCGTGCTTCGCTCGGTCAAGAGTTATCGCACCGGAATAGGGATGAGGTTTGACCTCTGGGGCGCCCTGGTCGCTGAGGGCGCCTTGGTTGACCCGGTCATCTCAGCTGGATTGAGTTGAAGCTTCGCAGAGAGAGCTGGAGGCGCCTTGGATGCTGAAGGCGCCTTGACTGCTGAAGGTGCCTTCGCTGCTGAGGGCGCCTTGCCCAGTAAGCAGCTGAAGCCTATTTTGCTTCGCTTGGTTCTGGTCCACCTTGAGGGCGCCCTGGACACTTAGGGCGCCTTACTCAGCTGTTGCCTCACTCCTTTGAGGCTCTCTGAGTTGCAGACACACGTCCCTTTGGTTCTGCATCAAGGGTTAGTCCAAAACACAACAAAACAATAATTATTTTATACAGCCTTAGCTGTCTTGGTTCTGACTTTGGTCTCCAACATGGAGCCCTAGGTCGAACCGACGCCTAATGTTCCCTCGACATGGAACGCGTCCTCACTGGTTCGCTCCTCCAGTGACTTACCTTACTTACCTCGTGCAGCTCTACTTGACTTCTTGACCCACCAGGACTTCCTGCCAAGGCTCAACCACCCTGGTCTTCCTGCCAAGTCTCAACCAACTTGGTCTTCAGCCAGTTGTCAGGTCCCACGAACCCAACTGGACTTTCCGCCAGGACTCAACCATCCTGGACTTCAGCCTGGTGTCTGGTCCTAAGTCTTTCAACCCTGCACACTTAGTAAAGAGGTTAAAAACCAACAACCCTAACTTTAACCACTTTGTCATACATCAAAACCCGAGTTTGACCGTTAGTGCAAACTGCACCAACATCTCCCCCTTTTTGATGTATTGACAACTTAGGTTAAAGTTAGAAAACAAACAGCAGATATGAACTTGCATAAA
>JAGFNQ010000400.1:257380-308732 GCA_024364735.1 Boesenbergia rotunda
CATGCAAACAATATAACACAAGCATAGGTATGAAAGTTGCAGCACACAAGAAAGCAGAGGTAAATAAATGTGAAATAAGCATGCTGTTTGCAATTTTCTAACCCTTTTACCCTACTCTCCCCCTTTGTCATTCATCAAAAAAGATATAAGCATAACAAGTTTAAGGGAGTAGTAATATAGGCTAAGTGTTTGAAGAGAACTAGTCTTAAATCTATTAACTTAGCTTTAAAAAAAATTCTTTCAAATTTTTTTTTTCCAGAAAATATAATATCAATCTTAATAAAAAATATTTTTAGGGATCAACTTTTATCAAAATTTTCAAATGTATTTTGTCAAAAATGACATTTTGAAAAAGTATTTTGACCTCTGCTCCCCCTGGACCAAGTAATGATTATGGTCCTTTTTCATGTGTCTAACCCTAGTTACTGACTAACTTTCTAGTTGATAGTAGTGTTCACTGGATTAGTCAAGTCAAGTAATAGCGTCTAGCTCAGATTTTAGTGCAAGACTACTTGACTTGATTACTGTAATGTTGGTATTTTACGCCCAGACTTACTGTGATGCACTGACTTAAGCATTCGGAAGTCCAGGCAGTGTCCTATGCATCTCACAACCGTTCTATGTTTTTGCAAACACAAACAAGTTAATCTTAATGTGTTTTGTGAGATGCGGCTACCTAAATCTATAGGTTCATGCAATTCTAGGGGTCAAGCTTAGGCTAAGTCTGCCAGTTTTGAAAATCAAATTTTGAAAGATAATAAACTTTTGAAAAACAAGTTTGAAAAATCCATGTTTAAGTTAAATTTTGAAAGACAATAAACTTTTGAAAAACAAGTTTGAAAAATCCAATAAACTTTTGAAGAACAAGTTTGAAAAATCCATTTTTTTTTAACTCACAAGCTTAATTAGTTAAACCAAACGTCAACTTAAGCTTATCAGGTCAGTCCTAGTCTATAACACACATTCCTATTAACCTTCTTAAGTTGCTAAATTCAGATTCAGGAAGTGGTTTGGTAAATATATCAGCTAGGTTAGACTTAGATTCAACATGGTTAAGTTCAATTTCTCCTTTATTTACATGATCTCTGACAAAATGGTGTTTGATTTCTATATGTTTGGTCCTAGAGTGGTGGATTGGGTTTTTGGTTAAATTGATTGAACTTAGATTATCTATAAAAATTTTGACTTGTTTAAAATCTAAGTGAAGGTCCTTTAGGGTATGCATCATCCAGAGTAGTTGGGCTACACACTCACCCATAGCTATGTACTCAGCTTCAGTGGTGGATAGGGCAACACAGTGTTGTTTTCTACTAAACCAACTAACTAGTGAGGGTCCTAGAAGTTGGCATCCACCACTGGTACTTTTTCTGTCAATTTACAGCCAGCATAGTCTGAGTCAGAATATCCAATTAGCTCAAACTGGGCTGTTCTAGGGTACCAAATTCCTAATCTTTCTGTTCCTTTAAGGTACCTAAATATTCTTTTAACTAGGGTTAGGTGTGACTCTTTAGCACATGTTTGATACCTAGCACACATACTAACTGCAAAAAGAATATCAGGTCGACTTGCAGTTAAGTAAAGTAGGCTTCCTATAGCACTTCTATAGTACTTAAGGTCAACAGGTTTGCCTTTTGGGTCACTATCTATAGTTTGATTGGTAGCCATTGGTGTCTTAATCTCTTTTGTATTATCCATTCCAAATTTTCTAAGTAGATATTGAAGATCAGAGCAGCCCGATTCACCCTGATAGGAGACGCGTTGTATAAGCGGGCTTTTTCCCGACCTCTAGCCAGATGCCTCGGGAAAGAAGATGCGGATTATGTGCTCAGAGAAGTGCATTTGGGGTGCTGCGGAAATCATTCAGGAGGTCGGTCCATGGCTCGGAAGGTTCTGCTGGCCGGTTATTTTTGGCCGACCCTCCAAAAGGATGCAGAGAAGATAGCTCTTTCTTGTCTATCTTGTCAGAAGTATCAAAGCCTATCACACCGACCGGTGGAGATGTTGCGAACTTCCACCGTATCATGTCCCTTTGATCAGTGGGGCATGGATATAGTGGGACCCTTCCCCCGAGCAGTAGGTCAGAAGAAATTCTTGTTGGTAGCAGTGGACTACTTCTCCAAGTGGATCGAAGCGGAAGTCTTGGCCCGAATCACCGAACAGGCAGTGAAGAAATTCCTTTGGCAAAATATTTTGTGCCGGTATGACATACCTCATAAGCTGGTATCAGACAATAGTCGGCAATTTCAGGGTCGGATAATCAGAAACTGGTGCAAAGAATTTGGGATCAAGCAGGCCTTCACTTCTGTGACGTACCCTCAGAGTAATGGCCAGGCCGAAGTCGCCAATAGAGAAATCCTGAAAGGGCTCAGAGCTAAGCTGGATCAGGTCGGCGGGTCCTGGGTGGATGAGCTGCCCGGTGTCCTATGGGCCCTTCGGACCACACCTAAAGAGGGGTCAGGATGCACTCCCTTCCAGTTAGTATATGGGAGTGAAGCGGTAGTCCCCATGGAGGTCGGTTGTGAGTCGAACAGAAGACAATTGTATGGAGAAGACAATGCGGAGAAAAGAAGAGCTGAACTAGATCTGATCGAGGAGGTCCGCGCTAAGGCTGCAGTGCGTATGGCCGCTTACCAACAAAGGATGCGGAACAGATACAACCAACAGGTCATACCTCGACATTTCCAAGTGGGGGACAAGGTATGGAAAAGAGTCAAACCAGTTGGAGAAGTAGGCAAGCTGGAGCCCCCATGGAGTGGTCCGTTCCTGGTGGTCGAGGCGCTGGGGTCGGGCACCTATTATCTACAGGATGCTCAAGGAAAGCGACTCGGAAGACCTTGGAGTGCAGTGCATTTAAAATTGTACCGTGAGGAGAGTGGAGAGGAATGACTCTTGTAACTGTAATCAGGAGAAGCGATGATAAAGACCAACTCCAGCTTTCCAAGGGAAACAACCACAGCAAGTTATAAGTGAGCTCGTGCTCACGCACCCACCGAACTCGGCGCCGATCGGGCGTGGCATTCCACGTTCGGTCGGGCCCGGTCGGGCGTGGCGATCCACGTTCGGCCAGGGTAAGTCGGACGGTGTCCAGACTCTTGCTAAGGCAGGTTATAAGTGGGCTTGCTCTCACGCACCCACCGAACTCGGCGCCGATCGGGCGTGGCGTTCCACATTCGGTCGGACCCAGTCGGGCGTGGCGATCCACGTTCGGCCAGGGTAAGTCGGACGGTGTCCAGACTCTTGCTAAGGCAAGTTATAAGTGGGCTTGATCTCACGCACCCACCGGACTCGGCGCCGATCGGGGCGTGGCGTTCCACGTTCGGTCGGGCCCGGTCGGGCGTGGCGATCCACGTTCGGCTAGGGTAAGTCGGACGGTGTCCAGACTCTTGCTAAGGCAAGTTATAAGTGGGCTTGCTCTCACACACCCACCGGACTCGGCGCCGATCGAGCGTGGCGTTCCACGTTCGGTCGGGCCCGGTCGGGCGTGGCGATCCACGTTCAGCCAGGGTAAGTCGGACGGTGTCCAGACTCTTGCTAAGGCAAGTTATAAGTGGGCATGCGCTCACGCACCCACCGGACTCGGCGCCGACCGGGCATGGCGTTCCACGTTCGGTCGGGCCTGGTCGGGCGTGGCGGTCCACGCTCGGTCAGGGTAAGTCGGACGGTGTCCAGGCTCTTGCTCGAGACAAACATGAGTCGTTATCTTTCTGCAATACATGTCGACGAGTCAGGATATACATCCTGACCGATTGAAATCATTGGATCGGGTCGTACGCCTGACCGATTATCATCTCTGAGCCAAAGTACCGATCTAACTGAGCTATGATCCCGAGTTGAGGAAAAAGCCAGGATCGGAAGAATAGCAACGCAAATAGCCCGAGTGCTTAACACTTAGCTAAATTTTCGAGTTGAACTAAAAGATAGAACTAAGGAAATTCGGATGAATACCCCGAGTGATCGACAATATGCGAATGCTGCAAACAAGAGGCGCTCAGTAAGAATCTCGCACATGGCAAACAGCTGAACGAAATTAAGAAGAAGAAAAATTTGCAGAAATAAAATAAGGCCCGAGGCCATTATAAAATTAGGCCTTGAAGGCCAAGTCAGGAAGTCGAATATCATTACAGAAATTTGAAGAACCTAAGGACGAGAAGGAAACGGACTGGGCACCAGCTCGGGCAAGAGAAGGTTGGGGCCGCCAAATTAAGTAAGCTTAGGAAAGTTGACCTAGGTGAAGGGAGGGAAGACATCTTCAGGAATCGATGCCTTAATCTGCCTCAGCGTCACCGCATCTGAGGGAAGGTCCTCGGGAAGATAGCCGGCCTCGGTTAATTGCTGGATGGCGCCTATAGCTCCGTACGTAATCATGCCGCCAGTCCGCTCAGAAATCAAATTTAGGAAAGAGTCTGACTGAATGTAGGCTACTCGGGCGGCTTCAATCCGGGCCGACTCGCCCGACTTATAATCCTCCAGTTCTTTCCTGAGTCGGGCGAGCTCACCACTCTGTCCCGAGATGGTGGTTTCCCGAACAGCCAACTGCGCTTCCTGGCCCACTATCTGCATCTCTAAGCCCCGCAATGTCTCTTGGTGGGCAGCTAGCTCCGTCTCTTTGTTTGTCAGGGCGAGCTAGGTTTGGTGGTGGGCTGCATCCGATTCTTTCCACTTCTGGTGGAGTCCCTTAGCGTCTGTGGTCATCTTGGCCAGGTCAGCGTGGGCTCGCTTGTACCGGGACTTGAGGGTCCTGTTGTCGCCCTCCAGATGAGCCACCCGGCTAGTTAGGCGTGCCGTCTCCACCGCGGACTCGGCCATCAGCCTTTGCTCTTCCGTTGAGCGGGTTTCCAACTCGAACACGTGAGACCGCAAGGCGGTTATCTTTGAGCGCAGTTGGTCCAGACTCGAGTCACCCGAAGGAAGGTTGCCCTGCGCCACTCGGGCCTCCAGATCTCTCACTCGTCTTTCAGCCTCTCGGCGCGCTCGGGTGTTATCCACCAACGCTTGGCTCGCCGCGTGACTCAGTGCCCATTGTTGCGCAGTGAGGTGAAGGTCATGAATTTAAGTACAAATAACCGAGAAAGGAAGAAAAAGGGGTACCTGAGTCATGCCCGCGAAGAAGTGATCAGCCAGGGTGACGGCGTCCATCGTGAAGGACGCTGTCCATCCCTCCTCCCAGCCCGAGACTAACCCATCGTGTAGGTTCAGGGGCTGAGGCTGGACAGTCGGGGTTAGGGCAATGGCCGAAGGCACTTGAACATCCACAACTGATCGTGGCGGGGAGCTCATGGATAAAAGGGTTTCAACAGCGTCAGTGGGGGTAGAGCTCGGTCGAGGGGCTGGAGGACGTGGCACGGACCTTGAGGTCGATGCGCCGGAAGGTATTGTCGCAGGAGTAGGAGGTCGGGCTGTTGACCGAGGTACTGTCTGGGCCGGAGCTCGAGGGGCAGATCTAGGAATCGCAGGGGCCGAAGCTGAGCTCGGGGCCGGGAGTTGAGGGCTGGCCGCAGCTTGATCAGGGCGAGAGGGTGGTGTGGCTTGACCTTCCCCGGTTGGTTTAGGAGACGAGGATATATCCACGCGGTGAGCCAACCGGCGGCGTTTTCGGACCAAGCCAGAGGAAGTGGCCGGGTTCGTTTCTTCTCTTTCTGCCTCCGACGGGGCGGAGGTTTCTTCACCTATCGCCTGGGTGGTGACCCCAGCCTCCTCAGTCGGGAGATCCTCTCCGGGGTCGCTGGCAGCAACTATCGGCGGCTCAGGGTCTGAGGCAACAGCAGTAACGGGCGGCACTGATAAGTACCATTTTTGTGATTATTTTAATTGCTAAAATCCATGTTTGACCTATGTTTTTATTGCTTAATTATGATTTTACCCTAGGTTTTGGAACTTTATCTCATTTTGGACTTAATTGCAAATTTACACATTTTTTGGATTATTTGGCCACTAATTTTCTGATATATTTTTGTAGGCATGAAAGGATCCTGGACCTAGGGCATACTGGGTCAAACCTGAGTCGGATGTGAACCGGATCGAATTATCAAGCCTACGATTAATCCGGGCCGTCCGATTCAAGAGCGGCTAGATCTGAGCCATCCGGGACGATCTAAAGTAATCCGAGCTAGGGTTAGGGTTGATCAAGCTCTATGATCAAGATCTGAAGGTTTCATCCCAATCAGAGCTAAATCAACCATTGGATCAAGCAAGGAGGGCTCTAAAGCGTCCAATCACAGATAGAGTTGATCTGGACCATCCGTTGCATATCTGGAGGATCCGAGCTACCACAAGGCAGATCCTGACCCCAGATCATCATCATAAAAGTTTGGCTCCAATCAGAGCAAGATCTACCGTTGGATCTCCTCCAATTAATCTGAGCCGTCCATTTGTTCCTATTTAATCAAAACGCAGCAGCTCCTTCTCCTTTGTCGCGTCTCCGCCGCTACAGTTCCCTTCATCGAGTTCTTCAGTTTTCTTAGCGTTTTTCTCCATTTCCGGGGCGCGACCCCTCAATTATTCATCAAGATCATCTTCTGGATCTTTGGAGGTCATTTTTGTTGAAGAATTCAGCTCGAATTCGCGCCGGAAGAGGGTTGTTTGAGGGTTTCGGCAGCTCAGCAGTCCAGTCACTTGCGCCTCTTCCATAAGCCATTTCCGACCATCTGAGCCGGCTGTAGGGGTTCTCAGGTGAGCCCAGGTGGTCTGCGAATCACCACAGCAACCACCATCGACTGAGGCCAAGGAAATTGGGTTGAAATTCCATTATGACGCAGTTTGAGCAGATTTGAATTCAGAAATGAATTTCCACTGATTTGCTGTGCTTAGGGGTTCGAGGCCGGCTCTTGCTTGACGACCAAGAAGAATTTGAGCTTAGGGAAGATTGAGGAGTAGTTTAGCTAGCTAATTTTCATGTTTTGTAGCTTAAATTCCATTTCTGCATTTGTTCTGTTTTTGGCAGTTTCGTACAACAACTTAGTTCTATGTTTCTTAATTGTTTAGCTTAAGTAGGATTTTAATCTTCAATGTCAGTAAGTTAGGAACTTGTTTAATGATAGATTGAGTTAAATTCCAGTTTAATTGTAGCTTTAATTGTTGCGTGCCATTTCATTGTTGCGTGCCAAGTCATTTCTGAATTTTTCTTGTAGTTTCTGATACAAGTTGCTGATTTCTGCATTCGAGCTAGGTAGATGCTTGTTCAGTTAGCATAGAACTTAGCTTTATTTGCCTGCAATTTAGTTTCATGTTTTTAGCTCAGCTTGTGGCGTATCAAATCCAAATTCATTGCCCTGTTTTCGGTTCCCAATTTCTGCACATCACAGTGCACATCAAATCTGAATTCAGTGTTGTTTTCCTTGCAACCATAACTTCTGAAACTCTTCATTTCATCTCTGCATACATGTACATCCATTTCTGCATGTATCCTGCGAATGTATCAAGTTTAGCCTCATCTTTGGCACAAAAGCTTCGGCTTGGCACAAAAGGTTCCCCTGCAATCACTAATTTCTGCACGTGCTGCATTTTCTTGTTCCCATTACTGAATTCTGCAGTGTTTCTTTGCATCTATGGATTTTCCATTCTGCATTATTAGTTTTGGCACAAAAGTTTCCATTTGCATTTGCATTGTGGCATCCTCCCTGCAATTGGTTTCTGGAATTTTAAAGTTAATTCTGCATTCGACAGTTTTAGGATAATTGCTGGAAGGTTCAGTTGATAATTTTGTAAGCTGTATTAATGGAACACTAGCTTTTCTAAATTCAATCTGAACTATAGTTGATGTAATTACTGTCAGTTTGCTTGTTTGATTGATTGTGTTTACGTCTAATTTGTAGTTGCCTTCTGTTTTGATGCTTTGAAACTCTGCATTTTATGTCTGCATATATGAACCTTCATTTCTGCATGCAGTTTAGTGAATTCTGCATCCATCTCTGCTAGCTAATTCAAATTCTGCAACTCCCAATTATCAAGTACGAAGTTGTATCAGCAATGATGTGTAGTGGAATCCCCTTGCAGTTGAAGTCAGTCATTTTGTTTGAGTTTCACAGCCTCATGTTTGCCTTCATGTGCTGAATTTCTGCATTTCGCATGTTTTTCAATGTGTTAAGTTTATTTGTTTCCGTTTCATCCATTTTGATCACCATTTCATTTCATGATTGCAACCCAAAACCCAATCACATTCGAAACCCGAAAATTCACAAACGACACCTAAATACAAGCGTGAATCAATCAAACCTTCAACTAGTCCCTGAGAAAAATACGACCTGTGGCCCCTTTGCTACATTTTCAGTTTTTGATTGTAAAAAGGGTTTCCAGCATTTCATATACATTTAAATTTGATGAGCCCACACTTTCGTGACAACTTTAATTAGTATATTTGGGCTTGTCAAATTTTTGGCGCCGTTGCCGGGGAAGCAACTAGTTGATTTGTTTGATTTTTGCTTGTATGCTTTAGACATATCATTGGGTTCTGTTTTATATTGTTTTATCTTTTATATACGGTTACTGCCATTTTTTCTTGTTTGTTTTGTGACAGGGGTGCAGGTTCAAAATGTTTTCATCCACTTATCAGCAGCCGTGTCCACATTTTCAGCAGAACCAACCTTTCAATCAGCAACCAAATCAATTTGTTCAGCCACAATGTCAACAATTTCAACAAGATTTTCAACCAAATCAAAATTTTCAGAACGGGCAGCCGCCATTCCAGAGTTTTCAGCCCCAGTTTGAGCAACCATGTCAACAATTTCAGCCCAACTTTCAGCCACCATTACAACAATTTCAGCAATCACATTCGAATTTTCAGCAACCCAATCAATTTTTTCAGCCACCATTACAACAATTTCAGCAACCACAAAATTTCCAGCAGCCTTTTGAAAGTTTTCAGCCCCAAAATAATCAATTTCAGCTTCAACCTCAGCCATGGCAGCAAGAATTTCAACCTATACAGAATTTTCAACAACCTTTTCAATATTCACAGCCATGCGATCCAAATTTTCAGCAAAATCAACCAAATTTCCAGCCCACTCAATTTCAGTGTTCACCACCACAATTTCAACCTCAGATTCAAGATTTCCAGGGCTACCATTCTCAGCAAGTTCAACCATCCGTTCAACCACAATTTCAACATTTTCAGCAAGATTTTCAGTTTCAAGGACAGAATTTTCAGCAAGGTTTTCAAAATTTTCAGCAAGACACTCAGAATTTTCAGCCCCTCCCAATTCCGCAGTTTAATCAAGGAGGCTTTGATGATCCTGATTGGGATGAGGAACAACAACAAAGGATGATAGAGATGTGTCAACAAATGCTACAACAACAACAAGCTTGGCAACAACAAGTCGCACAACAACAGCAAGACATCGAAGAAAGCCTTGCAAAATTGGTTGATCAATGGAATCAAATACAAGCTCAAAGATTAGGACAATCAGATGAATCTATAGGTGCAGGGGATTGCACAGAGCCCCAGGAACCACCTATATTGATTGATGCATCAGAAAATTCAGAGGATAGGATTGAGAGTGTAGGGGATTGCACTGAGCCCCAAGAATCACCCATTCCTACTGATTTAGAGACATGGGAGGAGATTGATAGTAGGGCTTGTGATAGTTTTGCATTCAATTCTGAAACTTTACAGGATCATTCTATACTTTTATCTTGTGATGATTTAGTTGTTAATGATCCTAATTTTTCTAATTTGGTTGATACAGGAATGGTTGAGGAAACATGCATTGAAGATTATTCCATAGGTGTAGGGGATTGCACTAAGCCCCAGGGACCACCACAATTACCAGAAAGTGTAGGGACTTGCTTGGTGGAAGCAAGAACCCAAGGATCACCTGTTTTATTTGAGTGTCCACCAGCACCTGAACCTGAAGAGGAGCATGAACTTGACCAGGAGGAGGCCACAGTTACGTCCACTTTTGTAGAATCTCCAGGTATTTTTCAGCATGATCAGGTAAATACTCCCCCAAATTTTTCTAAAAATTACATGGAGGTACCTCAAACTGATTTTGCTGCTTGTGATATACTTAGGGATACATCTCTTGTAGAATTTGATTGTGAAAAATCCCTAGAGGTACCTAGTGTAGAATTTGCTGAAAATGAAGCATGTTGTGATGTATATCATGAAAATGCTGAGTGTGAAAATTTTTTAGGGGTGCCTAGACTTGATGTTGATTATTGTGATGAGTCTCTTGATATATCTTTTGCTGAAAATAATTGTGAAAAATTCATTGAGGCACCTGAGATTGATTTCATAGGCTGTGACACATTGCTTGATACATCTGTGTTGAAAAATAATTGCGAAATTTTTATTGAAGTGCCAAAAATTGATTTCATTATTTGTGATGAATTTCAGGATGCAAATTTTGTAGGAAATAACTGTGAAAAATTTATTGAGACACCAAGCATTGATTTAATTGGATATAATGCAGTTTTGGATTCATTTCATGCAGAGACTGATATCATTTTATTTCTTTCTGACCCTGCACGCTTGAGAGAGGTATTACACTGTTTTGCAGGGTCTAGGAGACTTCAGGAGTGGGTGCTCCAACTAAACAGACTTCAACCTCCTGGAAGTACTTCTAAAAGGCATCAAGAAGGAGGAGTTGATTTTACTCTAATCCATAGCCCTCCACCCCTTGAATGGCTTTTGAACCTGAATCGCCTACGACCACCGGAGCAAATTTTTGTAAAGTTCAAGTGTGGGGGAGTTCCAAATCTCCCAGCCACCCAGACTCCTCCACTACCACGATGGAGGCTCTTTCTGGATAGACTCCGTCCACCAGAATAAAGGGGAGTTTGTTTTTCTTGTATTTTCTTTTATTTCATTTTTCATTTTCATGCTTCCTAGAATTAGAATTCTCCTTTGAACTAAGTCCTTGTAAATAAATGCATGTTATTTCTTTTGTCACTTTTTCTTGCATGAGTAGAAATAAAAGTATCCCTCTAGGTTATCTCCATAGCATTTTAGAGTCTTTTGAAGATAAATTAAATTTGGTTGTTAAAACTTAGGATTTGAGCTAATGGATGAAATCTTGGATGCTTGAGTACTACTTTGCTTTAAATTCTTAATTGAGGACTTGGGATGAATTATTTTGACCTAGTGAGAATTAGCCTTATTTTTGTGATACACATATGTCATTGTGCTCTAGAACTTGCTTAGGTTCTTTCAAAATCATATTTCAATGATTGGATCACATCTATAGAGACTAATCCATTTGTTTTCCTTTCCACATCAATTTTTAGCAATAATCATGTTTATTCTCTTTTTCTTTACTTATCTCCTACTCTTACCATCACTTTTCTTTGGACTTATTGTTTGAAATGTTTTTAATGTTATTTTGCCCGAGACGGACAAAGATTCAAGTGTGGGGGAGTGACTAGCTTTTTGGAAAGATTTGGTATCAAGGAGGCACTTCAATTCGAAAAAAAAAAAAATTCATGTGCCAAGTGAGTGATGTTTGGTGCCAAAAATGAGCAAGAGAGGTGGGAGCCATTGAAGACTTAGATTTTTTTTTACTACATTTTGAAGATCAAGTGGCACACGAAAAAAAAAAACTGAACAAGAAGAAGAGAAAAGAATTGGCACGCAAAAGAAAAATATTTTTTGTTGTGCCAAAGTCTAAGTGGCACGCAACCATTCAATTGAAGCCAAATTTCGGAAGAATGTCAAGCAATAGACTGCGGATCTAAGCACTGTAGTGCCAAGGTGCATTCGGCTGAAAAAAAAAGAGCAGAAAAAAAAACAACAACAAACAACAAATCTGTTTTGGTCGGATGGATAGCATGTTTTGGTTGGAATGCTTGGATTTGCAGCTGTTTTTGCTTAGAAATCAAACACATCTTGCTAAATGGTTTGTGGAGCTAGACAGATCTGAAAACAACAGAAGAAATCTGGGCAGAATTCTGGTTTCCATATCATACAAGGCAGTTTTTAAGCTGGGCAGAAATCTGGTTTTCAACAGAATTGCCGAAAGTTTTCAGCTGAATTCAACTTCTTGGGAGCAGATTTTAAACTGCTGAATGAGAGAAACATGGCTGGGATCTGAATCCAAAGGCTGATTTGCATGAGAAAAAAAAATCTGAAGCTGAGCAGATTTGAAACTTGAGCAGTCTTGGCACAGTTTTGTATCAATCCAAACTGAATTTGGTCTTTTTAATTCAGCAATTGTTTTGCTGCATCTGAACAGAACTGGTAGAATGTTTTCAGCTGAATTCAACCTCTAGGTGAGCAGATTTCGAGTAAAGGCAATTGAATGAAATCAGAGTAGGAAAAAAAAAGCAGTGAAGGCTGAGGTTGAAATTCAACATGCTGATTAGGATTTTCGAATGGAACAATTGAGATTCTCCACTGATAGTTAATGCTAACTGATAGTTATGAAGGAATTAAAGTTTTGCAAGATTTGAAGTTTATTTGTTTCCGTTTCATCCATTTTGATCACCATTTCATTTCATGATTGCAACCCAAAACCCAATCACATTCGAAACCCGAAAATTCACAAACGACACCTAAATACAAGCGCGAATCAATCAAACCTTCAACTAGTCCCTGAGAAAAATACGACCTGTGGCCCCTTTGCTACATTTTCAGTTTTTGATTGTAAAAAGGGTTTTCAGCATTTCATATACATTTAAATTTGATGAGCCCACACTTTCGTGACAACTTTAATTAGTATATTTGGGCTTGTCAGGCACCGCACGAGCGGCTGCTAGCTGGGCAGCCAGAGCCCTCATGGCTTCATCCTCCCGATCCAGTACCGCGTCAACCCTAGCGCTGAACATGACTTCGGCTACACGAAAGAAAAAGTCTTAGTTAGCATTAATAAATTTACCAAGTGAGTGGGAACGTACCGAGGGTGCCGTACAGCTCCGCGGGGACTTGGCTCAGCCGGAAGAGATACAGTATGCCCTCGACCAATAGCTTGCCCGCGTGATATATGGCTCCCCCGAGCTTGGAGACTACCAACCGGTATCCGGGTTCCGAACGGAGGTTCTTAGGTAGCTGAGGATGATCAGGCAAATTTTCCACCCAAGTGGTAGGCCAGTTCGGTCGAGGGAAGGATTGGATATAAAAGAAGTGGGACTTCCAGCCCTTATTGGAAGAAGGGACTTTCTCTAAGAAGGCCGAGTTAATACGGGCTTGGAAGTAGAAATTGCCGGGCTCTTGTTTCTTGAGGTAGTAAAAGAAATGAAATACCCGAGGTTCTAAGGGAATTCTATGGACGGTGAAGATAATCACCGTTCCGCATAGAATTCGGATAGAGTTAGGGGCCAATTGAGATAAGGAGATCTGGAAGTAGCGACAGATCTCTCGGAAGATGGGATGCAGAGGAAAACGCAGGCCGGCTGATAATTGATCGGTGAAAACGGTGAAGTGACCCAAGGGAGGCTCGTGTGCCCGACCCCGACGGTCTGGCAGAATTATAGAATGGTCTTCGGGGATCAGGTATTCTATACGTAAGGTTTCTACCTGACCTAAAGTAAGAGAAGACCGGGTAGATAAATACCAGGGCTCGGGGGGTGCAGACGGAGGTGCGGAAGACGATGTCATCAAAATAAAATCAAAAGAGACACGACAAGGGCTAGGCAAAATGAAAGAGTACCTAGAAAACGAGGTTCGCCGGAAACACCGTTTGTCGGAATCGAGGAGGTCGGGCAGCGGAGGTCGGACCAGAATCGGATGAGAAAGCGAAGGTCAGAGTAAAAAGAGGCGTAATGAGGGGAGCAAGCCTATTTATACTAGGGGTAAAACCAAGAGGACCGTCCGATGAAGAAAAAGAAAAGGGCGGGATAAAAGCCTTGCCGTCCGATCCCTGTCTTTTCCCACACCTCGAAGCCTTACTCGCACGACGCCTCGGCCACGCTTGTGACGTTTCGCTATTTGAGACATCCAGTCGGGAAGCGACACGCGCCCTCGCATTAATGAGGGTTTAATGGGAGATTTGATGAGAGATATGTCATTAAATGGAAGGATCGACCGTACGAGGTGACGCGCGGGAAGACAAAAAAGGGGAAAAGCCGACCGAGCAAGGAGCCTAGTCAGTCGGATTACACTCCTCCTTCGACTAGACTTGAGAGGGAGGCTTGTGATCCAGGCGTATGATTTTTAGAAGGATCGAAAGCTCGGTCGGGTTCAATTGCCGATCTGAACCTGTATTAAACCGGTCAAGACAGAGGTTACCCCCGAGGTCGGGACCTTCAAGGTCAGCAGTCGGAAGTCGGGACCTTCGAGGTTAGCAGTCGGAGGTCGGGACCTTCGAGGTCAACCATCGGAGGTCGGGACCCTCGAGGTCGCTCGAGGTCGGTCATCCAAGGTCAGGATCCTCGAGATCGGCCGTCCCTCGGGGAAGGCCGTATGAAATCGGGACCCTCGGGGTCGATCGTCCAAGCGCGAGACGATCGGGGCAGATCGTTCGAGGTCAGCCCCTTGAAATCTATTAATCAAGATATTCAGAAGATAATCCCCCGTGGCATAATCATTGCCTGACAAAGCCGCCAATAGTTAATAGGGAACAGAAGAGACAATTCCGACATAGTGTCAGACGGCTGTGACAGTTTCACAACATTAATGGGGCCGTCACTATCAGCATCTGTCAATTGATCATCTCTTAATGAGATGTGCTAGCTCTGACACAGCAGAGGGTTTCCTTCCCCCTATATAAACCCCCCACATGGCTATGTAGAAGAGGATTGCTGCCATTTTGCAACCATTCCACCACATTGTGAGCTCAGTTTCGGTCCGACCTCCAAAGCGCTAGCAGACCGGGTCGGCTTGGTTAGACCGAGTCATTCGGGGAGAACCGATCTTCGCTTGTCGACAGGATCAGTCAGCTGCCCGATTCATCATTTTTTTTTATTTAGATAATTGCTCGAGCCCATTTAATGGCAGGCTGGATCGCTGTCATTCTCCAGTTTTTCTGCAATGGCCGAAGCTAGCCCTCTCCGGCGAATGCACCACCGTGGCCACGGCGCCGATTGGCTCCTACGATCCCCATTCACCAGCAGGTCAAAGGTAATCGCTCCTTTTGCCATCGTACATACATGTTAATTAATAACTCTTCGTTATACCTCATTAGTATTGATTAATTCAATTAATTGAAACATTCTTGTTCTTTCATGCACGTCTAATTACAAGAGATCATCAACGTGATATTCCTTGCGACATGGTATAAATACTTAATTAATCTATTATTAGGGAGCATATATTTAATTGACTATTGTGTTTCCTTGAACTTTTGGATTAAATATGTAATTTATATATTCTCTTTAATATTAATTGCATATTCATTTATTTATTGGTGCGATCTTATAAACTTAGAAAATTAATTACTTAATTAATTTAGCATGGAAAATGGCAAGTGTACTTTGTGTTGAAAAAAAATAGAATTTTTTTATAGTCCAAGTGTTCGGCTCGCTTGATTAATTTTAAAGGTACACAGTTTTCTCTTTTAATTCGGCTATTAGATAAATTTGAAGTATAACCCAAAATATACATTCCATTTGGGAATCAATCATCATTTAACATTGAATGGTCTTAATTTTCACTCAAAATATATATTCTTACATTTCTTAAACAAGACATTTATTTCATACTTTGAATATCTAAATAATTTTCTCGAGATAAATATTTGATAATAAATAGGAATTAATTTTATCATTCAAATTTGTAATAACATCTTTATTCATATTAATTTGTAGTAACATCTTTGATCGATTTATGATTTAGGGTATAAGATTGAAATTTATTAACAAACATATAGTCGCACATAGTTAAGACTCTAGTTGCTTACACTAATTGGACGGTATTTTCGTGGCACTCGGCTAGTCAATACATAACTTTTAGGATGCATTTGGTTGGATGTTATCCTTGATAATCTTGGTTATCCATCCAAGGTTATCAACGAAAATCTTATTTGGTTTACATAATCAGCGATTCCCAAGTAATGATCGATGCTCAACACGTCAGCAAAAAGGGCATACAATCCGGAATCGGAAAATCTTAGGAAAGTGAAGTTTTTCTGGATTCAGGGGTTATAAAACTTATTATTCCAAAATTATCCTTCAATATTTACATAAGACGAAAATAATCATTACAATTTATTAAATTCTGGAAGTATTATTCCCGATCGACGACCGATAATGATGCTCGGCGACCACGACAGGCGGTCGGCGATCGCCCCGTCGGTGTTGGATACCGACTGCCTACGCAGGCATCGACGGTCACCGACGACCGCCGCCGTCGGTGTTGGATACCGACTGCCTACGCGGACACCAACGGTCGATGCCGATGCCGACATCGGTGTCGTCGACGAATATTTTTTAATTTAATATTTTAATTAAAATTTTAATAAATTAAATAAATTCAATTTAAAATTTAATAAAATTATCTAAACAAATTCTAAAGGGTAATATGACAAAATATTATATTATATAATAGACTATTATCTCTAAACAAACAAGATTTTATTTGATTACCTAAATTAAACTAAACAACTTCAGGTTATATTTCATTCCCCAATACCTTAATTATGTAATTACTTGATAATCATATAATCAAGATTATATACAATAATTTGAACCAAATAAACCCTTAATAATAAATTAGTCACCGTTGTTCCAAGTAGGATCTAATGACCATATATAGCTGATTAAGCGATCATAAAGCTCTTTATAAAACCAAGGAAACGGATACGGCGTGTAGCTATTGTATTTACTGCAAGGGAAAGGAGAGAAATCTATATAGAGAGAGAGGGATGAGGAGTAGGAGGGATTGCCAAATTTGTAGGTGTTGTACATACCGACTAGAGGGGACGTGAATAATTCTATAAATACAAACTCGATCTTTTACTTTTGAACTCGACAAAGATAACAGATTAGATAATAATTAATTTAAACATTACAACTTAAATAAATATTAAGATACTTAGATTTATTTGGTTGCAACCGGGATGATTATTAATCTAAGATGCTGAAAATGTTCAGTATCAAAAACTCATTCATTGCAGGCGGAGAAGCCTTTTACAAGCCTTTGAAAGCTCAGAAAAGACTAAGAAATGTATTATGGTGGTTCACTTTTCATCCTAGTTCTAGAGGGTTATTTATAATCCGAAAAAGTAAGTTACTGTTGATGTGACATTAAAGCGCCTCAGTTGTGATATGAAACACCTTACTTGGATAGTTTATCCACGACAGCCAATCGTAAATAGTTGATAAACTTTGATCTGAGGTGCCTCAGTTCTGATCCGAGTTGTCTCAGTTCCGCCTTGAGGCTCCTCGGGTATAAATTGATACGTCTCAGTTTTGCTTTTATCTACTCAATTGGGGCGCCTTCACAGGCAATTGAGGTGTCTCAGTTGACCTTCTGGTTAAAGTCAACCTCCATGTTGACATATTTCAGATTTCATCCACTTGGGTGATTTTTGACCATTCGAAGTTGAGCTCACCGGAACCCAACTTCGACCTTCTCCTCGAACGGGCTTCTTCCTTGGCTTCTCTTCTCTCGGATGTCATGCACGCCCTTCTTGTCCACTGGTATACTCTTCTGCAATCTCTTTGTCCCTCGGATGCACTGAGTCCGTCGGCTCCCTTCCTATGTCATTATTCTCACTTGCTGGGTCTTTGGCTCGACTTCTTGTACTCCTAAACTTCTGCACATTTAAACACAAGGATCAAACTAATCAGAACCAAACTTGACTCAGTTGATCACATCAAAACCAACCCGGGATCCTTACAATCTCTTCCTTTTTGATGTGAATTAATCCGAATTAATTTAGGATAAACAAAACAAAGAGATGACATTGTTTATAAACATAATAAAATTAAATATGCAATTTAATTACATAAAATACTGTAAGTAAATTTCAAATAAACCTCCCCTTTAACTTAACCCTCTAAATTCTCTCCCTTTTATCAAATAAAAAAAAAAGATTTTTCTTAAAATATCATAAAACTTTAGAAAATATATTTGAAAATTTTCTAAGGGGTAAAAAGAATAAGAAATATTTTTCTGAGTAAAAAAAACATTTCAAGGAAATAATTATGTTTTAAAAAATAATTGATTTCGAAAATAAATTCTTAAAAATAATTTTCCTCGTAAAAAATAATTACTGATTTTTCTCAATATATAAAATCAAAAAAGAGAGTTATCAAAAAATTTCATTAGAAAATATTTTAAATTTGAAATTGTTAATATTTAAAATATGTTTTTCCAAAAGAAATAAAAAAGTGTTGGAGGATTTTCCCGAGATTTTATACTAAATTGAAATTACAAAATAATTTCAACTTATCTCTGTTGAGTGGCCGAGTTGAAAACCGAAGCTGCCGAGTGGGATCCGAGTGGCCGAGTGAGGTCCGAGTGGAATCTCCCGACCCGAGCAGGTTTTCCCGAGTGGCCTAGTGAGATCCGAGTGAAATCTCCCGAGCGGCCGAGTGAGCTCCCGAATGAAGTTTCCCGAGCGGCCGAGTGAGCTCCCGAATGAAGTTTCCTGAGCGGCCGAGTGAGCTCCCGAGTGGCCGAGTGAGCTCCCGAATGAAGTTTCCCGAGCGGCCGAGTGAGCTTCCGAGTGGCCGAGTGAGCTCCCGAGTGAAGTTTCCTTAGCGGCCGAGTGAGCTCCCGAATGACGTTTCCCGAGCGGCCGAGTGAGCTCCCGAGTGGCCGAGTGAGCTCCCGAATGACCGAGAGAGGTTTCCGAGTGGAGTTTCCCGACCGGGATCTCCCGAACAGCAGTAGGACGTCTCCCGACCGGGGAGTTGCTGAGGCCTGCGCAGCGCAGTTTCCTTGAAACAGATTCGTCCTCCTCCGGCGGTGCTTCGAGGCTCAGATGGACTTCCGTCTCTCAGGATACAACAGCAGACCACGGGCACAACGGAGCACACGTTGCTCGTGGCGAACTGAGGAGGTACCCGACTGCTATCAGCGGGGTCGGGAGCGAGGTGGAGTGGAGAAGAATTTCGCACTGCGTCTCTGCCTGTGCGTCCTCTTTTGCTCTTGGTCACGACCTCCTTTTATAGGCTCAGACCTCGCAGTATTAAATGACGAATTAATCGTCATTTAATGGCATTTACCCGACTAGATCCAAACGTCTGGGGGTTACGGATCTCGCATTAAACAAAATTAATGCATCAGTTACATTCGAGCAAAAAATCAAAATTTTGCCCTGACCGGTCCGACATTCGACGTGCGCGGGTCGTGCATGCACACGAGTTCACTTGGTTCAGTACAAATCCGGGCCCTGGATTTGCACCCCCCTGCGCACCCACGCGTGAGAGAGAGCCTCTCCCCTAGCATTTGTTCACAACTACCATGCTTGTGATACAATATAAACCAAATATTTTGCCTTAAGCTCCCAATGTGGGACTAAAATCCCCCCTCTCAAGGGGGCCCTTTTATTCTCCTCCTCACTTTCTACTCAAGAGAAAGTAATCATGTGGGACTAAAAGTCCCTCCACCTCTTTTCCATTCACACCATATATCCTAAGATATATAACAAAAAGTTCGACTGTCAGTCAAAAACTTTTCCAAATTTTTTGTTAAAATTATCAAAATAATTGATCTGACTTTGAAAAAATTTTCATAACAAGATAAATTATCAAAGTATAAGAAAAATAATTTTTATTGTCGAATTCAAAACTTTTGAAAAATAAATTTTAAAATAAACTTCAAAACATCTTAAAAATTTTTGTTGACCATCAAAATATATCATATATTTTCGAAGAATTAGGTTTTTCAAAAATAATTTTTTGAGTATTATAAAATTTAAAATTTTGATTTTCAATGAAAAATTCGTAAAAATTTGTATAACGGTTGAAAAAATCTCAAAAATTTTATGTGGATAGATATAATTTGTGTCTATCACAAAAAAAAATATAAAAATAATTTAAATCCCGAAATAACTTGTTGAATGGATTTTTCAAATAAAAGATTTTCTAAAATAGTTTATTCAATTTTAACTATTAAGCATACATAAAAAATAATCTGGCAGTTAATGTATATTTAAGAATCCAATAAAGACTTCTGCTTACTAGATTGTCAAAAATTTTGATGGAATGTAGTTTTTTTGAATATTTTTACAATTTGACTCTTGTGATTTCTCAAATACTAATTGAGTCGTCCTGTATATCTAACTTTCCTTTTAGGAGTAGAGATATTTAAACATGTTGATTTTTCTTTTTCTAATAAGTCTATTTGATCTTTTAAATTTGTATTTCTATTTTCAGTTTATCATTTTCAATTTTTAAGTTATCATATAGCTCTAGTGGATATGCACTGGTTAATTCCTTTTTCAAATTTATATTTTTTTAATCCTTAATTTATAAAAATATCTAGTCATAGATTTTATACCCGAGTATAGTTGATCAAGAGATAGGAGACATATCTCACTTATCATATCGTGTTCGAAGTAGAATGTTCCCCATTCATCACTACTTTCTTCTGGCATGGTTCTTACATTAATGCTTTCCTCTTGGTGGCTTGCCATAAGTGCTAGTCCGGTTATTCCTCGAGTTTAGACTTTTCTAATGATGATTTATCTCATGTTACCGTCAGGTTCTTGTGCTTGGACTTACTTGACCCTTTATTTTTGTTGTTTAACTTTGGGTAGTTATTTTTTATGTGTCTTTCGTCGTCACAGTGGCTTCTTGACTTGCATCTTATTAAATTTATTAGTTTTAAAAAACTTTTTAAATTTTCTTACCATATGGGTCATTTTCTCATTCGCTGAAGATTCTTCATCTGGTTCGATCTTCTCATATTCAGGGCAACATTGCCTTTCCTTCCTTTTCTTTCTACACACCGAGATTCGTGAAACTCGAAAGTCGAAAATAAGTTTTCTAGAGTACTTATCTCGAGATCTTTGGAGATGCAATATGAGTCGACTATCGACATTCATTCTAATATTTTTGGAAACGCGTTTAGAGTATACCTTAATGAATTCCTATTTGTTACTGTTTCTTCGAGATTCGTGAGTTCGGTGATCAACTCCTTGATCTTCGCGTGTAGTTCGGTCACCATTTCTCCTTCTTTTATTTGGAGATTCATCAGCTCACTTCGAAGTAGATCCCATTGAGCGAGCTTTAGGTCTGAGATCCCTTCGTGCAGTTCTAGAAACTTCTCCCATAACTCTTTTACCGACTTGTAGGTGCTGATTCGGTAGAATATTTCCTGAGCCGGGAGTATGCTTAACAAATGAAATTCTACTTTAGCGTTGACTATAGAGTCTGTCTGTTGTGTTTTTGCTCTAAAGATGCGCTTCTTTTATCTCATTGTTCTCGCTTTGGGTACTTCAAAAATATATTTTATTATTAGTAAAATTCAAAATAGCTTCTAAAGAATACCTCTATTTTTCGCTTCTATGTCGTGAACTCCCTCTCAAATGTTGGTGGATGAATGCTAGTTTTGACCATCATTTTCTTGGGTTAGGTGACGGTTAATCCTCCTGAAGCGGTTGACCTCTGATACCAATTGTTAGTCCTATGCAGGCCGACTAGAGGGGGTGAATAGACCTGCAAATATAAATTCAATCTTTTACTCTTTTGAACTCGACAAAAATAGCAAATTAGATAACAATTAATTTAAACATGAATAACTTTAAAAAAATAGTAAGAGACTTAGATTTACTTAGTTGCAATCGAGGTGGTTGCTAATCCAAGACGTCGAAAAAGTTCAGAGTCAAAAACTTTTTCGTTGCAGGCGAAGAAGCCTCTTATAAGACTTTGGAAGCTCAAAAAACCTAGGAAAATGTATTACAATTGTTCTCTTTTCATCATAGCTCTAAGGGGCTATTTATAGTCCGAAAAAGTAAGTTATCGTTATGCTGACGTGGTACTGAGGCGCTTCAGTTGGATATATTTTATCCACGACAGTCAACGTAAATAGTTGATAAACTTTGATTTAAGGCGCCTAAGTTCCGTCTTAAGGTGTCTCAATTCTGTCTTGAAGCGCCTCGGGTACAAACTGAGGCGCCTTAATTACTTTTGCACAGAACTTTATCCACTCAATTGAGGCGTATTCACAAGCAACTGAGGCGTCTCAGCTGACCTCTGGAGGTTGACTTTCTTTTGTCTTCATCTGCTTGGGTGATTTCTGACCATTTGGAGTTTAGCTCACCCGAACCCAAATATTGTCTTGTCCCTCGGGCGTCGCGTATGCCCTTCTCGTCCACCGGTGTATTCTTCCGCAACCTCTTCATCCCCCTCGGATATACTAAGCTCGTCGATTCTTTTCTTGTGTCATCTTTGTCGCTTGTTGTGTTTTTTTGCTCGACTTTTTATATTTTTAAATTCTTGTATACTTAGACATAAAAATCAAATCAATTATGATTTAACTTAATTCGGTTGATCATATCCAAATTAATTCAAAATATTTATATAATTAATTAATTGTCAAAGGAAAGGAACGGAAAGAAAAAGAAAGGAAAAGAAAATGAAGGATTGAATGGATCATGCATCAAACCAACGGTTGACTAAACGGATGTTTGACTGAAAAAAGTTGGTCAAAAGTGAGGTTTGTTGTCAAGCCAAAACAGTGACAGTTGTGAATACAGATTGAGAGATAGATAGATGTTGGGTTCCAGCGTAGGGTTATAAGGCCAGTTAGATAGGACTGTGCAGGTTAAGAAAGATTGACAATTAGTAAAAAAAAAAAATAAATAATTGAACATAATCGGGGCAACATTTCTGTGAGGTTTTTTACCAGTAAAGTTCATTTAAAACAAATAAATACTAGGTTAAAAAACAAAACATTGTTTTGCTTATCTAGATACTCAAAATAAATTTCTCAAAAATCCACAAACTGTACTAAACTACTAAAAGACCAAACGCTTAAAATTTCTAAATCCTCAAAATAAATTTCTCAAAATCCCAAAACTCATCAAAGACTAAAGACCAAAACCTTAAACGTTTAATATCAGAGCCCTAAAATCTTCTAGACTACTGAACCAATGAATGACTTCTAACTTCCGGGACTTTCATAAACTTCTAGCTTTACAATCCCCAAGTAGAAAGTAACTTATGATCAATTTAAACACATTTGTTATATTAGATCAGTCACTGCTTACATGATGAAAACACACACTTAAATATTGTCACTGACTTATTTATTAGTTTAGGTAGTTCTTTGGCATCACAACAAAAACAAAATTATCATATATTGGAACGAGTAGCCAATAACTTAGCACAACAGATAGATTGTAAGTGATCTAAGACTAAATATAGACTTCTTAAGAGACTCCTAAGATTCCTTAAACAAGAGGTTAGTCAACTTAATTTACTTGGCATTCTTATCAAGAATGAAATTTTAAATCTTTCAATGGAAAATACACTCATAAATCTTGAACTTCAGTCTGAAACTGTACTACTTCAAATAAAAGTATGTGATGCCTATGTTGTTATTCATGCTTACTTCAATAAGTCCAATGACCACCTTTCCTTTGTTTGAAAATCCTCATACAAGACTAGTAACACTTTGGCCCCTATACTTTTCCTAGTTAATCCTCTAAGACCAAACACTATAAACATAGGCATGTAATAATGATCCTGTCGCGAAGCGAGGTGGAAGTCCCAAGGGCTGGATGGTCTTCCGAGTGGCACGAGCGGCTGAGGTGGCGTCGACCTGGTTTTGACCTGGCTTCGGCTTGCAAGACAGTGATCGTTAGCAAACCCGCCAGGGAGTTTCCCCGGCAAGACACTCCGACGGTCAAGTCAGTATCTGCAGGAAATGTAGTAGAGCAAATGGAAATGCAGTAGAAGGGAGAGCTCGCACGCATACCAGCGGAATGAGGAGTGGAGAGCTTATATAGTCGGGGGAGCTGACAACCCCTGTCCGTGTCGACGAGACAGGGGTGTAGTACCTATCAGCTCGTATGAGAGCGCCTGAAAGTACTGCGACATGGCGCGGGGTGCTTAGTGAAGGGATCTATAGGTAAAAATATTTAAAATCGCAGCGGAAATAAGATCCCTCGAGCGATCCATGCGAAAGAAAAACTCATACAAAGTGATCTACAATTCCTATCTTATAGGAATACCTTTGTCGCGTGCCCTTCGCTTATCCCGCTAGTCCTTTGGTTCGTCGGATCTCTTACACGTTCAAGTGTCCGTGCCTCTATGCGTATCCACACGAATACGATCTACGCCTCGGAGAGGAACCACCTTAGTTATGCTAGCAACTTGGGATGGTTCACAAAGCACAAGAACCTCCACTAGAGAGTTATGGACAAAGAGGAAGAAAGAAGAGGAAGAGAGATGCACACTCTAGCCTTTGACAAGGGGGGATATTTATACTCATCTAATGAATACCAAGGGTCTATGTCCCTTGAGCTCCTCTCATCTTAATGCTAATAAAACCCAATGAATACCAAGCCTCTTGGTATCCCTTGAGACACTTAATATTCTATTCATCTAATGAATAGAATGTCTCTTAGTCTTCCTCTTAAATAATATTTTATTAAACCCTTTAATGAATATTATCCATAATTAAGTGGTTGAGTCTAATCTAGGTGAGTCTAACTCAAATTAGACTCAATCCCATAATCTAATTGGATTCACTTGAGTCTAACTCAATTAATCTAATTCGAATCAAATCTTAGTCAAACCAAGATCAATTAATCTCCGAAGCATCGTGTCCTTAGTGTGTGATCCAATAGATTCTCGTAACGTTGGTAATGTGTCTAAACCACTTTTAGACACATAAGCAACGAGCGGCATCAAGCAATGCATCATTGCTACCCAAGTAACAAGAAAAGTCGAGATCCGACTTAACCTCCGTGACTACGATAATGTATGACCTTGTCCTTCTATCCTCGATATCTAGATTGACCAATGAGGCATAGACCGTGTCATCCTCAGTCAAACTTGTGTTTCTTGATCTCCGAGTAGACTCACTTAAACAAATGAGAACAATATCTCATATTGACTCATTTGAGCATGACCATGCGTTTTAGTAGTCCTACTCGATCAAGGGGCCCACAGATATCACTCCCGTCATATGGGAGGGATAGATCCCATCTACATCACTCACATCCCTCCGTATAATTCATTACATACCCAGTGATCGCCTTTATAGTCCACCCTGTTACAGGTGACGTTTGACGATACCAAAGTACATAACTCCTTATGTAGGGAACCGTAGTGACTTCAGGTCTAAGGACTATTCATACTAATAGTCACATGAGAAAGTTTATGACACTCATATGACAATCTATGAAACTTTCTCATGGCGGGTCAATTCAGTACACATTCTCCAATATATACCCATGTGTCAACTTGATATCACGCATCCATGACTTGTGAGCTCAAGTCATTAGTTGACCTACATGCTAGTCTCCATGCATTAATATTGTCCTTGAATATTAATACTTGACTAGGAATGGTTTAGTATAGTGTTCTCTACATTATCTCACTATCGATTCAACCAATCGATATAATGTAGATAAGAACCTACTACCCAAGGACATTATTATACTTAGTTATTTGACACAAATACAAAGTAAGTATAATAACCAAATATGCTTTTATTAATGATAGAATATGATACAAAAAGTCCCTAGTCAATCATCACATAATTGGCTCTAGGGCTCCTACTAACACTTAGGTAGTACGACGATACTGAATTGGCGGGATAACCGCTGGGGGTGTCATAAATGGGCAAGGCGCGTATTACCCCGACATCAAGATCGTACCCCGGATGTAATGACATAGGGCGGCGTAGGGACGATCTAGTCCGTAGCCCGAGAGCCGACCGGCGGGTCCAATGTCAAGGACCGGGTCAGGTAATGGCCAGGGAGCGTGGGCCGCTACGCGTCCGACTGGGAGAGTTGAGGTGTGGGGTACGCCTTGAGTCGGGGGTTTGTTGGGCTATGTCTGTCTGTCTCTGTCTTGGTTCTGTTGGTTGTCAGATCCATGGAATGCTGAGGGAGCATGGGCCACCACGCATCCGACTCGATTGTCCGACCCAGATCCGGATCGGGGCACGGATGTAGCCGACCGCGTGAGGAGATGCTTGGGGTCGACCTGACCGACCCTGCCCCGGTCAATTAGCGCATCGGGGGTTTCCTGGCTCATGGAATCCCCTGGTGAGGTCTTCGTCGACCCTTCTGCTAGGCCTTTGTGGCGCCAGGCTGGTTGGCTGAGCGGGCCGAGCTTCTCGTAAGCATGGCCGGGATCATAAGTGTCCCCCTCGAGTCTAGTTGAAGGAGGCGTCGAGTCCGACTGACTGGATTGCGATCTATTGAAGCGAGCCTGGCACACCTGAATGGCCAGACCCCTTCTCGCCGACCTTGGGGGTCGTCGGTGGGCATGTATCCCACTCGGCCGAACCTGTCACATCACCCGTCTCTTCGGTTCTGGCCCCCCGGGATGCTCGAGCAGATACGAATCTCGTGCATTTATTATTGCATTTAATCGCTACAACACACGTGTCTCCTCGTCATTGCTTCCCCGAGCGACGAGGCGCCCGCCGTCTGCTTGGGCGAATGATGAGAGCGCACGTGGGATACTCTGTCACAGGGGCCTTTCTGGGCTCGATCGGACGGCTCGCGTCCACCACCGTCTTTTCTTCGGCCCGTCATCAGATGGTTCGTGCTACTTCCGGGGCCCTATAAATAGGGATTCACCCTGTGGTTTTTACCACCGCTTTTTACTCCCGACATCGAAGCGTCGTCCTTCCGACCTTTGCTAGGGTTCCGGCAAGGAGTGTTGCTCCGTTCGTCTTCTCCGGCGAACTTTTCCTAGGTTAGTCCTTCTTTTCTTGCTTGCTTCTAATGGCTTCTTCATCTCTTCCTTCGACCCCTTGGTATACTGCTATGGTATCCGAGCTCGATCACCACAATCTAGAGGTGATCTGAACGACCTATCATATTCCTTTGGACCATCAACTCCAATTACCCTCATCCTCCGCCGCACTATATTACCTTTTCCCGGGACCATCTGCAGGCCGGGCTGCACTTCCTAGTCCATCCCTTCATTATCGTCGTCTGTCGTTACTTCCACATCAATTTATCTCAATTAGCCCCAAATGCCATCCGACTCCTCTGTGGGTCGGTCATCATCTTTTCTTTGTATCTGATTCCCCTTCGCCCCGACGTCTTTTATTACATCTTTTGCCCAAAAAGACAAGAGCTGGGTGATTTCTTCTTCCAAGCCCGATCTGGCACTTCTTTCCTATCAAAACTTTCGACCTCTAACAAGGGTTGGAAGGAACGATATTTCTATATTCGTCCTATCTCGAACCCAACCTGGCCGGTCGGCTTTCTGGTGAATTTTCCTTCTCCCCCGCCTCTGCACAAGGACTTCCGATCTTTCCCCCAGTATCAATCCGCCTTCTCCAAGATCTGGGGGGGGGGCAACATTTCCATCGGGGGGCATCTGCTGCGCGAGGACATCCTGTCCATGTTCGGGCTCAGCCCGGCACTGCTTCGTCAGCCTTCTACATTCGGTAAGCTCACTATCTCCTTCTTTTTCCTTTCATGGCTCACTAACCGTTGTTTGTTTCAGTCGTCCTGATGAATTCGGCGGCTCCAGAGGAGGGCTACGGCATACCTGCCACCAAGCTAGAGGCTTGTTTGGCCGAGCGGCTCGCTGAGCAGGAGGCGAGTCTCCCGATCGCTAAGGCGGCACACCCTGCTTCTCCCGCGCTTGCTAGTGAGGTGATCTCTTGGTCGGGCTCGGAGGACGACCAACCCCTCACTCTTCGTCGGAAACGAGCACATCGAGATGAGCCCTCACCCTCGACGATCAATCTGGCAGAGGCCTCTTCTAGCTGGCCTCGCGGCAGGCAAGAGGGCAAGGAGCCCGCAGTCGGGGCTTCTACTCCGCCATCTCCTACACCTCGGGCGCTCTTGGAGGATCCGGTCTCTCCACAGTCGGGGGGTCCATCCCGTACCCAGTCGGGGGAGCTAGCCGAGGAGCGTCTGATGCATCTACTGCCACCTTCGCTGTCCGATCGGTCCATGAGCATGAGGGTGCCGAGCGGCACGGCTGATATACGGACGCAAGACGTCCAACTGCATGACACGATAACGGACCACTTTCTGTACGATTTACGAGAGAGAAGCTTCCGTGGTCTGAGCGTTCGGGCTGACAATTTTATGGCGATAGCCACCCAGGTATACCAACGTTGTTTCTAATTTTTGTCTTACGCTTTCTTTAGCTGAGGCGCTAACAAGTCCTTCTTCATGCCTTGTAGTTTTGGTCCACGAGTTACAGCATGTGCATGTCCATGCTGGGTCATGCCAAGGCTCGATTCTGAGCCGAGCAACGAGTGCAGTATTTGAAGGCCCAACTTCGGCATACCCACCTGGTTTCCGGTGATGACTCTTTGAACAACTTGAGGGCTGAAGTGATCAACCTTCAGGACTTGCTGGACTAGGCAAAAGATCAATTGGAGACCTCCAAAGCACAGATTGTTTCGGCCGATACGACGATGGCTCAAGCGCAACGCCGGGCCGCCCAAGCCGAGCACATGGAACGCAGTGCTTGGAGGATCAAGGATCGGCTGCAAGAGGATCTCCAGAGGACTCAGGCCGAGCTCCAGGAGCCAAATCATGCTGTCGAGCCTTTACGTGCACAGCTGTCGGCCAAAGAGCAGGAGGTCGGCACACTTATAAGCCAGTTAAGCGCCCAAACCGAGGAGCTGAATCGGTTGCGCGAGCGGCAAGCGACCTGGGAGGCAGCTCAGGTAGAGCTGGAGGAGCTGCGAGCGTATAAATAGGAGGAAATGACTCGGTGGGACGCTCAACGAGTGGAATAGGTTAACTCGGCGGAGTTCACTCAGCAAGTGTCCGAGCGTCTCTGAGCCATGCTTAGGCACCAGCAATCCAACATCCTTGAGCAACTCAAGCAAGGGGGGCACATTGCCCCCGACCTGCTTGCTTCCTCAGTCAAGATGTTGGGCATGTCTGCGGACCTACCGGAGGAGGTCTACCGACCCTTCAAGTAAGGGTCGGAGTTTTGTTTTTCCTTTCTTATCACTCTATGGAGGCAGTCCTCTAGTTTTGTAACGCGTTTTTGCTTAATACAAAATTCCTTATATGTACCTTCTTCGGCCTATCTTGGCCAAGCATGGCCAACTCGGGTGATTGTTAATGAGAGTTAGTCGAGTGCATGGGCGACTAGGCCTTGCTAGCGGACAAGTGAGACACTAGTGTGTGATAATTTCCAAGTGTTGGCCACTCGGGGCCTTGCCCCTTGAGTGGCTTCCAGTCGGATGCAGACCTTCCCGATCGGTCCGCACTCAAGGAGCGCGAGCCGCCAACATCCGACTAGAAGCCAAGCCTATGGGTTCGTGGGAGAATGCCCACTTATAACTTGCATGGGCGAGAGTCTGGGACGCTCAGTCGATCAGGCCCAGGGAGCGTGGGTCGCCACGCGTCCGACTGGGAGGCGAGCCGAGGTGTCTGCGGGAGTATGCCTATCTGAGATTTACCAGGGGTCGGGATCGGGCCAGACCTTTCCGCCCCGACCGCCTGGTCAGCGGGTCGAATGTCTTTTCGACTGTCCCCTCCATCCTATCCGTGATACGAGCCGCTTTGTATCCTCCCTCATGATGATTGCATTAATTGGCGGGGACACGTGGCCCCGATGAGCGGTTTCTCGGGCATCGAAGTGTCAGTCACCGATTACCGGTGCCTCGGGCGGCGAAACGTCTGCTGTCGGAATGTATGCATGTCCCGTTGAGCCTCAGGATCCTCTGTGGGTATAATCGGAGGGCCCTGACTTGCTCCCGCCTTCCTCCTTGGCTTTCGTCAGACGGCGAGGATTTATCGCTAGCCCCTATATATATAGGCGCCTTATCAGCAGATCTCCCCCTCGCGTCTTCTCTTCCGGTGCCCCTTTACCTCTCCCGCTGCTATCGAGAGCTCTGACGCCCTCCGTTTTTCGATCCTCTTCTCCGCCAGCCCCGTGTCTTCTTTGCTACAAGATGTTGGCGACGACCTTGAAGGAAGGGTTCTTTTGGATGATGCTGAACTTGCTGCTCAAGCCAGCGAACCTTCAGCTACCTTGGCGTCTGTTCCTCCGGTGGCAGCCTCCACCGATGCGCCCTCTTCGAGCAAGGAGAAGGCGTCGGAGGGGGAGGTGCTAGATTCCGATCTTGAGGTCCTAGACACTGACACCTGTCCTCTGGAGACCAGGCACTGAAGGGATCGATAGGCCAACCGTTCGCCCCCATTTGGGACCACCACCACTCCTCCCTCCGTGAAGAGGACCCGAGCTACGCTCCCTATGGCAACCTCCTCACCGGCGACTCTTGTTTTGCCCGTGTCTGCACCCATTACTCCAGAATCCTCTGTTCAGGGGGCCATTCTGCCTGCGCCCCCTCCGACCCAGGTTGGTTCTTCGGGTGTACGAGTCGACAAGCCTCCCCCTCCTCTTCCTGAGGGAACTACAGACCCCCTATAGCGGCCCCGCCTCTATGGTCCCCGCAGGCAACCCTCTAGGTCGGCGACCCTACGGTCTTCCCACCCTTGGCAGTGGGTTTTTGCCTTCCCCAGGATTCGAACTCTAGACTTCCAGGCTAAGTACTAAAGTTCCTGAATCTTGGTACAACTCACTTGGTACCAGGATTCAGGAACTTTAGTACTTAGCCTGGAGGTCTAGAGTTCGAATCCTGGGGAAGGCAAAAACCCACTGCCAAGGGTGAGAAGACCATAGGGTCGCCAGCCTAGAGGGTTGCCTGCGGGGACCATAGAGGCGGGGCCGCTACACCCTCGTCCCTTGCATTTAGTTCTGCCGTCTCGGGCTAACCCCGACATGGCCTATGAGACTCTCGTCACTGCGCCACACGAGTTGGCTCGAGTAGTCCACTTGTACAGTCTGCTGAGCGACCAGTTGCATCAAGGCCTATGGGAGTCTGACTATCGAGACCTGATCAACAGGGCTAACGCCCTCGTATCGGTACACAGCCAGGCACGTCTTATTAAGGGTTGGCGCTTATTTTTCCGCGCATTTTTCTTAGGCTTATGTTTGCTTTTCCTTCGTTCCGCAGTTCTTTGGCTCGGTCTATGACTCTGAAGTTTGCCTTATAAGCCAGGCTCGGGCCCTACGATAGGCTGAGTCCCGAGTGGAGAGATTGGAGGCTCAGCTTTGCCATGCGCAGCTGAGGTCCAGTGGGGAGGACCTGGACAGTCTGCGGGCCGAGAACTTGGCCCTTCAAGATCGCGCAGCCCACGCGGATGCGCACCTTACGGAGCTTCGGGCGGAACTGGATTCGGCCACTAAGGCGGTTGTCCAGGCGCGATGCAAAATCGTCAGCTTGGAATACTCGGAATGCAAGGCCCGGGACCTTGAACACCAGGCTCATGCGGAGCTAGCCAAGGTCAAGGCGGAGCTTCGGGAGCCACACCAGTCAGCCGCTGTGCTACGCGCCAACTTGGTGGCCAAGGAGGAGGAGCTGAACACTCGCTCAAAGGACCTTGCCCTGCACAGAAGGCAATAAACCGTCCGGGGGTCGGAGCTGGAGACGATTCAGAAGGAGTTGGAGGCGATACGGGCTCATGCTGCGCCCCAGCAGGATGCCCGTAGGCCTTAAGCAATCATTGCGGACTATGCTTCCTTTGCTTTTTTTTTTCTTTTCGGTAGGGGCCGAGCCTCATTTTTGTAATAGAACTACTCTGAATGTAAGTCTTATTTAGAATGCAAACTTTTGTCGTTGCCATGTTGCTGTGTGTGTGCTTAAGTATTGGGAGCTCGGGCGAGGCCTCAACTCCGTATTTACCATTGCGAGGTCAGCTTGAGTAAGTTATTGACGAAGTGGGCCCATGTGCCCTGACCTTGTTTTGATTTTATGCTATGGCATTGTCCCTGAGCGGGGTAGTAGCTCGGGTACCTTATTTGTCGGGGATCGGCTTCTAGGTGGGGGATAACGATCACCTGGTCGTTTGAGGAAATCTGAGGTTAAGTGCTCAGTTATTTCGGAGTTGGTATGCTCGGTCGGGTCTTCCGCAAGGAGCGTGGGTCGCCACGCGCCTAGCTGGGAGCCGAGCCAAGGGGATAGTGGGAGCATGCCCACTTAGAACTCGCGAGAGCGAGAGTCTAGCTTCTCAGTCAGGGGCATCCCAGGGAGCATGGGCCGCCACGCGTTCACCTGGGAGCCGAGCCAAGGGTCATGGGAGCACGCCCACTTATAACTCTCGAGGGCGAGAGTTTGGCTTCTCGGTCGGGGACATCCCAGGGAGCGTGGGTCGCCACGCGTCCGCTTGGGAGCCGAACCGAGGATCGTGGGCTCATGCCCACTTATAACTCGGGAGGGCGAGAGTCTCGCTTCTCAGTCGGGGACATCTCAGGGAGCGTGGGCCACCACGCGTCCGACTGATAGCCGAGTCGAGGGTCGTCGGACAGGCCCACTTATAACACACGAGGGCGAGGGTTTGGCTTTTCGGTCGGGGACAACCCACGGAGCATGGGCCGCCACGTGTCCGACTGGGAGCCGAGCCAAGGATCGTGGGAGCATGCCCACTTATAACTCGCGAGGGCGAGAGTTTGGCTTCTCGGTCGGGGACATCCCAGGGAGCATGGGCCGCCACGCGTCTGCTTGGGAGCCGACCCGAGCCGAGGATCGTGGGAACATGCCCACCTATAACTCGGAAGGGTGAGAGTATGACTTCTCGGTCGGGGGCAACTCAAAGAGCGTGGGCCGCCACGCGTCCGACTGAGAGCCGAGTCGAGGGTCGTGAGAGCATGCCCACTTATAACTCGTGAGGGCGAGCATTTGGCTTTTCGGTCGGGGAGAGCATAGGGAGCGTGAGCTGCCACGCATCCAACTGGGAGCCGAGCCGAGGATCGTGGGAGCATGCCCACTTATAACTCGCGAGGGCGAGAGTCTGGCTTCTCGGTCGGGGACATCCAAGGGAGTGGGCCGCCACGCGTCTGCTTAGGAGCCGAGCCGAGGATCGTGGGAGCATGCCCACTTATAACTCGTGAGGGCGAGAGTCTGGCTTCTCGATCGGGGACATCCCAGGGAGCGTGGGCCGTCACGCATCAGTCTAGTCTGGGAGCCGAGACGAGGATCGTGGGAGCATGCCCACTTATAACTCGCGAGGGCGAGTGTCTGACTTCTCAGTCGGGGACATCCCAAGGAGCGTGGGACGCCACGCGTCCGCCTGGGAGTCGAGCCGAGGATCGTGGGAGCATGCCCACATATAACTCGCGAGGCCGAGAGTCTGACTTCTCAGTCGGGGACATCTCAGGGAGCGTGGGCCGCCACGCGTCTGACTGATAGACGAGTCAAGGGTCGTCGGACATGCCCACTTATAACTCGCGAGGGCGAGCGATTGACTTTTCGGACGGGGAAAACCTAGGGAGCGTGGGCCGCCACGCATCCGACTGGGAGCCGAGCCGAAGATCATGGGAGCATGCCCACTTATAACACGCGAGGGCGAGAGTCTGGCTTCTCGATAGGGGACATCCTAGGGAGCGTGGGCAGCCACCCGTCCGCTTGGGAACCGAGCCGAGGATCGTGGGAGCATGCCCACTTATAACTCACGAGGGCGAGAGTCAGGCTTCTCGGTCGGGGGCATCTCAGAGAGCATGGGTTGCCACGCGTCCGACTGAGAGCCGAGCCGAGGGTTGTGGGAGCATGTCCACTTATAACTCGCTAGGGCGAGCATTTGACTTTTCGGTCGGGGACAGCCTAGGGAGCGTGAGCCACCACGCGTCCGACTGGGAACCAAGCCGAGGATCGTGGCAGCATGCCCACATATAACTCATGAGGGCGAGAGTCTGGCTTCTCGGTCGGGGACTTCCCAGGGATCGTGGGCAGCCATGCGTCAGCATGGGATTCGAGCCGAGGATCGTGGGAGCATGCCCAGTTATAACTCGCGAGGGCGAGAGACTGGCTTCACAGTCGGGGACATCCCAGGGAGCGTGCGTCGCCACGCGTCAGCCTAGGAGCCAAGCCGAGGATCATGGGAGAATGCCCACTTATAACTCACGAGGGCGAGAGTCTGGCATCTCAGTCGGGGACATCCCAGGGAGCATGGGCCGTCACGCGTCCGACTGGGAGCCGAGCCGAGGATCGTCGGAGCATGCCCACTTATAACTAACGAGGGTGAGAGTCTGGCTTCTCAGTCAGGGATATCTCAGGGAGTGTGGTCCGCCACGCGTCTGACTGATAGCCGAGTCGAGGGTCGACAGACATGCCCACTTATAACTCGCGAGGGCGAGCGTTTGGCGTTTCGGTCGGGGACAACCCAGGGAGCGTGGGCCGCCACGCATTCGACTGGGAGTCGAGCCGAGGATCATGGGAGCATGCCCACCTATAACTCATGAGGGCAAGAGTATGGCTTCTCGGTCGGGGCCATCCCAGGGAGAGTGGGCCACCATGGGTCCGCTTGGGAGCCGAGACGAGGATCGTGGGAGCATGCCCACTTATAAACTCGCGAGGGCGAGAGTCTGGCTTCTCGGTTGGGGACATCTCAGAGAGCGTGGGCCGCCACGTGTCCGACTGAGAGCTGAGGCGAGGGTTGTGGGAGCATGCCTGCTTATAACTCGCGAGGGCGAGCGTTTGGCTTTTTGGTCAGGGACAGCTTAGGGAGCGTGAACTGCCATGCGTCTGACTGGGAGCCGAGCCGAGGATCGTGGGAGCATGCCCACTTAAAACTCGCGAGGGCGAGAGTCTGGCTTCTCGGTCGGGGACATCCCAGGGAGAGTGGGCCTCCACGCGTCCGCCTGGGAGCCGAGCCGAGGATCGTGGGAGCATGCCCACTTATAACTCGCGAGGGCGAGACTCTGACTTCTCAGTCGGAGACATCTCAGGGAGCGTGGGCCGCCACGCGTCCTACTGATAGACGAGTCGAGGGTCGTCGGACATGCCCACTTATAACTCGCGAGGGCGAGCATTTGAATTTTCGGTCGGGGACAACCCAGGGAGCGTGTGCCGCCATGGATCCGACTGGGAGCCGAGCCGAGGATTGTGGGAGCATGCCCACTTATAACTCGCGAGGGCGAGAGTCTGGCTTCTCGGTAGGGGACATCCCAGGGAGCGTGGGTCGCCAAGCATCCGCTTGGAAACTGAGCCGAGGATCGTGGGAGCATGCCCACTTATAACGCGCGAGGGCGAGAGTCAGGCTTCTCGGTCAGGGACATCTCAGAGAGCGTGGGTCGCCACTCATCCGACTGAGAGCCGAGCTGAGGGTCGTGGGAGCATGCCCACTTATAACTCGCTAGGGCGAGTGTTTGACTTTTCGGTCGGGGATATTCCAGGGAGCGTGAGCCGCCATGCGTCCGACTGGGAGCCGAGCTGAGGATCGTGGCAGCATGCCCACTTAAAACTTGTGAGGGCGAGAGTCTAGCTTCTCGGTCGGGGACTTCCCAGGGAGCGTGGGCAGCCACGCGTCCACATGGGAGCCGAGCCGAGGATCGTGGGAGCATGCCCACTTATAACTCGCGAGAGCGAGAGTCTGGCTTCTCAGTCGGGGACATCCCAGGGAGCGTGTGCCGCCACGCGTCAGCCTGGGAGCCAAGCCGAGGATCATTGGAGCATGCCCACTTATAACTCGCGAGGGCGAGAGTCTGGCATCTCAGTCGGGGACATCCCAGGGAGCGTGGTCCGTCACGCGTCCGACTGGGAGTCGAGCCGAGGATCGTGGGAGCATGCCCACTTATAACTCGCGAGGGCGAGAGTCTGGCTTCTCTGTCGTGGACATCTCAAGGAGCGTGGGCCGCCATGGGTCCGATTGATAGCCGAGTCGAGGACCGTCGGACATGCTCACTTATAACTCGCGAGGGCGAGTGTTTGGCATTTCGGTCGGGGGCAGTCCAGGGAGCATGGGCCGCTACGCGTTCGACTGGGAGCCGAGCCGAGGATCATGGGAGCATGCCCACCTATAACTCGCGAGGTTAAGAGTCTGGCTTCTCGATCGGGGCCATCCCAGGGAGCGTGGGCCGCCACAGGTCCGCTTGGGAGTCGAGCCGAGGATCGTGGGAGCATGCCCACTTATAACTCGCGAGGGCAAGAGTCTGGCTTCTCGGTTGGGGACATCTCAGAGAGTATGGGTCGCCACGCATCCGACTGAGAGCCGAGCCGAGGGTCGTGGGAGCATGCCCGCTTATAACTCGCGAGGGCGAGCGTTTGGCTTTTCGATCGGGGACTGCCTAGGGAGGGTGAGCCGCCATGCGTCTGACTGGGAGCCGAGCCAAGGATCGTGGGAGCATGCCCACTTAAAACTCGCGAGGGTGAGAGTCTGGCTTCTTGGTCGGGGACATCCCAGGGGGAGTGGGCCTCCACGCGTCCGCCTGGGAGCCGAGCCGAGGATCGTGGGAGCATGCCCACTTATAACTACCAAGGGCGAGAGTCTGGCTTCTCGGTCGGGGACATCCCAAGGAGCGTGGGCCGCCACGCGTCAGCCTGGGAGTCGAGCCAAGGATCGTGGGAGCATGCCTACTTATAACTCGCGAGGGCGAGAGTCTGGCTTCTCAATCGGGGGCATCCCAGGGAGCGTGGGCCGCCACGCGTCCGCCGGGGAGCTGATCCGAGGATCGTGGGAGCATGCCCACTTATAACTCGCGAGGGCGAGAGTCTGGCTTCTCGGTCGGGGACATCCCAGAGAGCGTGGGCCGTCACACGTCCGACTGGGAGCCAAGCCGATGGTCGTGAGAGTATGCCCACTTATAACTCGCGAGGGCGAGAGTCTGACTTCTCGGTCGGGGACATCCCATGTTAAAATACGGAAAGTTTAGAGGCTAAAAGGCAATGATTCCTAAACTTAGGGGCTTTTATGGAAATATCCAAAATTGGATGGGGCTGGTTGCAAAATGGTCAGCCTTTTATTAATTTCCCTGTGTCCGAATGTAATTGCAAGCCCTAGCCTCGCGTTTGACTCCTTCCTCTTCCCTTCTTCTTTCTCGCAAGCCCTAAATCGCAGCGAAGCGATCTCAGCGCACTGGCTTCTTCTTCTTCTTCTTTGATCTCATTGATTTCAACCTGTGATCTTCTTCCTCCGGCTTCTGTTTTCATCGAGCCCTACGGTGTGCGATTGATCGCGGTCACGGAGCAACGAGTTCTAGTCCTTTCTTGACCTCGCCGTAGCGAGACCTTGCCGATCTTTCTTTTTCCCTCGCGGCTATTGGTGAGTCCCTTACCTTGATCGCACATCCGATCTGGTGAGGCTAGCTGATTCGATTTGATGGTGATCTGGGGGTTGATGCTTGGTTCCAAGTTGTGGCTGGGTCTTGATCTCTTTTGCTCGGCTACTGGGATCGCCGGATTGGAACTGGGGATGCCAGTGATATCTGAGGGATCTGCCGTGGCTGGTTGGAGGGTTGATCTTGGTGTGAAGCTATCGAATCTAAGCAAGAGTTAGATGTCGGTGCAAAGCTTAAGTAAGGTCTCAACCATTTGGTGTATGTACTTGATCAAATCGCAGGTAGATCATAGGTGATGTGTTGATCTTAGCTTTGTGTTTGGGTTCGAGATTTGGGATCTTGCTGGAAATTTCTAATGGATTGTTCTGATTAGCAGAGCTCTGTTGGAGTTCAATTCAAACTGTAATTTTTTATCTAGTTATGTCTTGACGTTCCTGTGGGTCTTATCGTGAATTGGAACTTATTGAATCTTGATTTTGTTGGATATTCTGCCGTGGGTTGCTCTTGTAGAATTAGATGTGATTTGGTGATTTCAAATCTGTGATGTGGACTACTAGTTGAGTATTGGGTTGTTTGATCAATGTATTTGGATTGGTGATCGAGTTATACCATGAGCTAGTGCTTGTAGTATTTTCATGGTTTTGTTTGTGTCGTGACTGGGATTTGGGAAGCTACCTTGGGTTGCTCTGTTGGCGGCAATGGAGCAGTATTGTCGTGTGTGGAATTATAGTTCTGAATCATGGGTTGGATTCTGATTTGGGTTTGGTTTGATCAGGGGCATTTAGCTTGGACAGTAGTTTGAATTCAGTTATTGTATTGGACCTTATTTGGGTATAGGGAGATGAGTGTTTAATTAGGATTAATTAATTAGAATTGATCCTAATTAAATTAGATGATATATTTGGCTAGGTATCTTATTGGTTGTATAATTAGATAAGATGTATTTGTTTTTGGATGCAGGGCATTGATTGGATTCCATCCGTTGTGGATATTACCGGGATGTGGGGTTCTCTTCGCTTTTCAGACTTCTTTATCGGAGGCGGGTATCTCTGACTCTTCTTTTAGATTAGTCACAGATATATATGCTTGATATGCTTTGTTTAGGAATAGAGTAATAGATTGTGGTATAACTCTTATATTTGTTTTGTTGATGCTGTTTGTGCTATAACTGGCATGTGATACATATACCATTAGGACTTAGGTTAGGGTATATTATTTATGATCCTTGCATATCATGTTGATATAGGTGGATTAGATATAGTGGATGCTGATTGACTAGTGTCATGCATCATCGTGCACTGTGCATCACTGTCGATCAGGGGCCCCCTTTGTGGGTGAGTCAGGTCAACAGTCATACTGACCTACCCCTACGACCACTCATGGGTTAGTGGTTGACGGAGTATGGGTAGTGTGCTCTGTGCTGCTTCGCTCGTGCACTCATGGGTTAGTGAATCAGAGCGTGATAGCAGACAGAGGTCCCTCCTTGAGTAGTCTATATACCAAGAGATGAGAGGGAGAGGTCTCTCCCCCATTTATATACATGGGGTAGGGGTAGCACTCAGATAGAGATGTCCTCCAGAGATGGCCTAGGGTAGACAGAGATGTCCCCGGGATAGGGCATGGAGTAGGGGTGTTACACCGGCAGCATTCCGTCTACTCGATCGCTCAGGAGTAGTGATGGCAGAGTATGGACGGCAGTCACAACCCTACGTCGGAGGGTGACCTCCGCTCAGCTTCCTTCCGAACATAGGTGACGATGTCTGACCGACGGTAGGGGTGACCATGTCATTGTACCTTGTGTATACGTATACTTTGCACCTTTGTGCTTGCTTTACTTGGATGTTGCACATGATTGACATGCACTTACAGGAGACCCTTATGCCTGGTTTTGGCGACTCTGCTACAATGGTATGGTATTTCCTATTCCCTCTTACAGTTGTACTTACTACTGCTTGTATATGTGTTATTTCGATAGTCCATTACACTGTTGCTAGCTTAGACTATCTTGTATATATGATGAGATATTCGCTGAGTTTTATGACTCATCCCGTTAGCTCCTTATTTTTATTTCAGGATGATTGACTGGAGCGTGCTCGACAGCCTGTCCCAGTTCACGTACTCGTCGGGATGATTTCGAGATTTTCGTCTATTTTGTTGGTAGTACATGTTGGTACCATTTTCTATATTTTTATACCTTACATTTCCGTTGTTGCTTTTGTCATACTATACGATGGTATAGTTGTACTTTTGTGAGCCATTGAGGCATTTATGCATTGTGTTTGTCATAAGTCATACCGGTACACAGTTTTTGACGATGATTTCGGTCTCTTTTTATTCAGATGCTTGTTCCAGCCCTATAGGCTGGGGTACGAGCGGTTGAGAGAGTTGTAGAGGCTAGAGTTTTCAAATTGTCCGTCAGGTCGAGGAAGTGACAGTCCGGTCTATATCGGACGAGAGGCTTCTCGGGGCGTGACAATTTATTTGGTATCGGAACCAGGTTCTCGAAATACCTTGTGGTCTTGTGGGTGTTTTCGGATTTTATGTCGGAGTCATTTTCTCGATGGACGCGATTGGGACATGGCGGCGACGGGACTCCTCCAGACGACACGTGGTATATGACATGTCTCATTTACCTCTTTTGTATCTATTGTTTAGTGTAGGGTTAAACATTCCTTTATCTTGATGAGATTATATATCGGCTTAAATACTTAGCCGGTAGGTACTTGTAGATATAGTTTACCCAGATGACTTGTAGTCAATCCGTTTTAGTTACGACTATGGTGCATGATTAATCTTGGACCCTTACGTATTATGTTGATGATTGTATCCTATATGACATGTCTGGAGGATATGGTCTGCTATGATGCAGCAGAGATGAATTAGTTGTTTATCATCTCGGTTGATAGAGGATAGAGATATCCTATTTTCGTGGGACTTTTGATCTCAGATTCATTATGCTTGGTCAGATAACTAAAAAGTACCGTCAGATGTGACTTGTACCAATCCAGAAAGGCATGGAGCTAGTTGCTTGCCACTCACGGGTTATCGTTTGTACTTGGTTTGGTGAACCAAGGAGGTACCTACGTACTTATGATTTGCGCTGAGGCGAATCACTTTCGAGGTTAGACTACCTTTGGGTGGAAAATATTGAGGAAACTGTCAAAGAATCACTTCGTGATTATGTTGAGATACTCTTGAGACATAGTGTGCCTCTATGTTATGGAGTTGGAACTCAGAGGTTTCTGAACCTTGAGTGGAGAACCGGAGAAATTTTGATTACGAGTAGACGATTAGTCGACTCGTCTTACGCTATTCTAGTCGATGAGGTTTTATGACTTATAGACAGTTCGTATGTGTTAGATATTCTCAATATCACATCGAGAAACAGGATCCGCTGGGATGCGGTGGAATGGGTGCTAGCAGTTGACACCGGTGAAATTTGACTGTAATTGGTGTATGTTATAAAAGACGATCTCCGAGGGGTAGATCGTTGGTTGTCAAGTAAGAGTGGTTACGAGTTGACCTCCTAACCAGTCCATGTGGTGGTTCATTGGCATCAGAGACGATGAGGTTGCAGTTATCTCCTTATCTTAGGGTTAGAGGCTCTAGCACATGGACGTTAGGGTTCCTATTGTCATTGGCCCGTACTGATGACAGTGGTAGCCCTAGCTCTCGGATGTTTCCGTAGTTCGAGAATTTTCGGACGCATGTCCGAAGGAGTGTTCTAGCGTTTTCTATGGTTTGAAAATTTTCTAACCTATTTACGGAGAAGCTTCCTTGATTGTCTCACTTAAGAGGCAAGTGAGGCTCACCGTCCTTGGTTTGTGTGTTTTGTAGGTAATACCGAAGACACAGAGACTTGAGGCATTTCCGTTGGTGGACCGATATTGGGAAAAATATCGCGGATGCTGTGGTTAGATATCTGGTATGTTAGTAGATGAAGGTTGAACTCTAGAGGCCCGCTGGGTTATATTAGACGATCCCAATTTAGGGTTGGAAATGGGAGCAGGTATTAAGGACCTTGTCGGGGATTTACTTAGGACTCGGGGAGGGTTTGAAGTGAATTGGGTGATCGTTGATTGACTAACCCAATTTGCGCAGTTTCCTGAGTTGGCTGGCTATTACCGACGCGTGGTTGAGAGTTCTCTAGCATTTCATCACCACTTACACGCTTGACCAGGAAAGGCATGAAGTTTGTATGAACTGAAGCCTGCGAGACCAGCTTTCAGGAGCTGAAGCAGCGGCTGGTATCTACGCCAACTCTAGTACTACCTTCTGGAGAGGATGATTCCACTATGTATATTGAGGTCTCTCTCCTGGGACTAGGCGTAGTACTCATGCAGCATGGACGGGTGGTTGTTTATGCTTCTCGGCAGTTGAAGGAGCATGAGAGGAATTACCCCGTTTACGACCTAGAGTTGGTCGCTATCATTTGTGCACTGAAGATCTGGAGGCGTCATCCTTATGGGATCACCTTCGAGATCTTCACGAACCACCGGAGTCTTCAGTATCTATTCACTCAGCGAGAGCTGAATCTTCGATAGAGGAGTTGGATAGAGTTTCTGAAGGATTACGACTTCACCATTGACTACCATCCTGGGAAAGCTAATGTAGTCACCAACGCCCTCAGTTGGAAGTCCCGAGCTGTTTTGGGCATGCCACAGAGTGATGGCCACAGATTTGATTCAGAGTTTCTCTGAGCTGGGGTTAGAGGAGCAGTCTCGGATAGAGAGAGGATTACTAGTGACTCTGATGGCACGGTCAGAGATTCGGACGAGGATCAGAGAGGCTCAGGCCAGTGACCAACACATTTAGTTTCTGGGCAGTCAGGTGATTTCAGGAGAGCAGACGGATTTTACACGTGATGAGGAGGGTGTTTTGTGCTTCCGAGGGATGTTGTGTGCACCAGAGGTGCACCCTGTCTTGGAGAAGTTGCTATAGGAGGCCACTGATCACATATGACTATTCATCCTGGTAGCACTCGTATTTATCGAGAATGGAGACGTTTCCTACTGTTAGAACGGTATAAAGAGGGACATCGCAGATTTTGTTGCTATATGTCTCGTTTGTCAGCAGGTTAAGGTAGAGCACCAGAGACTTGCTGGACTCCTCCAGAGGATCCCCATTTCTGAGTGGAAGTGGGAACATATCACCATGGATTTCGTGTGGGATTGCCGAGAACTAGGAGAGGTCATGATGCGATTTGGGTAGTCGTGGACCGACTAACCAAATCTACTCACTTCATAGCTATCCGGAGACTTGCTGGACTCCTCCAGAGGATCCCCATTTCTGAGTGGAAGTGGGAACATATCACCATGGATTTCGTGTGGGATTGTCGAGAACTAGGAGAGGTCATGATGTGATTTGGGTAGTCGTGGACTGATTAACCAAATCTACTCACTTCATAGCTATCCGGAGGGCAGATTCTCGTGATTGATTGGCAGAGTTGTGCTGCCGGGAGATAGTCAGATTGCATGGAGTCTTTTTTAGTATTATTTCTGATAGAGATCCGCGCTTTACATCGCAGTTCTGGCAGAGTTTGCAGAGGGCTATGAGTATAGAGCTCTGTCTTAGCACAACTTTTCATCCCCAGACAGACGGATAGTCAGAGCGTACTATCCATACTTTGGAGGATGTTCTGCGCTCGTGTGTGATGGACTTTGGGGGCAATTGGGAGGACCATTTGCACTTGGTGGAGTTCGCCTACAACAACGGCTTCCATTTGGCGATACAGTTGGGACCGTTTGAGGTGTTGTACGGTAGGGCTTGCAGGACACCCACCCTCTGGGTTGAGGTCGGTGAGACTTAGCTGCTGGGACCCCAGAGAGTTTAGCACGAGGCAGGTTAGTACGGGCTGTCAGACGGAGATTATTAGCTGCGTGGGATCGCCAGAAAATCTATGCTGATTGGAGGCACAGACCCATAGAGTTTGCCGCGGGTGATCATGTTTTCCTTCGAGTTTCACCCACGAAAGGGGTGAAACTTTTTTTATCTCAGAGGTAAGCTAGCTCCATGGTATATTGGTCCGTTCTAGATTCTGGAAAGGATTGGAGCTGTAGCTTATCGCTTAGCACTTCTACCATCTTTTACCGGCGCCCACGGCGTGTAGCATGTATCCATGCTGAGAGGTTATGTGCCAGATTCCACACTCATATTATCCGAGATGCTTGTTCCGCTCTAGTCTGATAGTACTTATGAGAAGGTATCTGTATGAATTTTGGGTTTCCAGGAGCGTTGGTTGCGGAACAAGGTAATCCGATTGGTTAAAGTTAGATGGCAGCACCATTCAGATGTTGTGACGACCTGGAAGCTCGAGGATATTATCCGAGCTCGCGACCCCCACTTGTTTGATTGAGGCACGTGTGAGTGATTCGTTCAGTATTTTGTACTGTTTTCCCGTACCTAGCACATGTGATAACAAAATTGAGGATCAAATTTTTATTAGTGGGGGAGAATGTTAAAATACGGAAAGTTTAGAGGCTAAAAGTCAAAAATTCCTAAACATAGGGGCTTTTATGGAAATATCCAAAATTTGATGGGGCTGGTTGCAAAATGGTCAACTTTTTATTAATTTCCCTGTGGCCGAATGTAATTGCAAGCCCTAGCCTCGCGTTCGACTCCTTCCTCTTCCCTTCTTCTTTCTCGCAAGCCCTAAATCGCAGCCAAGTGATCTCAGCGCACCGACTTCTTCTTCTTCGATCTCATTGACTTCAACTTGTGATCTTCTTCCTCCGGCTTCTATTTTTGTCGAGCCCTACGGTGTGCGATCGATCACGGTCACGGAGCAACGAGTTCTGCTCCTTTCCTGACCTCGCCGGAGCGAGACCTTGTCGATCTTTCTTTTTCCCTCGCGACTACTGGTGAGTCCCTTACCTTGATCGCGCATCCGATCTAGTGAGGCTAGCTGATTCGATTTGATGGTGATCTGGGGGTTGATGCTTGGTTCCAGGTGGTGGCTGGGTCTTGATCTCTTTTGCTCGGCTACTGGGATCGTCGGATTGGAACTGGGGATGCCAGTGATATCTGAGGGATCTGCCGTGGCTGGTTGGAGGGTTGATCTTGGTGTGAAGCTATCGGATCTAAGCAAGAGTTAGATGTCGGCGCAAAGCTTAGGTAAGGTCTCAACCATTTGGTGTATGTACTTGATCATATCGCAAGTAGATCATGGGTGATGTGTTGATCTTAGCTTTGTGTTTGGGTTCGAGATTTGGGATCTTGCTGGAAATTTCTGATGGATTGTTCTGATTAGTAGAGCTCTGTTGGAGAAGTTCAATTCAAACTGTAGTTTTTGATATGGTTATGTCTTGACGTTCCTATGGATCTTATCGTGAATTGGAACTTATTGAATCTTGGTTTTGTTGGATATTCCACCATGGGTTGCTCTTGTAGAATTAGATGTGATTTGGTGATTTCAAATATGTGATGTGGACTACTAGTTGAGTATTGGGTTGTTTGATCAATGCATTTGGATTGGTGATCGAGTTATACCATGAGCTAGTGCTTGTAGTATTTTCATGGTTTTGTTTGTGTCGTGACTGGGATTTGGGAAGCTACCTTGGGTTGCTCTGTTGGGGGCAATGGAGCAGTATTGCCGTGTGTGGAATTATAGTTCTGAATCATGGGTTGGATTCTGATCTGGGCTTGGTTTGATCAGGGGTGTTTAGCTTGGAGAGTAGTTTGAATTCAATTATTGTATTGGACCTTATTTGGGTATAGGGAGATGAGTGTTTAATTAGGATTAATTAATTAGAATTGATCCTAATTAAATTAGATGATATATTTGGCTAGGTATCTTATTGGTTGTATAATTAGATAAGATGTATTTGTTTTTAGATGCAGGGCATTGATTGGATTCCATCCGTTGCGGATATTACCGGGATGTGGGGTTCTCTTCGCTTTTCAGACTTCTTTATCGGAGACGGGTATCTCTGACTCTTCTTTTAGATTAGTCACAGATATATATGCTTTGTCACGCCCCGACAAAACACAATGTATAAATGTCTCAATGGCTCACAAAAGTACAACTATACCGCCGTATAGTATGACAAAACCCAACACAAAAGCAACAACGGAAATGTAAGGTATAAAAATATATAAAATGGTACCAACATGTACCACCAACAAAATAGACGAAATCTTGAAATCATCTCGACGAGTACGCGAACTGGGACAGGCTGTCGGGCACGCTCCAGTGAATCATCCTGAAATAATAACAAGGAGCTAACGGGATGAGTCATAAAACTCAGCGAATATCTCATCATATATACAAGATAGTCTAAGCTAGCAACAGTGTAACGGACTATCGAAATAACACTTGTACAAGCAGTGATAAGTACAATTGTAAGAGGGAATAGGAAATACCATACTAATGTAGCAGAGTCGCCAAAACCAGACATAAAGGTCTCCTGTAAGTGCATGTCAATCATATGCAACATCCAAGTAAAGCAAGCACAAATAAGTGCAAAGTATACGTATACACAAGGTACAATGACATGGTCACCCCTACCGTCGGTCAGACATCGCCACCTATGTACGGGAGGAAGCTTACCAGAGGCCACCCTCCGACGTAGGGCTGTGACTGCCGTCCATACTCTGCCATCACTACTCCTGAGCGATCGAGTAGACGAAATACTGTCGGTGTAACACCCCTACTCCATGCCCTATCCGGGGGACATCTCTGTCTACCCTAGGCCATCTCTGGAGGATATCTCTGTCTGAGTGCTACCCCTACCCCATGTATATAAATGGGGGAGAGACCTCTCCCTCTCATCTCCTGGTATATAGACTACGCAAAGAGGGACCTTTGTCTGCTATCACGCTCCGATTCACTAACCCATGAGTGCACGAGCGAAGCAGCACAGAGCACACTACCCATACTCCATCAACCACTAATCCATGATTGGCCGTAGGGATAGGTCAATATGACTGTCGACTTGACTCACCCACAAAGGGGGCCCCTGATCGACAGTGATGCACAGTGCACGATGATGCATGACACTAGTCAAACAACATCCACTATCTAATCCACTTATATCAACATGATATGCAAGGATCGTAAATAATGCACCCTAACCTAAGTCCTAAAGGTATAGGTATTACATGCCAGTTATAGCACAAACAGCATCAGTAAAACAAATATAAGAGTTATACCACAATCTATTACTCTAATGCTAAATAAAGCATATCAAGCATGTAACGACCCGGCCCCTCGGTGCCTTTGGGCGGCCCAACTGGCGGCCCAACAACCTGGCGGCCAAATCAACATTTGGCGGCCCAACAACCTGGCCTGACTGTGTCGTTACTCACTAGGACTTCCCACCCCTGGCCAGTGAATTTTTGTCTTCCTCAGGATTCGAACTCTAGACCTCTAGGCTAAGTACTAGTGTTTATGAATCCTGATAGCTAAGTGAGCCTATCAGGATTCATAAACTCTAGTATTTAGTCTGGAGGTCTAGAGTTCGAATCTTGAGGAAGACATAAATCCACTAGCCAGGGGTGGGAAGTCCTAGTGAGTAACGACACAGTCGGGCCAGGTTGTTGGGCCGTCAAATGTTGATTAGGCCACCAGGTTGTTGGGCCGCCAAATGCTGATTGGCCGCCAGGTTGTTGGGCCGCCAGTTGGGCCACCCAAAGGGGCAGAGGAGCCAGGTCGTTACAATTAAAGACGCCTTTTTTATTTAGCGACACAACCCCTCTAGCCCCATCAGGCGGCTCTCTAGGTCGTGCCCTACGATCTTCCCACTCCCGGCAGTGGATTTTTGCATTTCCCAGATTCGAACCCTAGACGTCCAGGACAAGTACTAAAGTTCCTTGAATCTGGTAGCCAAGTGAGCGCTCACTTGGCTACCAGGATTCATAAACTTTAGTACTTAGCCTGGAGGTCTAGAGTTCGAATCCTGGGGAAGACAAAAATCCACTGGTCAGGGGTGGGAAGTTCTTGTGAGTAACGGCATGGCCGACGGTCGACGACCAAAGGGGCCAGGTTGTTGGGCCGCCAAAAATGGAATTTGGCCGCCCAAGGGGCTCAGTGGTCGGGTCGACGGGCCGGGTCGTTACAATAAAAAGGTGGTCGTCGACCCGACCCCTCGGTCCCTTGGGCGGCCAAATTTCATTTTTGGCGGCCCAACAACCTGGCCCCTTTGGTCGTCGACCATCGGCCGTGCCGTTACTCACTAGGATTTCCCACCCTTGGCCAGTGAATTTTTATCTTCCCCAGGATTCGAACTCTAGACCTCCAGGCTAAGTACTAACGTTTATGAATCCTGGTAACCAAGTGGGCGCGGCTCACTTGGTTACCAAGATTCATAAACTTTAGTACTTAGCCTGGAGGTCTAGTGTTCGAATCCTGGGGCAGGCAAAAATCCACTGGCCAGGGGTGGGAAATCCTAGTGAGTAACGACATGGCCAACGGTCAACAACCAAAGGGGCCAGGTTGTTGGGCCGCCAAAAATGGAATTTGGCCGCCCATGTGGCCAAGGGGTTGAGTCGACTGGCCGGGTCGTTACATCCCAGGGAGCGTGGGCCGCCATGCACCCGCCTGGGAGCTGAGCCGAGGATCGTGGGAGCATGCCCACTTATAACTTGCGAGGGTGAGAGTCTGGCTTCTCGGTCGGGGGCATCCCAGGGAGCGTGGGCCACCACGCTTCCGCCTGGGAGCCGAGCCGAGGATCGTGAGAGCATGCCCACTTATAACTTGCGAGGGTGAGAGTCTGGCTTCTCGGTCGGGGCATTCCAGGGAGCATGGGTCGTCACGCGTCCGCCTGGGAGCTGAGCCGAGGATCGTGAGAGCATGCCCACTTATAACTTGTGAGGGCGAGAGTCTGGCTTCTCGGTCGGGGCATCCCAGGGAGCATGGGTCGTTACGCGTCCGCCTGGGAGCTGAACCGAGGATCGTGGGAGCATATAACTCGCGAGGGCGAGAGTCTGGCTTCTCGATCTGGGACATCCCAAGGAGCGTGGGCCGCCACGCGTCCGCTTGGGAGCCGAGCCAAGGATCGTGAGAGCATGCCCACATATAACTCGTGAGGGCGAGAGTCTGACTTCTCAGTTGGGGACATCCCAGGGAGCGTGGGCCGCCACGCGTCTGCCTGGGAGTCGAGCCGAGGATCGTAGGAGCATGCCCACTTATAACTCGCAAGAGCGAAAGTCTGGGGCACTTTGCCATTTATCCGAGAAGGCGGATCCTCCACTATTCCCGTGAGATTACAGAGTCAACTTTTTTTTTAATAGCCTGCTCGGCGAGAGCCTCCTCGGGTTAGCCCACCTGAAATCAGGTGTACTCCTCAAATGGCGTTTTGCCGGTTGGCCTGCTGCTCCCCTATCACTGCTTGCTCTTCCGACAGGAACAAGCCACGAGCGAGCAGAGGCTCGAGTCCTCCGTCAGCTAAGGGGATGTTTCGACCTCCTCGACTCGGGTCCTGCCCGGGGGAGGTCTGCCTTCTTCGTTCTTGGGTGGCTAGTTGGGGAGCGTGACCCTGTCCGAACTGACGACACTCTTCTGTGTCGTGGGTGTTGCTGTGATGGAATGTGCAGTAGGGCCTCCAGCGGGTCGGCAAACACCCCTGAGCTACTTGCTGCACTTGCCGATGGTCTACTCCAGCTCGGTTGCAGACCCCCTTGGGTTGTGAATGGGCCCGCCCGACGGTCGGTTAGACTATACGGGAGTCGGGAGTGGCGCGCTAGCCGGCTCCTTCCGAGTGGCCTGTGCTTCTTCCATATTGATGTATTTGACGACCTTTCCTAGTAGGTTGTCAATGTCTTTGGGGGGCTTCCGGATGAGCTAGCAAAAGAAATCTCCCTCTTGCAGTCCTTGGGAGAAAGCGTTGATCAAAACTTCTGGGGCGGCAGTTGACACGTCCACTGCCACCCCATTGAATCTCTTAATGTAGGTCCGGAGCGATTCCTTCGGGGCCTGCTTCAAGGCAAATAAGATGATACTTGTCTTGTGATGCCTTCGGCTACTAGCGAAGTGCTGGAGGAATATCCTCCTAAGCTCCCCGAAGCTAGAGACCGACCCATTGGGGATCTGGCCAAACCACCATTGAGCGGGCCCAGAGAGCGTTGTTAGGAACGCCCGACACTTTACATCCTCCGGGTACTGGTGCAGTAGGGCGGCACTTTCAAACTTCATGAGATGCTCTTCGGGGTCGGTGGCCCCAGTGTACTCGAGTATGGTGAAGAATCTGAGGTACCTGGGAACCGGATCCTCGAAGATTCACGAACCAAAAGGGTTGTGCGTCCGAGCAGCCAGCAGCACGCCGACTGGGGCCTTTCCCTTATCGCGGCTCGGCTTGTGCGTTCAGCTGGCTGCGGATGCTTCGATCGGCGGGGCTCTACCGCGTCGACCCGGCTGTTGTGCGCAGGTGAGAAGGAAGAGGTCGAGTCTCTTCCTGGCGGAGCGGCCTTTCCCCGATTTCCTGAGGCATTAGGCGCCGCGGGCTCCTGGGGCTGAGTCACTGGGCCATCAGCGCGTGACAACCTCAGTGGAGTTCCTCGAGCCCGGGCGGCTAAGAGGAGCTCGTACTCCTCGAGAGTGACAGTCATCACAACCCGGTTGGGCGCTTCCATCGTACACTTCCGATCAGGCTAAGTGCCCCCTCCTTCTAGCACCAAATTTGATCCTGTCGCGAAGCGAGGTGCAAGTCCCAAGGGCTGGATGGGATGGTCTTCCGAGTGGCACAAGCATGAGGTGGCGTCGACCTGGTTCTGACCTGGCTTCGGCCTGCAAGATAGTGATAGTTAGCAAACCTGCCGGGGAGTTTCCCCGGCAAGGCACTCCGACGGTCAAGTCAGTATCCGCAGAAAATGTAGTAGAGCAAATGGAAATGTAGTAGAAAGGGAGAGCTCGCATGTATACCTGCGGAATGAGGAGTGGAGGGCTTATATAGCCGGGGGAGTTGACAACCCCTGTCCATGTCAATGAGACAGGGGTGTGGTACTTGTCAGCTCGTATGAGAGCGCCTGAAAGTACCGCGGCATGGCGCGGGGTGCTTAGGCATAACGACGATATTGAATTGGCGGGATAACCGCTGGGGGTGTCATAAATGGGCAAGGGGCGTATTACCCTGACATCAAGATCATACCCCGGATGTAATGACATAGGGCGGCGTAGGGATGATCTAGTCCATAGCCCGTGCGCCGACCGGTGGGTCCGAATGTCAAGGACCAGGTTGGGTAATGGTCAGAGAGCGCGGGCCGCCACGTTCCGACTGGGAGAGTTGAGGCGCGGGGTACGCCCTGAGTCGGGGGTTTGTTGGGCTATGTCTGTCTGTCTCTATCTTGGTTTTGTGGGTTGTCAGATCCATGGAATTCTGAGGGAGCGTGGGCCACCACGCGTTCGACTGGATTGTCCGACCTAGATCAGGATCGGGGCACGGGTGTATCCGACCGCGTGAGAAGATGCTTGGGGTCAACCCGACCGACCCTGCCCCAGGGTCGGTCGGTTAGCACATCGGGGGTTTCCCGACTCATGGAATCCCCTGGTGAGGTCTTCGTTGGCCCTTCTGTTGGGCCTTTGCTGCACCAGGCTAGCTGGCTGAGCCGGCCGAGCTACCCATAAGCAAGGCCGGGATCAAATAATATTCTCTAATGAAAAATTATACTCACTTAACCCAAGAAGACTATACAATCATGGTATCCTTTCTTTCAATACCTCATTTTTTTTCCATCATCATAGGACACAACCGATCCATTCTTGATGGAGGAGAAGAAGGATTAAACCTTATAACCGAAGAATCAACAAGAACACTTTCACAAAGAAGACATAAGTAAGTCCCTAAACTGATAACTAAAGAACTACCTAAACTAATAAGTAAGTCCCTGATAGTAAATAAGTGTGGGTTTTCATCATATAGATAGTGATTGAATGTCCTGGATCTAATATAACAATTGTATTTAAATTGACTGAAAGTTATTATCTTTCTAGTTCATGATTGTAAAGTTAGATCTAGGTTTAGTGGTCTGGAAGATCTTAGTGCTATGATACCAAAATTTTAAAGGTTTGGTCTTTTAGTCATTTAGTCTTTAAGGGGTTTTCGTATTTTTGAGGAATTTGTTTTGAGGATATAGAAATTTTAAAGGTTTGGTGTTTTAGTCGGTTAGGCTTTGAGGAGTTTTTGGGTCTTTGAGGAATTTGTTTTGAGGATCTAGATCAATAGAAAAGATGCTTTGTTCTTTAACCTAGTGCTTGTTTGCTTCTAGTGAACCTCACCTGTAAATGACCTTGCAGTTGAACCGTTGCCCTGATTATGTTTAGGATTTTTGGCTACTTGACAACCTTACACAACCAACACAGGTTTTATCTGACCAA
>JAGFNQ010000400.1:315829-352728 GCA_024364735.1 Boesenbergia rotunda
TTTTTTCAAACTATTTTTTCAAAATCATTAGAATATTTTTCTAAAAATATATTTTCAAAATAGTGCTTTAACATAATAATGTTTTTATGGAATTCATGCCTGTCTGATTGATTACACATATTATACATTTTTCAAAAAAAAATATATCTTTTCAAAAATTGTTTGACTCACTCAATTAGACACAAGCCTCTTAGGACAACACTAAAGTTCCTTAAGGCCTTTAGATAGAGTCAAACGGTGTTGGATGCAGGGGGAATGTTTTGTTCTTTTCATTAAAAACATTTTTCGAAAACTGCACCTAACTTCTATCACATATGGTTTTCAAATTATCTTCTTTACAAATTGTGGTTTCAAAATCTATATTTCTGAAAATTGGTATTCATTTGATTTTGATAAACCCTAAAGACACAGAGGAAGGTCCACTTCATGATCTAAAAGGACTCCTAGGACGTGTCAGATTTAGGGGGAGTCTGAGTCAACCTTCTGACAAGTGTTAAATTATTGTTAGATTACTCTTTTGATATGAATCAAACCTTAAGACTCAAAGGAAGAGTACTTGTGGTCAATAAGCTTCCTAGGGCTGAGTCAAGTTTAGGGGGAAGTCAAATTGAAAGAATTATTTAATAACATGTTTTCTTGAACTATATCTTCTAAATCTTGCTAAAAACATAAGTATTCTTTCGAAATACTAACATTTTTTTAAAAAATACCAGTATTTTCAAAATTCATCTGGTTTTGATCAATTTGAAAAAAAAAATTTGTTTATCTTGAGTTTGGAGAATCTTCCAGGACACTTAGGAAAATCTCCTTGTTGTCAACGAGGTTTCCTATGATTGTGTCAAACTAGAAGATAAATTCATCTGATTGTGTCAACAAGTCAAGTATTATGATTTCAAAAATTCATACCTTTTTTCAAAATTAACTTACATCTTACTATTTTGTGACTTATGAAACTATTTTTGAAATAATATTTACTTGGCTTGGAAAATTTCCAGGACACTTAGTAAATGTCCTTGTAGTCAACAAGATTTCCTAGGATGGTGTTAGACTGAAAAAAAAAACCAAGTCAAGTCAAATATTATGTTTTCAAATGTACTTAATGCAAGATATTTTTCAAAAGTACCTAATTTTTAAAAAATTACTTAGATTTTTCAAAGGTTCATCTTTTTCAAAAATAGTTAGTACGTGCAATATATTTAATATTTATATTTTCCAAAATAGCATTCTTTCAAAAGTTATGCATTTACCAAAAGTACTTTTCAAAGTACATAGCATATTTTTCAAAATATGCATTTTTCAAAAATGCAATATACCATTCAAAATACAATGCTTTCAAAAAAAATTTTACACTAAGTATTTTCGAATAGAACCAAAGATCTTCATTATTGGTGCAAGTATTTTATTTTGTTTTTTGATGTATGTCAAAGGGGAGAGGAGTGCTTAAGTTAGAAGTTAGAAAAATTTTCTCCCAAAAATCAAAAATGTAGTTTCAAAACTTATATCATTTTTTTATTTTTTATCCCAAGGACAGTAAGTTAGCCCCTTTAACCAATCTAGCTTAAGTTATTGTCAAACATCAAAAAGGGGGAGATTGTTGGTGCAAGTTGCATCAATGATGTTCCTCTTTAAGTGTTTTAATGTTTGACAATACACTTAAGTCAGTGATACAATGAACAGACAAAGGGGAGCAAAGGAGAAGTAACCTAAGTTGAAGAAAAGTCCTAGTTAATCTAGGCATAGAAGACCTAGCGAAGGGCTGCTAGGTAAAAGTCCAACCGGAGGAGCCGGTTGGCATCAGGTATACCTAGCGAAGGGCTGCTAGGCATAAAAGACCTAGCGAAGGGCTGCTAGGCACCTAGCGAAGGGCTGCTAGGCATAGAAGACCTAACGAAGGGCTGCTAGGCACCTGGCAAAGGACTGCTAGGGAATGAAGACCTGGCGAAGGACTGCTAAGCACCTGGCGAAGGACTGCTAGGGAATGAAGTCTTGGTCCAAGGGACTGAGCAACTTAGCTGAGCGATGACTAAGGACAGGAGTAGAGACGGGTCAGGGTTTGGGCGTCTTGAGGTCCGGAAGTATTGAAAGCTAAGCAAAAGTCCACCCGAAGGGCTGGGTGGCAACCGTCTCCTGAAAGGAGTAGGTGAAGGGCGAGTTCTCGGGGATGGGAACTTGTGCCGATTCGACCTAGGTTTCATGGAAATCTGAAGTCCGAACTAAGTCCTTAAGGCTAATATTTTATGTACATTTGCTTTGTGTTTGTGTATCTTGCAGGTATCAAGAACCAGATACAAAGCAGGTAACCAGGCAAAAAAAAACTGTGCTGCCAGCCTTGAAGCAGGGCGCCCCCAGCAGTGGGGGTGCCCCCATGCATCCAGGGCGCCCCCAATGATGGGGGCGCCCAAGACAAAGGCTAAAAAGTGCAGTAAATTGTTGAAAGCAGAATAGATGTCAAGTGGGGCGCCCGGGTTCAAAGCTGTTTGTGTTGTTTCGATTGCAAAACACAAATAAGCCTTCATGAGGGCGCCCGGGAGGTCCGGGGTGCCCTGGTCAAAGGTTTTATCAGCTGCGGTGAGGTCGACGCAGGGATAAGGTTTGACCGGGTTTATCGGGGCGCCCCCAACGTCTAGGGCGCCCCCAGGAGTGCTATAAAAGCGGCTTCGACCCCTCTGCTTCAACAACAACTGCTAAGTGTGATTATGATCACTCTGACCGACGAAAACATGCTAAAGACGAGGCTCTACGACTGGGAGGCTCCAGGAGGAAGTGCGCGGCACTTCGGAGGTCCAGATCGGCCGAGTTTCAGATCTTGTTTGTTCGGTTTGATTTAATTGTTCCGCATTTAATTTATTTATCTTTTGATTGCAATCTTGCACTGTAAGTCGGGTTTCTGCGCCTCCGGAATGTCCGGGAAGGAGATCAATAGTGGACAGGCGTTCCCGTGCATAGGCCTTGGATGTACTGACCCTGAGGGGTCGGGAACCAAGTAAAAATCCCGCTGTGTCCCTGTCTTGCTTTAATTTTATTTACGTTTCCGCTGTGCTACTAATGCTCTAAGTCAAGAACGATCCAGAGTTTTACGAAAGCTTCCGAAGAATTTTCACGGTCGATATTCACCCCCCCCCCTCCATCGACGGCACCGGTCCTACAGTATTACCATATCACCTTCTCCATATATAGGAACACATCCTTAGTTCTTCTTAAGTACTTGAGAATTGTCTTGACAGCCGCCCAATGATCCATTCCTGGATCAAACTGGTATCTGCTTGTGACGCTCAGAGCATACGATACATCGGGCCTAGTACATAACATAGCATACATGATAGATCCTATCGCGGATGCATAAAGAATCTTATTCATGCAAATCCTCTCGTCTTCTGTGTGCGGACACATAGACTTCGAAAGGTTAATCCCATGCCTGATGGGAAGGTAACCTTTCTTGGATTCTGACATGCTAAACCTTTCTAGCATTCGGTCTATATATGTAGACTGTGAAATACCAAGCAACCGTTTTGATCTATCTCTATAGATTCTAATCCCAAGGATATAGGTTGCTTCTCCCAGGTCTTTCATGGAGAAAGTTTTGGACAACCAAATTTTAACTGACTGTAAGACTGATATATCGTTTCCTATAAGTAATATGTCATCGACATATAACACTAGGAATACGACTGCACTCCCACTAACCTTCTTGTACACACAAGGTTCGTCAGGATTTTGTGAGAAATCAAACTCTTTGATTGTCTCATCAAAACGGATGTTCCAGCTCCTGGATGCTTGCTTTAGTCCATATATGGATCGTCGAAGCTTGTATACTTTGGTTTTATTAACCGATGTGAAACCTTCAGGTTGTATCATGTATACATCCTCAAGCAGGTTTCCATTAAGGAAAGTTGTTTTCACATCCATTTGTCATATCTCATAATCATAATGAGTTGCTATGGCCAGGAGCATCCGAATGGATTTAAGCATAGCTACTGGCGAATAGGATTCGTCATAATCAATTCCTTGTTTCTGACGATATCCTTTTGCCACTAATCTAGCCTTAAAGGTAACAACATTACCTTCCATGTCGGTTTTCTTCTTGAAAACCCACTTGCACCCTATGGGCTTAATCCCTTCAGGTGGGTTAACCAAGTCCCATACTTGATTTTTGTACATGGAATCCATTTCCGACTTCATGGCTTCAAGCCATTTATCCCTTTTTAAATTTTTCAGAACATCTTCATAACTGATAGGTTCGTCATCGTTAATGAGTAACACGTCGTTCGATTCACTTATGAGAAATCCGTATCTCTCTAGAATATTGCATGTCTTATCAGACCTACGAAGAAGTGGTGTTGTTTTAGGTTCAACTGATAGCTCATCATTATGAGTTATTGGTTGTGGGTCTAGACTAGGTGTCTCTGTAATGTCTATTGGAGTTTCTTGAACTTCTTCAAGTTTAATTCTACTCCCACTGTTTTCTTGTAAAAGAAATTTTTTTCTAGAAATACAGCATGCCTTGAAACAAACACCTTTTGTTCCAAGGGATGATAGAATTGGTAATCTTTCGTTTCCTTAGGGTATCCAATAAATAGACACTTATCAGACTTAGCATCCAATTTGTCTGATACAGTCCGTTTTACATAAGCAGGACAACCCTATATCTTTAGGTGAGATAAATGAGGTTTCTTACTATTCCATGTCTCATATGGAGTAGTAGAGACTACCTTGGTCGGGACTCTGTTTAATAAGTAAACAGTTGTCTTAAGCGCATAGACCCAAAAGGATTTTGGAAGAGTTGCATGATTCATCATAGATCTAACCATGCCCATTAAGGTTTGGTTATGACTCTCAGATACACCATTATGCTGTGGTGTATATGGTGGAGTCCATTGAGACAATATCCCATTGTCCCTAAGATAATCTTGAAACTCTTGACTTAAGTATTCACCACCCCGATCGGATCGAAGTATCTTAATACTTTTGCCAAGCTGTTTCTCTACTTCACTTCTGAACTCTTTGAATTTCTCAAAAGCTTCAGATTTGTGTTTCATTAAGAACACATACCCGAATCGTGAGTGATCATCGATAAAGGTAATGAAGTAGCTATAGCCTCCTTGTGCAAGAGTTGACATTGGTCCACATACATCAGTATGTATTAGACCAAGCAATTCTCCCACTGGTTTACCTTTTTCGGAAAAGGGTAATTTGGTCATCTTGCCCTTCAAGCATGATTCACATATATCAAATGAACCAGGTTCAAATAATTTTAGAATTCCACATCGGTGTAATTTGGTCATGCGTTTCTTGCTTACATGGCCAAGACGACAATGCCACATATAGGAGTCTATTTGATTATCTATTCGAGCACGTTTGTTGCTAACTTCGATATTGAAAACGTCACCAGATAAATCTAACGTGTAGATACCATTGCATAAAGTTCCATTCCCATAAAGAACACCATTTAAAGTTATGTAACAACAATTGTTACTAAAAATTAAATGATAACCCTTTTCATTCAAGCATGAAATAGATACAATGTTCTTTATTAACGATGGAACAAAATAACAATTATCTAATTCTAAGACAAGTCCAGTAGGGAGCTTTAGCAAATATGTTCCGATGGCAACAACAGCAATCTTTGCTCCATTTCCAACTTGCAAATTCGCTTCTCCCTTGACGAGTCTTCTTCTATTCCTTAGCCCCTATATGTCATTACATATATGTCAGCTACACCCAGTATCAAGTACCCAGGTGTACGAGGAAATAGAGTGACATTCAATAACGAAGATACCTGAAGAGCATGGGGCATCGAATGCCTTCTTCTTCAAGGACTCAAGATAAACCTTGCAGTTTCTTCGCCAGTGGCCCTCCTTGCCGCAGTGATGGCAAGTGCCTTTTGGTGCCTTTTTAGTCTTTTTGGTATTTTTCTTCCTTCCCTTATTTTGTTCTTTGGGCTTCCTCTTAGAACCTTTCTTTGAGGAACCAACTAACAGTACCGTCTTCTGTTCCTGCTTTACAGAAGGCTCTACAATCTTCAGCAGGTTAAGCAACTCAGGAATGGTAGTTTCTAGTTTGTTCATCCGATAGTTCATCACAAACTGTGAGTAACTCTTGGGCAAACAATGCAGAATTAAGTCAATACTTAGTTCATGATCCATTACAAATCCGAGTGTGCCTAGTCGCTGAATGTACCCCAACATCTTAAACACAAACTGTGAAACAGAAGTGCCTTCCTGCATCTTAGAGGTGAAGAGGAGTCTGGAGACCTCAAACCTTTCGGATCTCGCCTGCTCATCAAACAGCTCATGAAGATGGAAGACGATGGTATGAGCATCCATATGCTCATGCTGCTTTTGTAGCTCAGGTACCATAGCGGCCAGCATGATGCAACTCGCAAGTTCAGAATCGGCCACATGTTTCTGATAGGCCACTAACTGGTCTGCAGTTGCATCTTTAGGATGATGGTTGGGAAGTTGTTCTTCAAGGACATAAGCATGCTTTTCTGCCTTGAGGACTATCCTCAGGTTTCAACGCCAGCCCATGAAGTTTGGCCCAGTCAGCTTATTGGTGTCCAAAATGGAACGCAAATTCAGAGAAGACATGATCAGGTGATTATCCTAGAAATACAAATTGAGGTTATGTGATGAGAATGATAAAGAATGCATCAATATACATTAATTAAATCCTATTTATTTTTCGAATTGAATAACCCTTTTTATCAATTCGGGAGATCGTAGGAACATCTCCAAATAGGTTGATATCCAACCATAGATAAGAACAACCATGGCTAGAGTCCATCAAGTTATTCTTAGCTATGAAGGTAGGTAATTATACCGATTACATATTATACATATGTAACTATCACATTATGCTATTAACTAATTAAATATTTGCATAAATCATTGGGTTGTTAACTCATTAACAAGTATGCAATAATACACATAGCACCCAACTGCACCTCTCTTTGCATCGACCTTGGCTGTGGCACAACAAATCGATGCTCCAAGCTTAAGGCTGACCCATTAATCAAGAAATAGTTTTAATATGGTTGGAGCTCATTCAACCGTTTAGTCAGACTTGGATGTGTCCAACAACCAAAACTAAGGATTGACCTCTGGCTCCAACTATATTAATCATAAACTAATTCCATGGTTTGAACATGTTGAGGTTCAAGCCGGGCATGGATGTGTCCATCAACCCAAACGAGAAACAAAACTCCGGTTCTAACCATATTAATGGAAGGTGTTGGCCTTAATATTTTGTAAGGGGTTTTGGGTCTCATCCTTTTCTTTTATGCACATTCATGACATATAATTATGTCATGTTCTAACGATTTCCTTAATAAAGTATGTATGTGACTTAATTTATCAAGTCTCATTAATTAAATTAGGAACCGGATTTCCTAATTCTAATTTCATACTTTATTCAAGGAATTATTTTTGGGAAACAATTTCCTAAATTATCATAATCAATTTCGGAATTAATATATTTAAGACTTTGATTTCTCTAAATCAAATCTTATTAAATTAAGAGACAGATTCCCTTAATTCAACCACATATTATTTTCATGAAAATCTTATTTAAGAAAATATACTCTATAGGAAGCAATTTTCCTAATTAATTTTGGAGACAATAATATGTAAGAGCATCACCTCATAAATCAAATAAGGAAATTATCGTTTGAGAATCACCTCAAAAATTTTCAAGATTTGATCACATATTTTATTTATGGAAAATTAATATCAATCACTTAATTTGGACGGCTCCCCGAGGCTCAATCCAAAATAAGAATTTATTGATAATATAATTTGGACGGCTCCCCGAGGCTCAATCCAAATTAAACATTTGACAGTTTAAATTCAATTTAGGAAATTTAATTATAACAACTAACTTTAAATTGGACGGCTCCCCGAGGCTCAATCCAAAATAAATAATTTTGTAAATAATTTAATTTCCAATTATGAATTTAAATACCAATTAATATTCCCATAATTTTGTCTAGACTTTCTTGAAAGAAAGTGCCCAAAATTGCGAGCTTTCCATAAATGGAAAGTTTCCAAAAATAAAAGGTTTTCAGAATAATTGTAAGTTTCTGGTAGAAAACTTACGTTTTTCCAAAATTAGAAAATTTCCAAAAATGGAAAGTTTTCATATTTATCATAAAATTTCAGAAACAGGGATATTTCTAAAGTTTGCGAAATTTCATGAGGATTTCCAAACTTTGAAATTCCTAAATCGAAAATTTACCATAATTGGAAAGTTTCCATAATTGGAAAATTTTCCAAAATTGAGATCATGACAAAGTTTTCCGCAAAAACAATTATATGATTATGTCGAACACAAACTTCGGCTTTGATACCACTGTTGGGACCGGGTGCATGTTGACATAGATGCGAGTTCGTAATTTTAAAATTAATTACGTGCAGCGGAAGGTTTAGCATAAATAATTTCTCAAATTATTTAATCACACATTTAAGCATACAACTTTTTCTTATGTAGACATGATCATATATTTAAAATTTTACAGAAACATAAACTAATTTACTTATTACCTCGCGTAACTCGAAGGAAGAGACGAAATCCAACTGTAAGCGTCCCTCGGAAGCTTCGCCTCTATTCGCGTCCACGCCGAGTATCTTCGGGATGACTTCGCAAAGCCACAAGTTTCGTGTTCTCGAGTCATGGATACGTGATATCAAGTTGACACATGGGTATACATTGGAGAATGTGTACTGAATGACCCGCCATAAGAAAGTTTCATAGATTGTCATATGAGTGTCATAGACTTTCTCATGTGACTATTGGTATGAATAGTCCTTAGACCTGAAGTCACCATGGTTCCCTACATAAGGAGTTATGTACTTTGGTATCGTCAAACGTCACCCGTAACAGGGTGGACTATAAAGGCAACTACTGGGTATGTAATGAATTATGCGGAGGGATGTGAGTGATGTAGATGGGATCTATCCCTCCCATATGACGGGAGTGATATATGTGGGCCCCTTGATCGAGTAGGACTACTGAAACGCATGGCCATGCTCAGATGAGTCAATATGAGATATTGAGCTCATTTGTTTGAGTGAGTCTACTCGGGGATCAAGAAACACAAGATTGATTGAGGATGACACGGTCTATGCCTCATTGGTTAATCTAGATATCAAGGATAGAAGGACAAGGTCATACACTATCATAGTCACGGAGGTTTAGTCGGATCTCGACTTTTTCTTGTTACTTGGGTAGCAGTGATGCATTGCTAGATGTCGCTCATGTTGGTGCAGGAAGCACCATATCGAATCTTGTTTTGATATTGGCAAAGGATTCAAAGTTAAGTTTATTTGTGATCTAATAAAGTTACTTGAGTGTGCATAAAAAAGTCCTAGCGAAGGGCTACTAGGCACCTGGCGAAGGAATGCCAGGATACAAAGTACTAGCGAAGGGCTGCTAGGCACCTGGCGAAGGAATGCTAGGATACAAAGCCCTAGCGAAGGACTGCTAGGCACCTGGTGAAGAGCTGACAGGAAACAAAGTCCTAGCGAAGGACTGCTAGGCACCTGGTGAAGGAATGCCAGGATACAAAGCCCTAGCGAAGGACTGCTAGGCACCAGGCAAAGGACAGCTTGGTACTGAAGACCTGGCGAAAAACAGCTAGGCACCTGGCGAAGGACTGCTGGCAAATGTCCAACCGGAGGAGCCGGTTGGCATCAGGTACATTCTCCCAAGAGGAGTAGGTGAGGACGCGTTCCCCGTCGAGGGAACAGTAGGCGTCGGTTCGACCTAGGGCTACATTTGGGAGGCCCAAAGTCAGAACCAAGACAGCTAAGGCTGTATAAAATTAATATAATATTGCTCTATGTTGTTTTGGACTAACCCTGGATGCAGGACCGAAGGAACGAGTGTCTGCAGCTCAGAGAGCCTCAAAGGAGAGAGGCAGCAGCTGACCAGGGCGCCCGGAGTGTCCCGGGCGCCCCCAAGGTGAACACAAAACACATGAAGCAAATGGAGTACTTCGAAAGCTTATGGGCGGGGCACCCCGTGCTCCCGGGCGCCCCCCATGCTCCCGGGCGCCCCCAGCGTCCCGGGCGCCCCCAGGTCAAGCAATCGAAGAAGACTCCAGCGAAGCCAACGGATAAGAGTAGACCCGGTCAATCCTGGCGCCCCAGCGTCCCGAGCGCCCCCGTCAAGATCTGATCCCGAGTTTGAAGGGATCAGAGCTGACCGAGAAGAACTCGGATCGGCTGACACGTGGGGGGCGCCCCCGACGTTCCGAGCGCCCCCAGGGGCTATAAAAGGCCCTCGACCCAAAGGCTTCAGCAACTCAATTCATTCAACGCATCCACGCTCTTCTTCTCCCGTGCTCTGCTCTAGAAACGTCCCGACTCGAGACACAAGCACCGACGACGTCCTTCTGCTCCGAGAAACATTCCACACCGGACGTCGGTAACGAAGAACCGTTTTCTTTTTGTGTTTACTATACTGCAATTGTAACATCTATTTGTAAACCAATTTGCGCACATATAGAATTGCCCGCAGAAAACGGTCAACGACCGTGGGCCTTGGAGTAGGAGTCGACCTAGGCTCCGAACCAAGTAAAACTATCTGTGTTCGCGATTGTTTTTATTCCGCTGCGTACTTGCTCTAGTTTTTATCCAAAAAGCGTTTAACGATATTCACCCCCCTCTATCGTTTCTCTCGATCCAACAAGTGGTATCAGAGCGGGGAAGCTCAAATTTGGTGCAATCACCAATTTGAGAGGTTTTCAGATTTTTGAATTTATTTTATTCCTTTTTTCTTTCTCGTTAATCGAGGTTGGTGCAACACCACTCGATCGTCTTTTATTTCAAATTTTAATTCTCATTTTTTCACCATAAGTTAGAATTGATAAAACGAACAATTTTTGAAAATTTATCATAAAACCTTTTTTTATTATTTTAATATTTTCCTCGAAATTTGTGCCACCTTATTTCAAGAAATTTTTATCAAACGAGTGAATTCTTACCTTTTCATCATTAATTGATAAAGCTAATATTTTCAAAAATTTGTCAAATATTTTTTATTATTTTAATATTTTACCTCAAAATTCGTGCAATATTTAGTTTGGGTTATTTTTTTCTCCCGCATTACTAATCCAAGACCAAGTCTTGGTACACTTCTGGTATTTCTTTTGTGTGCAAGGATCATCTTAAATGGCCAATAAAGAATGGAATAGCTTTCGCCCACCTCTATTCTCTGGCAAAAATTTCAGATTCTGGAAGGCTCAAATGGAGTTTCATTTGAAAGCTAATATAGATTTATGGCTAATAATCCAAATGGGGTTTAGATTCCCCACAGAAGATGGGATAGCACTCGCCTGGGACAAATTAGATGAACCAACATCAACATGATCGAGACAGATGCAAGGGCAACTGCAATCCTACAATGCGGCATAACAAAAGAAGTACTCAAGCAGATTGGACCATTCGAATGTGCTAAAGAGATGTGGGAAAAACTGATTAACCTACATGAAGAGACGTACAACATCGAGGACTCAGAAGGTGTGTTGTCCGAATCGTCAGAGGAATCGGACAAAGAAGAAGAAGATCACCTAAGACATCTTGCACTCTCGGTCCAAGCACAAACAGCCCAGTCAGAGACTGAACCCGAATCCAAAGTCGAACCAGAATCAGACGACGAATTAACTGAGACGGTAACCGATTTTGAATTCTTTTCAAAATTAGAATTAAATAATCAAACAGATACTGTAATGGTCGAGGAAGGTGTAAATTCTATTGCAGGGAAAAATCCTAAAGAACCACCAAAGAAGGAGCTTCAACTAGTACCCGAGTCCGACTCAGACACAGAATCAGAAGATGAGCCTAGATCCGAGGCGGCAAGAATCAAGGGGGAGATTCCCAATAAAGAACCAAAAGGTAAAAGTGTAAATTCAGATTTTAAAAATCATGTAATTTATTACACATGCAGGGAGAGAGGGCACTACCAAAGTAAGTGTCCTACTCGTAAGATTCAAACGACACCACCGATGGCGACAAAGGAACCAGTTCCAAAAGCACGAAGGGACAAAAGTCGCATCTAATGCTTCACGTGCCAGGAGTTCGGACATTACCAAAGTGAATGCACAAATAAAAGAGCTACCAAGAATGTCGGACAAACAATCGACAAAGGTAAATTTACAGTATTTGAAAATTCGTTATTTACCTTGAATAATGTGATTGATTCGTGTAAATTAATTAAGGCAAATTTCAGAAAATTGAAACAAGAAAATGATACCCTAAAACATAAGGTCAATATGTTAGAAAATTTAATTTATAATCTTGCTGATTTCGAAAATCCGAAGTATTACTCCAATTGTGACCTTACTTAGATAATTGTTTGCTTTAATTGTGTGTTTCTTTTTATTTTTAGTTTTGTTTTTTTTTTTGCCTAGAATTAGGACTGGTTAGTTAAAGGACTGAACCAACTTAACTGAAATTTGAACAACATAGTATTGGGTGGCGGTGAGATGATAGTACGTTAGGGAAGCCTTTTCTAATAAGGTCAAGTATACACTACTTGGTCTCTTTAGACTGGTGAAACTAGCCGAAGCTACCGATCCAAGACCCAAACTAGTTAGACCAGAATTCACCAAAAAATAATTTTGAAGATGAAATTTCACTAAAAGGCTTTATCTAGGAAAGGGTTGATGATCCAATAAGGCTATAGCCAAAGAAGGCCTTGTGCCTCGCCAAGACCTGGAAGCCAATTTTTGAAATTCAAATTCAATTTACTTTTTGTTAAATTCGAATTTAACACAAATTTTCAGTCAATTTTAGATTCAAATATCTCTTTTCAAAATAAATTTAAATTAGGTTTAAAAATTAATTTAACTTTTTAAAATTAACCATGTTTTTTTCCAAACTTAAAATTTTTGTTAACGCATCTCACAAAACAGATAAGGATACCTTATTTTGTCACTTAGAAATGGGTGAGATGCCTAGGACCTAAAAGTTGAGTCCAACTCAATTAAATTAAATCTTAATTAAATCAATTAAATTCAATTAAATCTTAATGAAATCAATTCAATTAAATCTTAACGAAATCAATTCAATTAAATCTTAATTAAATCAATTAAATTCAAGTAAATCTTAATTAAATCAATTAAATTCAATTAAATCTTAATGAAATCAATTCAATTAAATCTTAATTAAATCAATTAAATTTAATTATATCTTAATTAAATCAATTAAATCTTAATTAAATCAATTAAATTAAATCTTAATTAAATCAATTAAATTAAATCTTAATTAAATCATTATTTTCAATTAAATCTTAATTAAATCAATTAAATTCAATTAAACCTTAATTAAATTAATTAAATTCAATTAAATCTTAATTAAATTAATTAAATTCAATTAAATCTTAATTATATTAATTAAATTCAATTAAATCAAATTCAAATCAATTCAATTAAATCAAATTTAACTTTTTAACTAAGAGTTAATGTTTCAAATCAGCGTAATTAAAATCAAGTTTTTTTCCCTAACCTGAAATTTATTTCTTAACATTTATTTCTTTCCTTTACCATTATACAAACATTTCTTTCAAACAATCAATTTATTGGCAAAAAGTCACCTTGGGGATTACTTAGGATATTTTTTCATGCAGTCCGAGCTTAGATATATATTTTTTTTTTGGACTTAAAACTTCAATTTTTTTTGAAAAAATCACTTCTCCTTTTCAGTTCTCTATATTCATTTTCTCAAATAGGAGAATGAAATTATTGTTGGTGCAGGAAGCACCATATCGAACCTTGTTTTGATATTGGCAAAGGATTCAAAGTTAAGTGTTATTTGTGATCTAATAAAGTTACTTGAGTGTGCAGAAAGAAGTCCTAGCGAAGGGCTGCTAGGCACCTGGCGAAGGGCTGCCAGGATACAAAGCCTTAGCGAAGGACTGCTAGGCACCTGGCGAAGGACTGTCAGGATACAAAGCCCTAGCGAAGGACTGCTAGGCACCTGGCGAAGGACTGCTAGGCACCTGGCGAAGGACTGCCAGGATACAAAGCCCTAGCGAAGGACTGCTAGGCACCTGGCGAAGGAATGCCAGGATATAAAGACCTAGCGAAGGACTGCTAGGCACCAGGCGAAGGACAACTTGGTACTGAAGACCTGGCGAAGGACTGCTGGGCAAAAGTCCAACCGGAGGAGCCGGTTGGCATCAGGTACATTCTCTCGAGAGGAGTAGGTGAGGACGCGTTCCCCGTCGAGGGAATAGTAGGCGTCAGTTCGACCTAGGGCTCCATTTTGGAGGCCCAAAGTCAGAACCAAGAAAGCTATGGCTGTATAAACTAACATCTTATTGCTTTATGGTGTTTTGGACTAACCCTGGATGCATGACCGAAGGAATGAGTGTCTGCAGCTCAGAGAGCCTCAAAGGAGTGAGGCAACAGCTGACCAGGGCGCCCGGAGTGTCCCGGGCGCCCCCAAGGTGAACACAAAACACGTAATGCAAAAGAAGGCTTCGACAGTTCATGTTCGCGGCGCTCCCGTGCTCCTGGGCGCCCCCGCTACTCCCGGGCGCCCCTAGCATCCCGGGCGCCCTCTGCGCAAGCCATCGAAGCAGAAGCCAGCGAAGCCAAGGGATAAGCTCTGACCCGGTCAACCCGGGCGCCCCCAGCGTCCCGGGCGCCCCGGTCAAGATCTGATCCTAAGATTGGAGGGATCAGAAGCTGACCGAGATGGAGGCGGATTGACCGACACGTGGGGGGCGCCCCCGACGTCCCGAGCGCCCCCAGAGCCTATAAAAGGGCCCTCGACCCCATGGCTTCGTACAACAATTCATTCAACGCTTCTACGCTCTTCTGCTCTCGCGCTCTGCTCCGGAAACCTCCCGACTCGAGACTCAAGCGCCGACGACGTCCCGCTGCTCCGAAAAAAGACAACCTACATCGGAAGTCAGTAAAAGAAGAGTTTTCGTTTTAAAAGTTTACTTTGCTATATTTGTAATTCAATACTGTAAACTGATTTGCGAACTTATAGAATTGCCTGCAGAAAATGGTCAACGACCGTGGGCCTTGGAGTAGGAGTCGACCTAGGCTCCGAACCAAGTAAAACTACCTGTGTTTGCGTTTGTTTGTTTTAATTTCCGCTGCGTAATTTCTCTAATTCTAAAATCCGAACGTTTTCCGATATTCACCCCCCCTCTATCAGTTCTCTCGATCCAACAAGTGGTATCAAAGCGGGGAAGCTCAAATTTGGTGCAACCACCAATTTGAGATTTACTTTCAGATTTATGAAAATTTTCATTTCTTTTCTTTTCTTTTTGTTAATCGAGATTGGTGCAACACCATTCGATTTTCTCTGCCTTTTATTTTCAAATAAATAATATCTGTGGGTGGATTTAACGATCAAGTGTTAAAAATTTGTCATAAACTTTTTATATTATTATTTTAATATTTTTCTCGAAATTCGTGCTATCTTAATTTGAGCAAATTTTTCTTTAATTGTTGTTTTACTAATCAAAATTGATAAATCCAACTTCTTCAAAAGAAAAATTATTACAAATTATTATTATTATTATTCTACCTCGAAATTCATGTAATATTTAGTTTGGGTAATTTTTTACCCGCACTACTAATCCAAGACCAAGTGTTGGTACATTTTTTTGTTATTTTGTTTGTGTGCAAGGTTTATATTAAATGGCCAACCAAGAGTGGAACAGTGCACGCCCACCGCTATTCTCCGGCAAGAACTTCATTTTTTGGAGAAGTCAAATGGAGTCCCTTCTGAAAGCCCACATGGACCTATGGCTGATCATCCAAACGGGATTCTCTTTTCTCGTAGAAGATGATTTATCAATCGAGTGGGATAAATTGGATGAACGAACTCTCAACCAAATTGAGACCGATGCAAGGGCAACTGCAATTCTACAATGTGGCCTAACCAAAGAGCAACTCGAGCTAGTAGGTCCATGCAGATGTGCTAGAGAAATCTGAGAAAAATTGATTAACCTTCATCAAGAGATCTCAGATGAAGAAGAAGATCAGGTAAGTTATCTTGCCCTTTCGGTCCAAGCACAAACAGCCGAGTCAGAGTCTGAACCCGAATCCAAAGTCGAACCAGAATCAGACGATGAATTGACTGAGACGGTAATCGATTTTGAATTCTTTTCAAAATTAGAATTAAATAATCAAACAGATACTGTAATGGTCGAGGAAGGTGTAAATTCTATTGCAAGGAAAAATACTAAAGAACCACCAAAGAAGGAGCTTCAATTAGTACCCGAGTCCGACTCAGACACAGAATCAGAAGATGAGCCTAGATCCGAGGCGACAAGAATCAAGTGGGAGATTCCCAATAAAGAACCAAAAGGTAAAAGTGTAAATTCAGATTTTAATCATGTAATTTGTTACACATGCAGGGAGAGAGGGCACTACCAAAGTGAGTGTCCTACTCGTAAGATTCAAACGACACCACCGATGGCGACAAAGGAACCAGTTCCAAAAGCACGAAGGGACAAAAGTCGCATCCAATGCTTCACGTGCCAGGAGTTCGGACATTACCAAAGTGAATGCACAAATAAAAGAGCTACCAAGAATGTCGGACAAACAATCGACAAAGGTAAATTTACAGTATTTGAAAATTCGTTATTTACCTTGAATAATGTGATTGATTCGTGTAAATTAATTAAGGCAAATTTCAGAAAATTGAAACAAGAAAATGATACCCTAAAACATAAGGTCAATATGTTAGAAAATTTAATTCATAATCTTGCTGATTTTGAAAATCCGGAGTATTACTCCAATTGTGACCTTACTTAGATAATTGTTTGCTCTAATTGTGTGTTTCTTTTTATTTTTAGTTTTGTTTTTTTTTGCTTAGAATTAGGACTGGTTAGTTTAAGGACTAAATCAACTTAACTGAAATTTGGACAACATAGTATTGGGTGGCAGTGAGATGATAGTACGTTAGGGAAGCCTTTTCTAATAAGGTCAAGTATACACTACTTGGTCTCTTTAGACTGGTGAAACTAGCAGAAGCTACCGATCCAAGACCCAAACTAGTTAGACCAGAATTTACCAAAAAGTAATTTTGAAGATGAAATTTCACTAAAAGGCTTTGTCTAGGAAAGGGTTGATGATCCAATAAGGCTACAGCCAAAGAAGGCCTTGTGCCTCGCCAAGACCTGGAAGCCAATTTTTGAAATTCAAATTCAATTTACTCTTTGTTAAATTCGAATCTAACACAAATTTTTAGTTAATTTTAGATTCAAATATCTCTTTTCAAAATAAATTTAAATTGGGTTTCAAAATTAATTTAACTTTTACAAAATTAATCATGATTTTTCAAAATAACTTCTTATTTCTACTAAAACTTGTCTCATAAAACCCATAAGGTTAACATGCTTGATGATGTAGAACTGGGTGAGACATCTAGGACCTAAAAGCATAATTCACTATCCTTTTAAATAAAAAGGTGTGCAAAAGGTATTCAAAATTATCTCTATTTTGCAAATTAATTTAGTTTACTATACCCTATTTTTTCCAAAATAGTGAATTTCATGTTAAATATCACAATAGACACATTTTAGATAGAATCTAAGGCTTGTTTGATTTAGTTATTAATCAGTCAGACTTAGTAAACTGAGTTAACCTTGGTCAACATAGTCAAACCCTAGTCAACCTGGTCAACACTGAAGTCCCTTAAGGAACTTAGATAAAAGACAGACTGTGTCAGATACAGGGGGAGTTCTTCTTAATCTTTTTCGAAAAAAATTTATATTTTTCAAAATTCTTATGCTTTAAAACTTATTCAAAAACCCTCGATATTACTATCTCGTTGAAAAATTATCATCATGATTTTCGAAAACTCTGCTATCATTTGAAGTTATGTTTTCAAAAATTTATCTTGAAAGTTATCATACTCAGAAGATTGTTCAAAATTATTCTTTTGATTTTAATAAACCCTAAAGACACAGAGGAAGGTCCACTTCATGATCTATAAGGACTCCTAGGATGTGTCAAATTTAGGGGGAGTTTGAGTCAAAAGAAGAATTTCTGAAATGTTTTTTTTTTGTAATTATTTGTTTTGAAGTTATTTCTTATAATTTAAATCAAACCTTAAAACTCAGAGAAAGATCACTTGTAGTCAACAAGCTTCCTAGGACTGGGTCAAGTCTAGGGGGAGATCAAATTAAAAGAATTATTGAACATTTTCAAAATTAGATGTTTTCATGCACTGCACGTTTAAAATCTTTTTGAGAACTTAAATAATTTTTCTCTCAAAATACCATTATTTTTCAAAATTCTTATGACTTATGAAATTATTTTTGAAATAATATTTACTTGGGTTGGAGAAATTTTCAGGACACTTAGGAAAATGTCCTTGTAGTTAACAAAGTTTTCTAGGATTGTGTCAGACTGGAAAAGAAACCTAGTAAAGTAAAATATTATGTTTTCAAAATACTTAATACTTTTCAATTTTTTTTTCAAAGTCTAATAGTTTTCAAAAATAGTACTTAGACTTTCCAAAAAGGCTCAATCTATTTTTTTTTCAAAAGTACTTATATTTTTCAAAAATTGCATATTTTTTTAAAAGTACTTCTATTTTTCAAGGCAATAGTATTCTAAGTACGTGAATTTTTTAAAGATTTGCCTATAAATATAAATTTTTTTAAAAGTTGCACAATACCTTTCAAAGTGGAGCTTTGTTGGTGCAATTTAATCTTTTTGCTAGGCTTTCAAGAGTTATACTTTTATGTTTTCAAAACTCATAGGCTCTGATACATAATTTCTTTTAAGACTTCTTTCAAAATATATTTCTTTATTAATAAACAGCTAAGGAGAGAAAAAGCTCAAATTGTTCAAAATCAAAATGTTTTTTCAAAAGCTTTCTCTTATTCAAAAAGCAAAGTTGAATTTCTAAGTGTACTTTCAAAAATTTCTAAGAGCATTTTTTTTGCAAATATTTCTAAGTAGATTTTTCGTTAGTAAACAAAGTTTGTCTGAGCAAAACCTCTGAAAATTTTTGGGCAAATGTTTCTAAGTAAAGTTTTCTTAGTAAATAAATCTTTGTTTTGGCAAAAACTTGTCCATTTAAAGATTTTTTAAATAGTTTTAAATGCACAAAATATGTTCCAAAGAAATTTTCTATGTGTGCAAAAGATGAAATTTTTTAAAGGAAAGTTGTTTTCAAAATGTTGGCTAATGAAAGCTACTGTTAAGTTTTTTCTTGAAAATTATGTTTTTGAAGTTTTTTTTAATATCCTAAAATATAAGGAGAAGAGTTGTCACGTTTTAGTTAAAGTTTTTCTTGACAACTATGTTTTTTTGGGAAATTGTAAAATCCATGACTTGAATTTACTTTAATAAAACTCCCTATTAGAAACCTTGGTCGCCCATGCATGTTTTTGATATATGTCAAAGGGGGAGGAAAGGTCAAAGTTAAGTGTTTTAAGTGGTTTATAACACAAGTATTCAGGGTTTTAGGGGGAGTATGAAAAATAAAGAATTTTTTTTCAACTCTATTTATTCTGTTCATTATCAGTTATACTTCATTGTTTACCTTATGTTCTTAGCTGTTATAAGTTTTTAACTTAACTTTGAATTGTGTTGCCATAAATCAAAAAGGGGGAGATTGTTGGTGCAGGAAGCACCATATCGAACTTTATTTTGATATTGGCAAAGGATTCAAAGTTAAGTGTTATTTGTGATCTAATAAAGTTACTTGAGTGTGCAGAAAGAAGTCCTAGCGAAGGGCTGCTAGGCACCTGGCGAAGGACTGCCAGGATACAAAGCCCTAGCGAAGGACTGCTAGGCACCTGACGAAGGACTACCAGGATACAAAGCCCTAGCGAAGGACTGCTAGGCACCTGGCGAAGGACTGCCAGGATACAAAGCCCTAGTGAAGGATTGCCAGGCACCTGGCGAAGGATGCCAGGATATAAAGACCTAGCGAAGGACTGCTAGGCACCAGGCGAAGGACAGCTTGGTACTGAAGACCTGGCGAAGGACAACCGGGCACCTGGCGAAGGACTGCTGGGCAAAAGTTCAATCGGAGGAGCTGGTTGGCATCAGGTACATTCTCCCGAGAGGAGTAGGTGTGGACGCGTTCCCCGTCGAGGGAATAGTAGGCGTCGGTTCGACCTAGGGCTCCATTTTGGAGGCCCAAAGTCAGAACCAAGACAGCTAAGGCTGTATAAACTAACATCTTATTGCTTTATGGTGTTTTGGACTAACCCTGGATACAGGACCGAAGGAACGAGTGTCTGCAGCTCAGAGAGCCTCAAAGGAGTGAGGCAACAGCTGACCAGGGCGCCCGGAGTGTCCCGGGCGCCCCCAAGGTGAACACAAAACACGTAATGCAAAAAAAGGCTTCGACAGTTCATGTTCGGGGCACCCCCGTGCTCCCGGGCGCCCCCAGCGTCCCGGGCGCCCTCTGCGCAAGCCATCGAAGCAGAAGCCAGCGAAGCCAAGGGATAAGCTCTGACCCGGTCAACCCGGGCGCCCCCAGCTGCCCGGGCGCCCCGGTCAAGATCTGATCCCGAGATTGGAGGGATCAGAAGCTGACCGAGACGGAGGCGGATTGACCGACACGTGGGGGGGTACCCCCCGACGTCCCGGGCGCCCCCAGGGCCTATGAAAGGGCTCTCGACCCCAAGGCTTCGTACAACAATTCATTCAACGCTTCAACGCTCTTCTGCTCTCGTGCTCTGCTCCGGAAACCTCCCGACTCGAGACTCAAGCGCCGACGACGTCCCGCTGCTCCGAAAAAAGACAACCTACATCGAACGACGGTAAAAGAAGAGTTTTCGTTTTAAAAGTTTACTTTGCTATATTTGTAATTCAATACTGTAAACTGATTTGCGAACTTATAGAATTGTCCGTAGAAAATGGTCAACGACCGTGGGCCTTGGAGTAGGAGTCGACCAAGGCTCCGAACCAAGTAAAACTACCTGTGTTTGCGTTTGTTTGTTTTAATTTTCGCTGCGTAATTTCTCTAATTCTAAAATCCGAACGTTTTCCGATGTTCACCTCCCTCTATCGGTTCTCTCGATCCAACAATTATGTTTCAAATCATTAAAACAAAATACTTTTTTAACTTAGTTTTCTTCTCTTTTTGTTTGAATCAAACCTAAGACTATGAGGAGGATTAACTTGTGGTCAACAAGCCTCCTAGGACTGTGTCAGGTTTAGGGGGAGTTCAAATTAAAAGGAGAAGTTTAAAAATACTATGTTTTCAAACTATCACTCATGTTTTTCGAAAACTATGCTATCATATGTCTTTCAAACAATCATTTTTTTTTTCAAAATGTTAATACTTCAAAATTCATTTTAAGAATTGTGCTTTTGATTTTAACAAACCCTAAAGACACAGAGGAAGGTTCACTTCATGACCTACAAGGACTCTGAAGATGTGTCAAATTTAGGAGGAGTCTAAACCAAAAGAAATTATTTCTAACAAGTATTTTCTTTGGCAATTATTTTTGAAATTATTAAATAATTCTTTTGATCTGAACTGAACCCTAAGAACTCAGAGGAAGAATACTTGTGGTCAACAAGCTTCCAAGGACTGTATCATGTTTAGGGGGAGGCCAAATTAAAAGAGTTATCAAACATTTCTAAATAATATGTTTCCATACACTATATTTTTAAAATTGTGTCGAAAATATAAGTAATTTATCATACAAAATATTATTATTATGTTTTTGTGGCTTATAAAATCATTTTTTAAAATACCTTTTGAAATACTATTTGCTTGAGTCTTGAGAATTTCCAGGACACTTAGGAAAATATTCTTGCAGCTAACAAGGTTTCCTAGGATTGTGTCAGACTGGAAAAGAAACCAAAGCAAGTAAAGTATTATGTATTAAAAATAATACTTTTGTAAGTACTTTCAAAAGATAGTCAAATATGTTAAAAGTTCTTATATTTTTCAAATTCATAATATTTTCAAAGCACTTATGTTTTTAACTCATGATATTTTTTTTAAAAAAAACTTATATTTTCAAAAATGTAAAATATCTTTCAAAGTGATTTATGTTTTTCAAAGATACAGATATTTTAAAAAAGTACTTGCATCTTCCTAAAAGTACTTGCATTTTTTAATACTCAAAACAAGTACACTTATAAATTTTTTATTGTTGCTTATCATGCATGGACTCAATGAAAATATACACATGATTCCAGTTCTATTTTTGAGCATCAATTCTTCACTCTTTCAAAATTTTATTACTTAGATTTTTGACATTATTCTCTCACTCAAATATTTATGTTTTCAAAACCCATAAGCTCTGATATGTAAATTTTAAAGCTTTTTTAAAAATATATATATTTCAAAAGTTCTTTATTGATATATGTCCAAGATTAAAAATAAAATTCTTCCTTAACCTTTTCCCCCCTTTTTAAAGAAAGTTTATCTTAGAAATAATCTAAAATATAAGGAGAAGAATTTCATATTAAGGGGGAGAGAAAGGAAATTGTGTCTAATTCTCTTTTTCAAAAGGTACTTCAAAAATTTAGAATTATTTCAAAAGTTTTAAGTGCATGTTTTTCTTCTAAGTAAAGTTTGTTTTAGTGAAAAACCTGTCTAGAAATTTTTTTTAAAGATTTTGTTTTTCAAAATACAAAAAGTATTTCCAAGCAAAGTCTTTTAAACAAATTTTCTCCCAATTCTCAAAGTTGAACCATTTGTTAAGGAAATTTGGCTTCAAAATTTTGCCTAAGTAAAATTCTTTTTGCAAAGCCAAGTAAAAGTTTTGTAACAAAATTTAGATTTGCAATAACTTTAAAAAAAAACTTTACCTTGTTCACCCATGTTTATTTTTGATATATGTCAAAGGGGGAGGAAAGGTCAAAGTTAAGTGTTAAGTTAAGCATTTTATAACAAAGTTAAGTGTTAAGTTAAGCATTTAATAACAATGATTCAGGGGGAGTATGAGAAAAAAAATTTTGTTCAAATTACATTGGTTTTAGACTGTTCAGAATTGCTATGTTTTATTGGTCTTAACCCTCTTGCTTAAACTGTTGTAGTTTTTAACTTAACTTTGAATTGTGTTGTCATAAATCAAAAAGGGGGAGATTGTTGGTGCAGGAAGCACCATATCGAACCTTGTTTTGATATTGGCAAAGAATTCAAAGTTAAGTTTATTTGTGATCTAATAAAGTTACTTGAGTGTGCAGAAAAAAGTCCTAGCGAAGGGCTGCTAGGCACCTGGCGAAAGAATGCCAGGATACAAAGTCCTAGCGAAGGGCTGTTAGGCACCTGGCGAAGGAATGCCAGGATACAAAGTTCTAGCGAAGGGCTGCTAGGCACCTGGCGAAGGAATGCCAGGATACAAAGCCCTAGTGAAGGACTGCTAGGCACCTGGCGAAGGGCTGCCAGGAAACAAAGTCCTAGCGAAGGACTGCTAGGCACCTGGTGAAGGAATGTCAGGATACAAAGCCCTAGCGAAGGACTGCTAGGCACCAGGCGAAGGACAGCTTGCTACTGAAGACCTGGCGAAGGACAGCTAGGCACCTGGCGAAGGACTGCTGGGCAAAAGTCCAACCGGAGGAGCCGGTTGGCATCAGGTACATTCTCCCGAGAGGAGTAGGTGAGGACGTGTTCCCCGTCGAGGGAATAGTAGGTGTCGGTTCGACTTAGGGCTCCATTTGGGAGGCCCAAAGTCAGAACCAAGACAGCTAAGGCTATATAAAATTAATATAATATTGCTCTGTGTTGTTTTGGACTAACCCTGGATGCAGGATCGAAGGAATGAGTGTCTGCAGCTCAGGGAGCCTCAAAGGAGAGAGGCAGCAGCTGACCAGGGCGCCCGGAGTGTCCCGGGCACCCCCAAGGTGAACACAAAACACATGAAGCAAATGGAGTACTTCGAAAGCTTATGGGCGGGGCACCCCCGTGCTCCCGGGCGCCCCCCATGCTCCCGGGCACCCCTAGCGTCCTGGGCGCATCTAGGTCAAGCAATCGAAGCAGACTCCAGCGAAGCCAACGGATAAGAGTTGACCCGGTCAATCCGGGCGCCCCCAGTGTCCCGGGCGCCCCCGTCAAGATCTGATCCCAAGTTTGAAGGGATCAGAGCTGACCGAGAAGAACTCGGATCGGCTGACACGTGGGGGCGCCCCCGACGTTCCGAGCGCCCCCAGGGTCTATAAAAAGGCCCTCGACCCTAAGGCTTCAGCAACTCAATTCATTCAACCCATCCACGCTCTTCTGCTCCCGCGCTCTGCTCCAGAAACCTCCCGACTCGAGACACAAGTGCCGACGACGTCGCTCTACTCTGAGAAACATTCCACACCGGACGTCGGTAACGAAGAGCCATTTTCTTTTTGTGTTTACTATACTGCAATTGTAACATCTATTTGTAAACCAATTTGCGCACATATAGAATTGCCTGCAGAAAATCGTCAACGACCGTGGGCCTTGGAGTAGGAGTCGACCTAGGCTCCGAACCAAGTAAAACTACCTGTGTTCGCGATTATTTTTATTCCGCTGCGTACTTGCTCTAGTTTTTATCCGAAAAGCGTTTAACGATATTCACCCCCCCCCCCTCTATCATTTCTCTCGATCCAACAGCTCATTGCTTATGCGTCTAAGGTGTTAGGAGCATTGCCAACGTCACGAGAACCTATTGGGTCACACACAAAGGACATAATACTTCAGGAATTCTGTTCGGCCGTTAGGAGCCCGAGTTGGGAACTCGGGAGTCGGAGCCCGAGTTGGGAACTCGGGAGTCCGAGCCCAAGTTGGAGAACTCGGGAGTTCGAGCCCGAGTTGGAGAACTCGGGAGTCCGAGCCCGAGTTGGAGAACTCGGGAGTCCGAGCCCGAGTTGGGGAACTCGGGAAGTCCGAGCCTGAGTTGGGAACTCAAAAGATCTGAGCTCGAGTTGGGAACTCGGGGGGTGCAGGTCGGGAGCTCGGCACTCGGCAGAATGAGTCGGAGCTCGGCAGACTGAGTCGGAACTCGACAGACTGGATCGGCACTCGGCAGACTAGGTCGGCGTTCGACAGTCGGGGCTCGGCACTCGGCAGTCGGGGCTCGGCACTCGGGAGACTTGGTCGGGAGACCGAGTCGAAAGCCCGAGTGGCCTGGTCGGATTTGCATGCAGGAAAGAGAAAATCTCTCTTCATTAGATGAAGAGAAGATAAAGAGTCACATGGAAAGATGTGCTCTTTATTGGATTTAATGAAGGGAAGGCAAAGAGACAAATGACTCTTGGTATTCATGGGATGAATATAAAAGGGGTCAAGTAATTTTCGAAATTAACTAAGTGTGCTTTCTTCTTCCCTTCCTCTCTTCTTCCTCTCCTCCACTCTTGGTCGAAACTCTACTGTAGAGTTCTTGGTGTTTTCGAGCTACCTCAAGTTGCTAGCACAACTAAGGTAGTTCTCCCGAAGTTGAGAGATTGTGTCCGTGTGGATACAAATAGAGGCACGGACGTTTGAACGTGCAAGAGATCCGGTGCATCTTGGACGAGCGGGATACACGAAGGGCATACTTCAAAGGTTTAAACAGTAGATAAATCTATTAGATAGATAACTTTGTACGAGTTTTCTTTCGCTTGGATCGCTCGTGGGTTCTTATTTCCGCTGCGTTTTTATTATTTTGTGCCGGAAGAACCCAACAGGTGCTTCTCCTTGTGCTCACGGCAAGAAGAAGGGAGAAGAACCTTGTGGCCGGCCAAGAGGAAGAAGGGAGGAGAGCCCAGGCAAGAATACTTTGATTGATTTTCAAGCCTTGCCTTGGGTCCTTTATATAGTGGCCTCTCAACCGCCAAGTCTCTTTTTTCTTATGGAATAAATTTTCTATGACTTATTCCATCATGCCAAGTTTTATCATTTTTTAATTCATGATAAATATCAACCAAGTCTCATTTTTCTTATGGAATAAATTTTCTTATCACGGTAAATCAATCCATGATTGATTTTATAAAATAAAATAAATCAATCCATGACTCATTTTAATTTTCATGAAAAATAAACCAAACCTTGGTTTATTATATAAAAAATTTATATCATCCATAATTTTATAAAAGAAACCACACTTGGTTTATTTTATAAACTGAGCCAAAAACGTGGTTCTCTCCCTTTGTTGTGGCCGGCCAAGCAAAGAGGATGGAGACCCTCTTTGGCCAGCCCATCCAAGCCACGCCCCAATGAATTAAACTTATTTAATTCATCTATTAAGTCTTCAAAAGACTTAGCCATTTTACGCTTCCAATGCGTCTCTGAAAAATTCAGATTCGACTTATCGTTTGGCTTAACCAAACCTAATCTCTCTTGATTGGAAAATCCAATTTTCAACTCGTTTTAAATCCCTCGGATTACTAGTAGTTCGTGTGACTAAATAGGCTTTCGATTTATATTGGCCGTCTATAATTAATCAATTATAGAACGATCATGAGTGACACCTAGTAGTACATCATGATCCCCAATTAATCGAAAGATCAACGGTTGACCTCAGAAACAATTCTGAAACCCTTCAGCAGCTATAATGAATCGTGCCACATTCCCTTCACCATCTTATACCTACTTGGTTCAGGACATGGTCTATTTGTGTCAGTCCCCACTAGGCTGACTACGTCACACCTAGCCCAAGTAACGTTTTCTCGTCCTACGGATTCTAATTACTCTCATGTATTTAAGAGATTCATACTCTGAACATGTCGTGCTTTGGCCAGAGGCTTTGAGTAACAATCCGACGATAGGCCTTGCGTATACATCTCCTCGCAAGGAGTGGTGAATCCTTTGTAGGCTGCTCAAACATCTTCGGGCACTTCGGCTTATACCCAATCATCCTGGGTCCACACCTCCTTGGAGATGCTTGCTTAAGACGCCAAAGTATAAGTCTCCATGACCAAGATGACTTGAACACCGCAAGTTAAAGGAACATCGCACTTAAGCTGCAGTAAGAACTTCATTGACATATCTATATGTAGACTACCATATGAAGTTTTACAGCCAGTCACTCCAATGAACTAGTTCCCTTAACTAGCATTCATGTTTATCTCCGGACATCCCAAAGTCACAGCCAGTGAGAATCAGCTAATTAGAGAATAACCCATGCTAGTCTCAACAGAATTGATAGTGTCCGTATTTATCAATTCATCGACTAGGGACAATTTCAATACTTCACAATTGCACATGTAGAGATAATCACTAGTTGTGAATTCATCACAAATTCTCTCATGCTGTGAATTGCATTCCGGACATTCAGTAAATGAGTTTAAGATCTTAATCAAATACATAAACATGCATACTCAAATAGTGAATATTCATTTATTAAAATAAATGATTACAATCATAAGACGATTACCTTAGGACACTTTTCTCATATCACTAACAAAGGTGTCCAAGATTAAGAATGTTAGGTTTGTAGGCCAAGAATCACTGGAGGTACACCGGTGTGGCCTAGTGGTTGTAGATGAGTCACCTAGGGAGGTTGCTAAGGTTAAGAGGTTAAGGGGGAGCTCAAAGAGTCAATTTGAGACCCATGGTCAATGGATCTCAGGTGGTTACTACTTGGGAGTCTAATTGAATTATAGAGTGTGTCAAAGTGTTTGGAGACGAATTTGAGTCTCAACCTTAGGGATTTAACACATTTGGATTGAGTTTCATGTATGAAAATATGACATTGGAGTCATATTGCATGAAAATTGATTTTTGATGTATAGATGTCATATAAATCAATACGAATGATGCATTGTGATTTGGTATGGGCAAATACATGAAGAGGAGACCAAAACTAGGACTTAGGTTAAGGTTAAATTAAACCATTTAACAAATTTAAGATTTTGTGTCAATCTTGGGATCCGAAATATATATATTTTTAAATGCATTTTTTCCAATTAGACACGGGTACCACAAACCTCTCCATAAAATTTGAAATTTTTTAGAGATTTATGAAATTATTTATGCATTTTTGAAATTAGGTTTAGAATATAAAAATAGGCTGATATCAGGGTATCAGTCAGCTGGTGCAAGGTTCAATCGACAGATACTGCACCAGTCGACTGATAATTTTGTGAGTTATTTTTTATAAGGGTTAGTCGACTGGTAACTGTCATAGTCGACTGATACATAATGAAACTGTTTTCAGTAAAGTCGAAAAGTGTCTTAATGATGTCAAACTTGTGTATAATCTTATGGGGTTATTACACAATGTTTATGGTCATTAAAAGTTAATGAATCCAATGATTGGGATATTGTTAGAGTTCTTTTTGATATATGACAAAGGGGGAGAATTAAGACTTAATTGGGAAAACCTTATGTACCTTTGTAAAAAATCCTAACTAAAGGGGGAGCTTAGGTAAATGAGGAGCTTTTGTTGCTCATGTATTGGCAAAGGGAGAGCCTTGGAGAGGTTATTAAAAAGTCCTTTTAGAAAAAGCCCTAACTCATGGGGAGCGGGTTTAGGGGAACTTAAGTGTGGGGGATGTCTTGTGATAGAATTCATACATATTTGCATTGCATATTTGCATATACATTGGCTGTATAAGTCCAAGGTGTAGCTTTGACAATATAATTCCAAATAGTTTTAGCATGTTTATTTGATATATGTTTTCCCAAACTTAAATGTATTGTCAAACATCAAAAAGGGGGAGATTGTTGAGGCAATCTATGGTCCGTTGGAGCATGTGTTTTGATGTTTGGGTAAATGGTTTAAGTTAGATTTACCCTTGTGTTTGACATGTGTATTTGAGTGTGTAAGTTCTGTAGGATACACATATGACTCAGCTTGATGGCTTCGGGTTCGATGAAGGATGGAGAAGCATCCAAGGGACCGTGGATAAGACAGTAACGATGATCCGAGGGGCGCACATTTCGAGGTATATGCGAAGGATGACATGTGGAGATAAGTCGCTGGCTTGTATGCATCTGAGAGGTGAGAGCCAAAGTCGAAGAAGGCTTGAAGGCAATAGGTTAAGGCTGCAAGAAGATTCAAATGAATCATGAGGGTCTGAGTGCTAAGTGAATTGTACTCGGGAAGGGAAACCCTAGGTTTAGGATTTGACTAGTTGACTGGTGTGGGATCAGTCGACTGGTAGAGATCACAAAAAGACCAGTCGACTGATCTTCTGTGCAGCCGAGTGGTGTCGGCTGGAAATTCGAACGTTGGACGGTAACGTTCAGATTCGGCTGGATCAGTCGACTGGTGTGGGAACCAGTCAATTGGTAACGACTACATCAACCACGAGCTCTATTTAAAGGAGTTCGGTTTGGCTGGCTAGGGTTGACTAAATTGATCTAGGTTAAAGGTAAATTAGTAGTCTTTGTGCTCGGAGAACTTGTGTGAGATGTGGCGAGGTTTCTCCACCCACAAGGAGCTACACGAGCTAGTCGGAAGTTTTCTGAGGAATCATCTACCGACGGATCGGGATCATCCACCTTACGGACAACCGTGGAGTAGGAGTTTATTTCCAAACCATGTTAAATGATTTGTGTCTTTGTTAGTATTTAAGTTTAATTATATTTCCGTTATGCACACTAACATTGTAGGAAGCAAATCAAGTAATTGAGGGTGGTCGACTATTCACCCCTCTAGCCGGGCCATCGATCCCAACAAACTTGACCTTGGTTGGGAAGTTGCTTCAGCCTGAAGTAAATTGGATGGAAGACAGTACGTATCCACTGAGATTTCAATGGAGTGGAAAAAAATATTCACTAAGTCAATATGTCCGTGTCAATGGAGAGGAAGTGATGTTTGACGACATGACTTACTTTATATATATATATATATATATATATATATATATATATATATATATATATATATATATATATATATATATATATATATATATATATAGAAAGAGAGAGAGAGAGAGAGAGTTGCTACCTTGCATATTCGATCTGTGAGTGATGCATGAGCGATTGAGTGAGATTTTGGGTGCCCAAATCACTTCCGGACCCCAAGTCAATTTCGGGGTCTCGGGGCGCCCGGAAGTGATCCAGGCACCCGGAATCCCACTCAAACGCTCATGGGCGCTCACAGTGACCTCACTCGACCCTTACAACTTAGGAAGAGATCAATTAAACTTGGCTCAAGAGTATTTTTGATAATTTTTTGAAAATATTATGGGAAAAAACCATATGAACTAACTTTAGAAAGGGAGGATGAGATGGCATTGTTAGAGATTAAATATAACTTATTTTTGAAAGTGCATATAAACATGGGTTGTGCTTAATTATAACAAAACATGATTTCCCACGCGTAATTATTATTTGTTTTCATTCGATTTCAACCAGTTAAATGACTTAATTTGCACATAGAATTGTGCTTAACATTCCCAAAATCATGATTTTCAATACATAAAACTATGATTTTATACTCAAACCCTCACCTTCAGATGTAAGACAAGGATTTTAACCATTCTTCTACACGGTGACACGAGAATCTTACACGCAAACATAGTGTTGTTAGGACACAATTACTACGAGAAGGTTGTGATACACCACCTATCAAACTATCAAGTTATATGAGACTAATGAAGTTCCACCTTGTATCGAAAACAACAAAAACAAAGGTTATGTTTCAAATGATGGATCAGTTTTGGTTGGAAATGATTGGTGATAGCTTTAGGCCTTTAGGGTTTGGTTGGTTATCAGGTACAGGTCAAAGTTTGCAAATGAAAGCAAGCAAGACTTGATAATGCAGACATTCCTTTCCTTCCACTTTTTGCTAACCTAATCCATCAACCTCTATTCCATTATTTTTCTTTTAGAGCAGAGGGAATTAGTCAAACACTTGCGAAAATTTACTATTGGCTTCAATCATACACTCGTAGTAAAGCTATAGATCATTAGGCCAATGTGTGACAGAAGGGCAGCAAGCGAGACAAGATGAGTCACCCACCTTGAGCAAGCTCATCATCCTCAGAGCTCTTTTGCCTCGTGTGAGTCAACTTTGTGCTCACACGAGGAAGACAAACTGCTCTTAATCTAATTAATTTAGTTGGCAAACTACTATTAGTTTCTAACAAAAAGATGATGATGCCAACAAGGAGAATATGAGATTATCAGCTTAATTAATTACAATAGTTCATTACAAGAGGAAGAAGGGGAAACAATTAAAGATGAGAGATGTCATTGGAGTGATCCATGCTGCTGCTTCGACCGTCATCGAAGTTCTTGGAGTAGCTATCGGCATTGTAGCTGAAGCTGAGTGGCTTGGGGTTGCAGCAGCACCGGATGCCCTTGCTCTCCCTTAGTAGCTTCTTGAGGAGGCCACGCCACCCGCGACTCCGGTCGAGGGCAGCCTCACCGTTCTTGTCGCGGGGGAGGAGATGGTGGTGGTAGAAGCGCGAACGGCCACGCGGAAACCATGACGGCGAGGCCATGCATCGTGCAATGGAGGAGGAGTGCGGTGGCGACTCTGTGTCCATGGCTAGAGATAGGTGGAGATGGTTTGGGTGTGAGTGACAGTTCACAAACAAGCAAGCAGAACAGAGCAGAGCAGAGCAGGTGCCTATGCTACCAAGGTTATATATAATGGCCAATTCAAAAGAACACTTTTCGGATTCAATCTCATTCATCATCTCTCATGTAGCCGGAAAAGGATCTACTAAAACTATTTAGTTTTACCAAATAAGATAATAATTATGAATAGTCCTAATGAAATTATATCGAATTGTTATTGTTTCAATTAACAACACTGAATATTCCAACAATTATTGGGAGCTGAGAGCACAGCAATCAAAAAGAACTGTGTGCTCCAAATCACCAACACAAAGTTTTCATGTTGTCGATTCAGTGCTTCTACCCCCTATGCTAGGATTGACACAGTAATACAAAACTCATAGCTGTAACCTTTCGCTAAATACTAAAATCACTAATTGAAGCATCCAAAGTTGCATCAATCGAGGCTACACAACACAAGGAATTGTTCTATCTACAAACATCACATTCACTAAGTGTGATATTTTGTTTTCTTCCCTATTGGGCTTGAGGAGGACAATGACAACTCCAATTGGGAGCATTGTTCATTGAACAGGATGATTCAGTGGTTCAATGCCACTTTGGTTTATGTTTTTTTTTCCGAAGTTTAAATGACCAGATGCAATGTCTAGTACTGATGAATTCACCTCTGTATAAGGCTGGTCACATATGGCCAAGCAAATAGGCATTGGGAGGAAGTTGACAAGGAAGGAGACAGTGAGGGGGCGCTTGATAAGTAGGTTTAGAAGGTGGGAATGAGAATGAAATCTATTTCATTTCCATTTATGATGCTTGGTATAGGGAATCAGAATCAAAATATAGATATGATACCCTTGATTTTATAACCCACCCTCACTAGGTTATTACTAAACTCATAAACCCCTCAATCAAAACCCATTATCATTTCCATTACCAAATATATATCAAGCGCCCCCTGAATGATGTGGATTAGGCACCTAGAACCTGAGGCTCTTCTATGACTATGAATCAGACTCGATGCTTGTACTAACCAATAGGAATAGGCGACCACCGGCTTGCACATACAAAGGGTCAATATTAACCGAACTCAAGATTTGACAATTGAATCAAGAGATTTTGCATGTTCAATACAACAACTATTACTAAGGGAGTGTTTGGGAGAGCTTTTGCTTCTTGAAAAGTGATTTTTATAAAGATTATCTCGAAGTCAGTGAGAAGCTCAAGCATGGAGTGTTTGGAAATAGAAGTCAAAACTGTACAAGGTAAAGTTTGAGTGTTTGGTGAATAATTACTTTTAAACTTAATTTTTAGTTAAATGACAATAATATACTTAAACTATATAAATTAATTTTTCAATTATCTAAATATAATTTTGATATACCATCCATAATATTTTATATATTTATTATTATATTTTGAATATTATATCAAAATTAATTTTTTAATAATTTATATATTTAAAAAAGATATAAAATTAATAAATATAAAAAAATGATAAACCAAATAATATTTTCAAAGTTTTTCGATTTCGAATGGTATGCCCCTTTTTGATGACGTATTAGACATAGATCATTACTCGGGAATTATTGATTATTTAAACAAAATAAGATTTTCATTGATAACTTTGGATAGATAATCAAAATTATCAAGGATAACCCTCAACCAAACACACCCTTAAAATTTTCATATTCCAAATTATATCTCTAATTGCTTGTGTGGCAGGTATGCGTTATTATCGAGAATTGCTCATCACTTAAAACAAACAAGATTTGTCTTGATAATCTACCAAGATTATTAATGATAATCCCCAATCAAATGCTCCTAAGTGCAATGCTAACAAAAGAATCAAGTAGAATTCATTAACACAAGCAAAGGATCAGACCTCAAGTCAAAATTTTACTAACCGAATCAATTAGTTATTGATTTTATTTGCAACTATATCAAATGAGATAGTATATTTCAAGTTCATTTCCTATACACACAACACTTCAAAATTGATCATATATATATATCGAAAACAAGTTAACAAAGCAAAGGCGAAAGTTCGAATATTTGTTAGTGGAGAAAATATTTGTATCCCAAGTACAAATTATCCTAATTTATACTTTATCATGTATGTATGTATATATATGAGTATGCATGTTATTGTTGATTGAATAAGGATGGCACGATGTCTTCCAAGAGACCATAGTCGTGGACTTGGAGATTTTGAGGTGGAGGAAGGTCATCGGCAAACGAACATGTATAAGGTTTCATGGGAGATGCTACTACTTCTTGGTTGAGAAACATTGTCGGAATGTTTGTTAGCGAAGACGAAGACGGCTGCGACATCAAAAGGTCGATGCAACTTCCACCGTGAAAGTTTGAAGTGCTATAATGGTTGTGTTTCCCTTCGTAGGTGGTGACAACGGTCATCGGATCTTCGTGTGATCTCTCTACTCTCTTCTTCACGTTGCATTTTGGTGTAGTGCATCGAAAATAGCTTCTGAAATTATATGGAATATATTCTATCAAATTAATAGATTAATTATAATTGATTTAAATCGATTGAGCTGTTTGAGAGATGAATGATCGACCTTGGAAATGGACTGTTTTTGACCGCCTTCTGGCCATACTTCCTCCATCGATAGCCATCTTCAAGATGATCAACTTCACTTTTGGTCATGAAAGCAAATCTCGGCTCTCTTTGCCTTTTCTCTCTTTGTTTCTTTGATTTGTTACTAGTCCTATACAATCAATTGAGAAATATTATAAGATAAAGATTTTTCATCAAATTATAATAACACAAGGAGAGAAACTAATTAATTAACCCTAAAACTATAACTATAACTAAAAAAAATGTATATTTTAGTCTCACTACATAAAAGAAGAAAATAAAAACTATATACATATGTGAAAATAAAACCTTAAAAGTTGGATTTATTTTGTTAGGCAAGAAGGAGAGAGAAAGAGAAATCAAATTAAACCCTAAAGTTCAATATTAAAATTTCCAATAAATTTAGCTTAATTCTCTCATAATTATGATTAGAACAAGTTAAAAGAAGGATAAATAATAATATGTAAAACAATATAAGAAAATTAAGTGTTCAAGGAGATAAAAGATAGATAATTATTGAAATGGAGAGCTAGTGATAAAAACCAACACTTTCTTCTTCTTGTGCTTAAGGCCAACTTCTTCTTCTTCTTCATCATCATCTCCTTTTGCCATCTTCCTCTCCTCCCCGCGGCCTATCAGCTCCGTGGTAGAGGAAGACATCGAGGAATTGGGCATCATCTGATGTTGCGTTGCTATGCCATCTTCAATCTTGATCTTTCTACTCGTAACAAACCCCTCTCCATTGAAGTCAAAGGCGAAGTGATCATGATCCTTCTTTATGATCTCTTCTGCCATGATGATGAATTAATTGAAGGTAGTGAGAATTGAAGACTTTGGATGAGAGTTTGGAAGAGAGAAAAGAGGTAAAAGGCCTAAGAGTGTGGCTTTAGTTGTGCATGCTCCTTCTTTAAGGTTATTTCATAGTGCAATTTAATGGATAGAGTAATTAAAGGAGGACTTTTGAACATTCACACCACACTCTTTCTTGTCTTCTCATGTGTAATTATTTGTTAATATTTTAAAATATATATATTTTTATTTTAAGGGAGTAAAATTGAAAATTTTAAGTTTTATTTATTTGTTTTAGAGGAAAATTTTCACTTGTAAGATACTTTGGCTTTGATCTCTTGGCATTAACTTGATAGAATATCATGAGACTATTTCTCATTTAGGACAAAAGCTATAAGGTTAATTAGTTAAATCACTCTTAATAATTTGTATAAATATATTATTGACCTATGTTTAAAGTTCAATAGTACAATACATTTACACTTTTTAACAATGGAGCGGGTAAATGAAATACTTTCAGAAGTAAGCTGGGAGGAAATGTAATTTATTAAATGATACAGAGAATTTAAAAGGTTTCTGGGGCAAAGTGAAATTTCCTTCGATTTTATTTTAATTCTTTTGTTCGTGAGCGGGAACCGGCAACGGCGGTCAATGTCCGCTGTCGGGAACCGACACTTCGGCACGTGCGAGATTCGGGGGTCTAAGGCGGTGCCCGACAGTCGATAATCTCCGTCCGATCTCGATCGGACGACGCAGGCGCCAGATTGCTCCGACTCGTGCTGAGATCGGACGACGCGGACGTTAGATTTTCTTCGGATCCATGATCCCGAGTGGGGCCCGGAAAGAGTAGATTGGGACATGTCACCAACAAAATCTATGAATGAGATTGAGATGCTGCCTTTGAATCTTATTTAATTTGGTTAATTTTTATTTATTTTGTTGAATGACCGTATTTATAAAAAGTAATTAAAATAGAGAATTTTAGATAGGCATTTTAATATCAAACTAAAATGTTAAGGCTTTGTTTACTTCAAAGGAGGGAAATAAAAAAGGCGGAAAGATTTATGTGGCAAAAAACTTTCCCTTATTTATTTTTTAAATATTATTATTATTATTATTATTATTATTATTATTATTATTATTTATCTAATGTAGGAACAGATTTAGAAATTCATCCGTGAAATATTTTTTTGATATTTTTCTTCTGCCCAAATCAAATTTCCTTCCTTTCATGTTGCCTTCCAAACCAAATTTCTCCTTGAATGTCTCACGTGGCCGGCTACCGTGGGTAGTTGCAGACGGGATCCTCTGTCCCAAAAAATCCCTGTCCCACACTCATTGGCGATGGGCGGCGTATCGTCTGATCGTCAATCGGACATTATCGGTGATTTTTTATCATCGTCCCAAAACAAATGATATCCTGAAAGAACGGCGAACCGGTTGGAATTGCCGCAATTGCAATCTCACCGAATTCGACGGTGAATCCGACAAGTTCGCAATTGCGGTGATCTTGACGGGTTCATCGTACCCCCCCCCCCCCCGGTATAGTTTGTTCAAGGCGGCGGCTGGAGGTCGTCGGTGGTGTTCGATCGACGATCGGATGACTCGCCAACCGTCGTTGGCGAGTGGGATAGGCGGGACAGAGGGTAAAGTAGGATAGAGGATCTGCTCTCAGGTAGTTGCGCCTGCAATGGCCTTCAGCAGGTATAGCCACAACCTCGCAATGGCGACACGTGGCCACAATCCTGCGGTGGGGTCGCATGTGGTTACGACCTCGCAACAGTCGCGCATAGCAATGACCGGTGACGATCGCGACCTAGCAGCAACAGCGACCACGCTGCGCCCTAAACCTCACAATGGTCGCGCGTGCCTGCGACCTCGCGACGGCGTCACACATGGCCGCAACCTCGCAACAATCACGTGTAGCAATATTGACCAGTGACGGTTGCGACCTTGCAACCACAACGACCTCACAACAATCGCACGTGATCCAACCTCGCAGCAGTCGCACGTAGCAATGATCGATGACAACCGTGACCTAGTAGTGAAAGCTGTTGATGCAGTCTGGCCCTGATTGTTGTTTTGGTGTTGACAACGATTTTAGTTTAGGAGAGGATGATTATGATATGGAAAATCCTAATCTG
>JAGFNQ010000401.1:0-28612 GCA_024364735.1 Boesenbergia rotunda
TTCTCCTCGATGCAAGCTCTTCTTCCTCGACGCTACCTCTTCTCTTCTCTCGACGCTACCTCTTCTCCTCGACGCAAGCTCCACGCCAGCACAACAAGTCGCCCTCTTGTAGTCGCCAGCTTGTAGTCACCCTCTCTTCGAGCGCGCAAAGCCAGCCAAGTTCGCCAGCTTGTAGTGTAAAATACAGGTAAAAAAAATAAAATAAAATAAAATAATAATAATAATAGTAAATAAATGTATAGAATAAAATAATATATATATATATATATAGGAATATATATATATAAATTTATATACAATCATCATAAATAGGAGGTTAAAAATTAGAAACAGTCATATGGAAGATTTTAAAATAATTTTTCTGAATTTTTGGAAATATTACAGGGAAAATTGGTCACGTGATAGATCAAGAATAATGATTGGGAGAGTGAAAATGGGAGAGTGAAAACCATAGTGAATGATGTGACACCTTGCATGTACGATCTCCAACGGGTTCACCGTGCCCCCAGGGTATAGTTTGATTCGGGACGGCGGCCGAAAGCCTCCGATGGTGTCCAAGCGATAATCGGACATGTCTATTTAAAGTGCCACGTCATGTCACGTCATGTCACGTCACTATAGTTTTCACTCTCCTATTTTCATTTTCCCTAGATCAATTATGAATTATTTAAGGAAAAGTTTGATTTTTGGAATATATTTATATATATATAAATAAGGAAAAATTTATATTAGGTAATATATAAACCCGTGCCCTAATTTCCGCCGAACCCGACCCTTTTCCTTCTCTCCCACTCGCCCGACGCCACCCTCTTCGAGCACGCGGAGCAAGCCACAGGAGCGTCCGTCTCCGAGCTCTAGCAACACACACGAAGCCCTCCTGTTGCTCTCGATCGCATCGAGTACAAGCCGACTTTCCCTCTTCTTCTCCTCTTCCTCCTCGTTGCAACCACCCCCTAAGCCACCGCCGACGGCAGGTTTTCCACGCAATCCCTCTTTCGTGCGGTTCTCTTCTCCGCGGAAGCAGGCCGACAACGACAGCACTCCTTCACAAGCGAAGCCTCCTCCTCCTTCGCAAAGCAACGCTGCAACTCCTCCCCATAGCGGATCTCCTCGATCCCTAATGGAAGGATTTCTGCTAGGGTTTTTGCTCTGTTAAGTCTTCAAGAAACCTTTTCCCTCACCAGTCTTTTTAGCACTTGCAATTGATTGATATCTGTGATAATTTGCATTGACCTAATGGATGATTGACTATCGCGAGATTTGATTGTAGAGTTTCCATGTTGCAATTTCTTTAGAAACATAATATTGATATTTGTTGACTAGCCGGATGTATCTACTTAGATGTGTTGATGAGAGTGTTGTGAGGGTCAAAATTTGAGTTGAAGAAGCGACATAGCATTTACATTGGGAAATTGAACTCTAGCTCTACCAAACAAAAAGTTTCTCCGAGATCAACAAATCTATTCTCTTAGATTCACTTATTGTTTATAGTACCCAATGGTAGTTTCTTTTTCTTGTTGTTGCCACATGTTTTCACAAATTGACTTCTTTCTTCCTTGCCTTGGTTGGCCTTTTTATGGTTAACTGGTGGACTTGAGTGAGCGATGTTGCTTTGGTAGGATTTGAGGGTTAACTAGAAGTTTCTCATGTATGAGCATTAGATTGGATTGAGATTGGGACAAGGGATCCTAAGGTCCTATGACCCAACTTAATTTAGATCAACCCAAACCTGAAGACCTAGATCGGGTTGGGATCTCAGGATGCTATGATTTCACCATGTTCCCTTAACAGCTCCTAGGTAAGATCTTGATCCTAACAACCTAATAACACATCTACATTTCAATACATGAATTGACATTGCCTAGCCTATACTGGATAACTTTTCTTCATATTAGGAAAAAACTGTGTGCACTACATTGTCTAGAGCTATATCAAACCCATATCTTGTAGCTACAATCTACAGCTGCCAGAGTTATCATAAGTTGTTCTTTGTGGAAAGGATTCAAATCTCTTCCTACGACTCTGTTGCATCCGACATAGAAGTTCTTCAAGAAGGTATATATTTTGCTCATTTATGTATATATAAATTGTCTCATACTTATGTCTTTTTTTTTCAATTAGTTGTAGCACTACCTAAAGCAACTAGAGGACCTACAAAAATGTTGGATGTGTGGGACATGGATCCTGAAGATTTTATAAGAGTTAAGTTAGATGAACTTGGCCGACCTATTGGTGAAGAAGCAAAGACTCTTACTTGATTCATTGGAAGTGTAGTAGGAAGGCCCCAATATGCTTCAATCAACTATACAAGTTGGAAATTAATGTCAAAGAATAACAAAGAGGAGATGCTTAAACTAATAGAGGTTCCATGATTTCTATTTTCCTTTATCTATGCATTCATAATTTGTGTTATGATTAAATTTATATTCATATTTTTGGTTTAATATTTCTTATTATTTAGAGTAAATTTGAGTTCGTCCATCCTATAAATGATACTATAAGGGAGATGTTGAAATCTGAGATGAATGGCAAATGGAGACAATGGAAGCATGATTTAAAGAGAGCATTTGACCCCAATAAGACAAAAGAAGAAATTGCTTCTATATTACTTGATGATCGAGTTGATCCAGATCAATACCGCGCTATAGTTCATTATTGGTTTTCAGAAGAAGGGCAAGTAAGTTGTTTTACATATATATGTATTTTATATAACATTATACACATATATGATATTTTCTCTTTATGAATTCTTGCTTTGTATAGAAAATAAGTGGAATTAATAAGCAAAACCGTACTAAGCTTGAAGATACACATTGTATGAGTACAAAAAGTCTCCCAGTAGTGATTGATGAGAAGGTATGTTTGCATTCATTATTATTGAATTATAAATTTTTATGTGAAACTCACAATTTATTTGGTTTTAGAAAAAGAAAAACAAAGGAGTATCGCCTGAACGTCATGTGGTATATATTGACACTCGAACTCATAAAAATGGAACAATTGTCAATGACAAAGCTGCTGGTATTATTGTAAAATTTTATTATATATATTTTGTTTCTGTAACTATTTTATTTATTTTTACTTTGTTGTATAGATCACACTCTTACAAGTATGACTTCTTTTATGTATATGGTGTTTCAGGATGAAATTAAAAAACACATATCCGAGGGTGAGACATCCCAAGCATCTCAAAGCAAACAAGGTTGCACATTTTGGAAGGATGACTTGTTTTCAAAAGTACAAGGACCTGAAAATGAGAAGAGAGGACGTGTGCGTTGTTTGGGCAAGATTTCACTAGCTAAAAAGTCAAAAACTTCATCATCTACAGACGCAGATTTGCGTGAAGAAGTTAAGCAGATTAAAGGGTTGTTGACAAATGTGCTAAAATTAATGCAAAGCCGTTTGCTAGAAGAAGATGTGCAAAATATCTTACAACTTGCAGCTGAACAGGTATGTTAAGACCTATAATTGTGTGTTTAAAATGTACTAGGAATTTAGTTTTTTTTTCACAAAAGCTATGGAGTTTTTTTAATGATGGATTTTTTTGGTGCTATATTGTTATTGTGAAAGTCTATTTATTGGTACTAACTTTGTGACACATACTATTTTATGCTATCACACATATTTAAAATTTACATATTTTCTTATAGATTCCGGATGCTTCAAGTAAACCAACTGATTAAAGCAATTCAAGATCTCAAAGTGTCAATGATGAAGATCATGAATATAGTATGTATTTAATTTTATTAATTTTCATTAAGATGTTAATTTTGTTAAATACATACACTAATATTAATGTTTTATTGTGATTTAATTTACAGGTGATAACTAGAAGTGAAGGTGCTCATCTTTATTAATCGTTGGTGATTCATGTTTATCATGTTTTAGAATTGTATTTTACCGGCTATGGGAGGATAACATGTACTTCTATTAGATTTTTCTTGATTTCGTTTATTTGTAATATTGATATCTATTACTTTAGAACTTATTTTACTTTTAATATAATTGAAGCTTTTTTTAATATAATTGTTATTCTTATATATATAAATTTAAATATATAAATTAAATTTTAATTTTTAATTTTTTGTACCCATAATAAAAAATCATTATATACTATACCCACGGAAAATTTAAATTTAACAAAAGTGTGGCTATAATTTATACCGACAGAAAATTAAAAATCATATCACTATAAGTTATACCCACGGAAAAAATACTTTTGCACTAAAGTATATAGTGATAGAATTATATCCGTGGGTAATTATTTGGTGATTATTTATGACAGTTTTTAATTCTGTCACTAAAACCTCTAGTGATACAATGAAATCCGTAGGTATAAGTCGAGGTATTTCTGACGGTAATGAATACCATCACTATATGTTATACTGACGGTAAAAAAATCGTCGGTAAAGGCATAGTAAAAATGACGGAAATGAACGCCTGTGGGTATAGGCTTTTGAGGTCTATACCCATGATTTTTATGCTTTTACCTATGGTTTTTTACTGTGGGTATATGACAATTTTCTTGTAGTGGAGCTCGACTGATGTCTCGGTGAGTTTGAGTTTCCCTACTAGCAGTCGACTGATCCATTCCCAATTGACTGCCAAGCTTATAATCTCACTCTCCCTCACCCCAAAGCCCCTCCTTCACATATGCCTTCAAGTACAGTCCCTCGGTTTGCCCCTTGAAGTCCTCTTCCACCGGTTATCGTCCCTCGGATGTGCACGCAAGCCCTCAGCTTGCCTCCATGTCACCCTTCACGTGTGCCCTTTGAAGTCCACTTCCTCCGGCTTGCCCTTGGAGTCCGCTTCCCTCGGCTCTCGTCCATCGGATACGTCCTCCATGTGTGACTCGTCAAGTCCTGCAAACTCAATCACACATATCAAATCACAAAGGTAAACCTAACTTAAACCCTTTGCCCAAACAGCAAAACACATGATCACTCCGGACCATAGATTGCCCCAACATTAACAGCCTGAGCTGTCTTGGTTCTGACTTTGGGCTTTCGAAATGGAACCCTAGGTCGAACCGACGCCTAGTGTTCCCTCCTACGGGGAACACGTCCTCACCTAATCCTCTCAAGAGAGTTTACCTTTTTGCCAACCAGCTCCTCCGGTTGGACTTTTGGCCAATCCTCCGATCAGGTCTTCGTGCCTAGTCCGTGACCAGATCTTATTGCCCAACCCTCGGTCAGGTCTTCAGTGCCCAACCCTCGGCCAGGACTTATTGCCCAATTCCTAGAATCAGGACTTCGTGCCCAGTCCGCGACCAAGACTTATTGCCCAACCCTATGTCAGGACTTAGGTGCCCAACCCTCGGCCAGGACTTATTGCCCAACTCCTAGAATCAGGACTTCGTGCCTAGTGTACCTAGGACTTTTCCTGCACACTTGAATAACTTCGTTAGATCACTATAAAACCTTAACTTATGAACTCTTTGCCATTATCAAAACACAAGTTCGATCTTGGTGCTTCCGGCACCAACAGAAGACATATGTTCTATGTGGCTTAAATATAGTAGAAAGTTTGCATACGCGGGCCACAGGAGATTCTTTGCTCCTGATCATCCATATCGTCAAAAAAAAAAGTGGTTTAATGGGAAAAATAAGAGAAAAGGAAAACCTAGACCTTTGAATTGGTTAGAAATACTCAATGTAGTTAAAGACATTGAAAATAACTGGGGTAAAAAACAAAAAGGTGAGACTATCAAGACTATAAAGAAAAAGAGGAAAGGGCAAGATAGTTCAGTAAATGTACAACAACCAGTTAAATTATGGAAGAAAAAGTCAAATTTTTTTCAAATTGTCATATTGGAGTGTAAGTTATTTGGCTCTATATTATTCATCTTTTAATGAATTTAATTTGTTATATTAATGAACTAATTATACTTTGAAATGTCTTGATGGTTACTTGTAGGGGCTCTTATTACGTCATAACATAGATGTGATGCATGTTGAAAAAAATATATGTGAGAATATCATAGGCACATTGTTAAATGTAAAGAAAAAAAACCAAAGATGGTGTAAATGCCCGCAAAGATTTGATGCATTTAAAAATTAGAGAAGAATTACATCCTCAACAAAAAGGAGAAAATATGTATCACCTGCCAGCTGCACCTTACACGTTGTCTAAAAAGGAAATGAATATATTTTTCTCCAGGTTGAAGAAGATAAAATTACCAGATTGCTACAACTCAAATATTGGCAATTGTATATCTTTAGAAGACTATAAGCTTATTGGGTTGAAATCACATTTTTATTTGTTCTATCTACACTGAAATTATTTAAGGGGGAAGTGTAGGGTTGTTACACTTCCGCCTAATCTTGTATTCGAATCGCTCTACCGGGAGTTTACCGGTAGAGAATTTTAGTGGATTGCCCACAGGAAAGGTTCTAGGAGCCTGGGCCTTCAAGTAGGAGTCACCGAAGGCTCCGAACGAATTAAAACTCATCGCTTATTTTTTATTATTTTTCGCTTTCGTGTTTCGTTTTAATTCATCCGCCGCGCACGTTTTTCAAAGCATCGTATGATTTTCTATCGACTCTGATTTTAAAACGAAAGTTTTAAAAGTCACGTGATTCACCCCCCCTCTCACGTGCATAGGTCCTACAAGTGGTATCAGAGCGTAAGCTCTGAATCGGTGCAACCACCGTAAGAGCCGGGGGAGATTCAGTTTTTCACATTTTGTGTTTTTCGTTGCACAATCTAAATTAGGTATTGTAGCTTAAATTTAGATCTTTTTCTTTTGTTCGTTCAGTTTTACTCGAATTTGGTGCAATACCATTTCGAGTCGCTCTTCTCTTATTCCTTTTTTTTCGTACCACACCACTAATCCAAGACTTAGTCTTGAAACGAGTTTTGTTGTTTTTTTGTAAATCACAGATGGCCCAGAGTGAAGGTTACAGCACTGCTCGTCCTCTGCTCTTCAACGGGGAAGATTTCCCCTACTGGAAGCGGAGAATGGAAGTGTACCTCAAAACCGATATGGATCAATGGTTCGCGGTGCAAACTGGCTACGAACCACCAATGGACGAGGGAAATAAGGCGCCAGTGAAGCCCGATAGATGGAACCTGGAAATGAAGAAAAAAGCTCTGATCGAGTTCAAAGCGCAGAACACCCTCCAGTGCAGACTAACCAAAGAAGAGCTGAACAGAATCGGACCAACCGAATCAGCAAAAGAACTATGAGATAAACTAATTGAATTGCATGAAGGCACTACTGATGCAAAGGTAACAAAAAGGGATTTGCTTTTAAATAAATTGTTTAATATGAAAATGCAGGAAGGAGAATCTGCAAGTCAACTTCACGCTCGGATCAAGGACATGTTGATACAGTCTGACCCTGATTATTGTTTTGGTGTTGACATCGATTTTAGTTTAGGTTGATTATGATGATTATGATTAAGTCCTGGTCGGGGATCAGACATGATATGGAAAATCCTAGTCTGGGAGGCTAGGTGTTGGAAAATCCTAACCTGGAGGGTTAGGTGTTGGAAAATCCTAACCTGGAGGGTTAGGTGTTGGAAAATCCTAGTCTGGGAGGCTAGGTGTTGGAAAAGTTCTAATTTGGAAGGGTTGGGTGAAAAGTCCTAGCTTGGAGGGCTAGGTGAAAAGTCCTAACTTGGAGGGTTAGGTGCAAATTCCCATCCTGGAGAATTAGGTGAAAAAGTCCTGACTTGGAGGGTCAGGTGCCTAGCTTGGAGGGCTAGGTTGGATGATGTTCTAACTCGGAAGGGTTGGGTGAAAAGTCCTAGTTTGGAGGGCTAGGTGAAAAGTCCTAACTTGGAGGGTTAGGTGCAAATTCCCAACTTGGAGGGTTAGATGGAAAAATCCTTAGCTTGGAGGGCTAAGGTGGATGAATTCCTAGCTTGGAGGGCTAGGTTTGAGTCCCTGGATCGGTTTGGTGACCGATCAGGGACATTGGCACGCTGCTCCTTCGTGGATCGGTCTGGTGACCGATCGAGCGATGTCTGATCGGACTGGTGACCGATCAGGGAGCACACAGTGAGGTTGGGAACCTACTGTGGGGCTCCTGATCGGACCGGTGACCGATCAGGGAGCAGGCTGCTTCCTCACTGCCTTGCTCCTGATTGGTCTGGTGAACGATCAGGGAGCGGACGGTGAGTGAGTTCCCTTGCTGATCAAAGTCCTGGGTCGGTCCGGTGACCGATCAGGGATCTTGGATCTGATTAAAAAATCACTGTTCATCTGTCCTGATCGGTCTGGGTGACCGATCAGGCTTCATTCTGATCGGTCTGGTGACCGATCAGGCTTCACTCTGATCGGTCGGGTGACCGATCAGGCGTGTATAGCCGCGAGAGCTAGGAATCCCAGCGAAGCAGTAGATCGGTCTGGTGACCGACCCACAGGCCCTGGTTCGGTCCGGTGACCGATCACTTTAATTCAAATTGCATTGTCAGACTTGGTCAGAGCGTCTGAACGTATCCGATTTGCTGCCACTTACATCTAATATTTGATTTACTGTGTGATTTGCTGCTTTAACAGTTTGATTAAGCTGCAGGTGACAGGGGAAGATTCAAACATTTAAGGAGAGGTCAAAGGAGGCTTTCCTTGGAGCAGGTTTGTCCGATTCTCCGTTTCAGGTTGCAACGGCCGAGCTGCAGACTGGAGCCGGGACTGGGGCTTGGCTGAGGGGATCTCAGGAAGACCAGAGAGGGCTCAGTGGTAGCTGGCGTTGGCAGCGTGGTAGCTGGAGGCTACGGAGGATGTTGTCACCTGGTGCTGTGTGGAGAATCAAAAGCGCGGAAGTTGGCTTCATGGAAGCAGAGTTTTTGTGTTTTCGAATACTGTCTTGCTGCTGCGCTTTGAGTTCTCCACAATACGCTTGCTGTGTTCGTGAAGCTTCATCACTTTGAGCAAGCTACTGATTTTGTGAAGCAACCAACTCTTACGTAAGTGCTGGGAGGAAAGAGCAAGGAGCTTAGAGTCCGACAGTGGGAAGACACGAAGAGGGGTTCTTGCGTGAGATCGCCACTGGGTGGAGCTCAGGGAAGCTTGCTGTGTTCTTGTCCTTGCTGAGTGCTTGAGTAAGATCCTTCCTGTTGTTTCATTGAGCTTAAACATTTATCTGTTATTGAAACGTTGTGGAGAGGTTTCTCCACCGAGAAGGAGGTTGCGTTATATCCGGTGAACACTAGGGCTTGATCTGCCGACGATCAAGGGATCGCCCACCTTAAGGGCATGCCAAGGAGTAGGGGCAAGTTATCCCCGAACCTTGTAAACCCTCTTGTTAGTGATCTTGGTAGCTGTTTTTGTTTGTCTTCTTTTTTGTTTTAGTTTACTGCACTGCTCGTTTCATTTTGTTTCTTCCGCTGTGCTACTGATAAGTTGAGTGCAGATAACTGGTTAAGTGCCAAGAAAAAGAGATTGGCTATATTCACCCCCCCCCCCCTTTCTAGCCATCCATTTCCAACAGGACATACTAAATGGACTCCACCTGATTGGGGACAAACAAGAAAATAGAGACATTATAAGGTATACACAAAATGCCTTTCCTAGAAATTCATTATGGGCATCCATTGTAGATGCTTATAAAATTTCTAGGAATCTTTCCAAAATAAATTTAGATGAACTGTTTTGTGAATTAGAGTTGCATGAACAAACTAACGCCAAGGCCGAGAAAGGGTTTGCTTTGTTTGCAGATTCTTCAAGAAAGGTCAAGTCGAAGAAGAATATTCAAGAAGAATCCGAAGAAGAACCAGAGTCAGACTCAGACGACGAGGAGCATATGGTAAACTTAGTAAGAATAGTCTTTGCCAAAAAGAAGAACAAGTTTTCAAAAAGGGACCTTCAAAAGATAATGAAGCCCATCAGCAATGAAGGTAAAAGCAAAATGACCTGCTTCAGCTGCAACAGAAAAGGGCACTTCAAACATGAATGCCCCTATAAAAAGGAGGGCCAACCCAAGAAGAACAAGAAGAAGATGGCTTTACAAGCCACCTGGGACGAGAGCTCGGACGACTCTGACAATGAACCACCAAAAAATTCAAGTTACCTCGCGCTAATAACAACCAGACCTAGATCGGACTCGGAGAGCGACGAAGATTCCGAATACGAGTCGAGCCAAGAGATCGGACTCTTTTCGGACGGCTCGACTGAGGTATACTTAGATTCAATTAATAAAAAGATTTTTAAGATTATCTCTGTTTTAAATAAAAATTTGTTTGCATTTGAATCTAGGAATGACCAGCTTCTTAAGGAAAATCAAGACCTTAAGGAGCAATTAATTAATACCTAAACCTTAACTGAATCAACTCAAAATGAAAGAACAATTGAACTTGAAAATGATAACTCCACCCTAAAGGGTGAAGTTCAAAACCTTAAGGAATTACTAACAACTTTTACAACCCGGTCCAAGAATCTTGACCTTATTTAGGTAGTCGCATCTCACAAAACACATTAAGGATAATTTGTTTGTGCTTGCAAAACATATAACGGTTGTGAGATGCATAGGACTTTGCCTAGACTTTAGAATGCTTAAGTCTGTGCATCGCAGTAAGTCTGGGCATAAAATACCCACATTACAGTGATCAAGTCAAATAGTCATGAATTAAAATCTGAGCTAGACATTATTACTTGACTTGACTAACCCAGTGAACACTACTATCATCTAGATAGTTAGCTAGTAACTAAGGTTAGACACCTAAAAAGGACTAAAATTCTTACTTGGTTCAAGGGGAGCATGAGTTAAAATCATTCGCTTTTTGTGCTCTTTCGAATATGTTAGAAAATAAATTATTTTTGAAAATGTTGGTTCACCTATTCTAAAAATGCATGCTAAGAATTTTTTTCTTCCCAAAAATACTTAAAGTATTTTTTTACTTAGTTGTCATATTACTTGAATGCGTGTTTTATTTTTGATACTTGCGCACATATTATTTCTTTGTTTTGATGAATGCCAAAGGGGGAGAGTTTAAGGGTTAAGCTAGAAAATTAAAAATTCCTGATCTTAGAGCATGTCATTTGCATATTCTTTTTTGGACTCATTGCTTTATCTGGTATTTTCCAACTTTAACCCAGGTGGTCATTGCATCAAAAAGAGGGAGATTGTTGGTGCAATTTGCACTAATAGTTAAACTTAAGTTTTGATGAATGATAAATAGGTTAAAGTTAGACTTGCTTTTGGTTTTGACCTCTTTACTAAGTGTGCAGGGTTGAAAGACTTAGGACCTGACACCGGGCTGAAGTCCAGGGTGGTTGAGTCCTGGTGGGAAGTCCAGTTGGGTTCGCGAGGCCTGACAACTGGTTGAAGCCCAAGTTGGTTGAAACTTGGCAAAAAGACCAGGGTGGTTGAGCCCTGGCGAGAAGACCTGGTGGGTTAAGAAGTTGAGTAGAGCTGCACGAGGTAAGTAAGGTGAGTCACTGGAGGAGCGAACCAGTGAGAACGGGTCCTATTTTAGGACTGTAGGCGCGGTCCAACTTAGGCCCATTTTGGTGACCTCGATTGAGTCCTGGTTAGATCCTTATCCAGGTTTGGACGGGGTCTAATTAACTCTAAAAGCATTCTTATCTTAGTCCATTGCATTAACTCTATTTTACAGGTTTTATTTGATATGTGAACTAATTAGATTTTGTAGGTAAATTTTACAAAATTATTCCTCATCTAAAGCCTCGGTGGAGGATAAACTCTCATTTAAATTATTCGTATTTCTTATTTTATTTTAGAATAAAATTATAAATTATTCCTCATCTAAAGCCTCGGTGGAGGATAAACTCTCATTTAAATTATTCGTATTTCTTATTTTATTTGAGAATAAAATTACTCCTACTAATGATAAAATGTTATTCTGTACGAGAGTTTAAACTTTAAATTATTTTTTTTAATTTAAGTGGAGCAAAGGATAGAAACGTTATCTTCTTTGAATTATTCCAAAAAATAACTTGCTAACTTTATTTAAATTATTTTTTATTTAAGTGGAGCAAAGGATAGAAACGTTATCTTCTTTGGATTATTCTAAAGAATATCTTGCTAACTTTATTTAAATTATTTTTTCAATTTAAGTGGATCATTCTTATTTTAATTTAAGTGGAGCATTCTTATTTTAATTTAAGTGGAGCATTTTTAATTAACTCTAAATGCATTCTTATCTTAATTTAATTAGTTATTTTTAAATTATTTAAGAATAGCTTGCTGATGGAAAAAGTTTGGGCTGAGAAAATCATGCATCGAATTGAATATTGGCAGCTTGAGGCACTATAAAAAGAAGCAAGCGAGCCCTCTAAAGACATATATTTTTTTAAGTCTGGTTCAAGCTTTGGCGCTCTCTGGCTTCCATGCTCCTCTGCAACGGGTTATGCTTTGACTCGACGTTGTCCGACTGCTGCCGGAAGATCGCTCCCAACACCCAAGCTGCTTAAGATAATCTTAAGTGTTGGGTAACGCATTTTTATTTGTTCTATCTGCACTGAAATTATTTAAGGAGGAAGTGTAGGGTTGTTACACTTCCGCCTAATCTTGTATTCGAATCGCTCTACCGGGAGTTTACCGGTAGAGAATTTTAGTGGATTGCCCACAGGAAAGGTTCAAGGAGCCTGAGCCTTCGAGTAAGAGTCACCGAAGGCTCCGAACGAAGTAAAACTCATCGCTTATTTTTTATTGTTTTTCACTTTCGTATTTCGTTTTAATTCTTTCGCTGCGCACGTTTTTCAAAGTATCGTACGATTTTCTATCGACTTTGATTTTAAAATAAAAGTTTTAAAAGTCACGTGATTCACCCCCCCCCTCTCACATGCATCAATCCTACAGTATATTCGTGCGCTGCGGATCCACTTATTTGCAGCGTGTAGCCACGCGTTGTGGATGCACTTATTCGCAGCGTGCTGTCGAAAAGTTATAACTTTTAACAGCTTGGAGTTGTGCAGTATTCGATGTGCGCTGCGGATGTAACCATTGCACGCTGCAAAAAAGTAATTTTCTTGTAGTGGTATCTCATGGACAAGTTTTTCAATTAAGAAAGTTATTTTATTACCTCTTCTCTCTCTATCTCTTCTCTCTCTCTAATTCTCTTACTCTAATAGTGGTCTCATAGAGGGGAGAAAAAGGAATAATATTTTTATTTTTCCCCCAAATTTTAGTGCGAATTTTTAGCCGAGAAAACAATACAACGTTGTGAAATTCATTTACAAAGGTTTAAAATCGTTGTCTTATTATCAAAACGACAACGATTTTATTCATCCTTATTCTAATCATTATGAAAATTTTCTCATTTATAACTGTTCATTTAACTGTTGTCCAAACCGTTGTTAAGATAAAAAAAAATCTCTAAAAGACAAAAAATTTAGAAAATCATTATGAAATGTATTGTTATTTAAAAAAATCATTGCACTAACAATAACGGATAGTGGAAAATCATTATTTTTGATACTATGTGTTTGTTAATAGACAATGATTTTATATAAAATTGTTGTCTTTTACAAAATTAACAAGTGTTAGTCTAAAAATCATTGTAATCGTGATGTTACTAAAATTTATATTTCTTATAGTAAGGTGTTAGCATTGGACAGTGCTTTCAGCTTAAAGTATCCATTGTAAAGAAAATCCAAAGAGCTATTCAACTACTCTCTCCCCAGCTCATCAGTCCTGTCCTGACATAAATGAGTGATTGGAAAGGGCTATTCGACCCCTCCATTAATCTCTTCTCTTCTGTACAAATCTTTATCTTCATTCTCCCTCACACATGGCTCTCTGATTCTTTTTTTGTCTCTTCATATTTCTTCCCCTTCTTTTGCACCGACAGCTACTGCACCCCCTCTCAGCAATATCCCCTCTCCTTCTCAACTTTTAATACCATCAAAAGTTAGATGGGGAAGGAGCCCACCCTAGTTAAGGGCGGCTCCGCCCCTAGGTCAGATCTTTCGTAGACTCGAACGATGCGGCCGGTTGAGAAGAAGGGTATACATATGCTAATGAAGCAACTGATCAATACTCTCTTATATACTTAGCCTTTCCACATCAATTTCTCACTAATGGCAAACTCACGCGCCCTCCCTCTCCAAGAGAGAGTTTCCGTCAACAACACACTCCAAAGGCTCTCGGAAGCCTTAATTCTCTCTCTCCTCCTCTCCCTCCTCGCCTATCGTCTCGCCTCGCTTCATCGCCACGGAACCGCTTGGCTCGTCGCTTTCGTTTGCGAGTCATGGTTCGCCTTCGTTTGGTTCCTCTATCTGAATGCCAGATGGAACCGGATCGTCTATAGATCTCACCCCCAGCACTTAACAAACACGTAAAAAATAATAATAATATTCACTAATTCGAACTCCTTTTTTTCTACTATAATAGATCGCGCGCACTTAATTTGGATGCAGGTACGGCGATCTTCCAGCCGTGGACATGTTTGTGACGACAGCCGACCCGGTGCTGGAGCCTCCGATCATCACCGTCGACACGGTACTCTCCTTGCTGGCCGTCGACTACCCGGTTCAGAAGCTTGCTTGCTATGTTTCCGATGACGGAGCCTCGCCAGCGACCTTCTTCTCCCTCTCCGAGTCGGTGGAGTTCGCCAAGATCTGGGTTCCCTTCTGCAAGAAGCATGGCGTGAGAGTGCGAGCGCCTTCCGTTTACTTCTCTACTGAACCACAAGTGAACTCGTCGGCTGACTTCATCCAAGACTGGAAGCATGTCAAGGTTTGATTAATACATTAATTAATTAGTGGAAATTTAAATAGATCGATCTTTAATATGTATACTTAATGTTGCATGTTCTCAATATATATGGATCGTTAATCGTAGAATGAGTACGAAGAACTAAGTCGAAGAGTTGCATCTGTAAATGAAGATCAAATTCCTTACCACAGAAACGATGAGTTCATGGACTTCTTCAAGATCGAGAGCAAGAACCATCCAAGCATAGTCAAGGTATCATACCACGCATATATATGACAACTTAATTATTATATATCCCTTTCTAATTAGCCGCCATTTATTTAACTATTTATTTTACATTTGTTTCACTCATCTTAATGGTGCACTAAGATATTATGGGAGAACAAGAAAGGATCGGAACAAGAAGGGATAATGCCAGATCTAATTTATGTGGCCAGAGAGAAGAGGCCAGAGCATCCACATCACTACAAGGCTGGAGCCATGAATGTTCTGGTAATTATTATTTAATTAATTGCATAAAATATAATTGAACAATATTCAAAGATGTTTGAATTAACGATAAATTGTAGAAAACTCCTCAATCCTCATTTGATCTTTGCTTGCACTCCTCATTTAATAAATTCTTTGCATTTACTCCCTGATGTATTGAGTATAAAAGAGTGAAAATTGAGTATACATCAGTGAAAAATGAGTATAAAAGAGTGAAAATTGAGTATAAAAGAGTGAAAATTGAGTACACAGTTTCTTGATGTGGTGGATGCAATCTTAGATACTCAAATTTCTAACTTTTATACTTAACTTTCTTCAAATAATACTCACAGAACTGTCTTGTCAATCCTATCAGGGACTGCATGCAAAGAAAATTTTGGGATTGGGGGGTTTAAGAAAAATTCCCCTTGAATTAATAGCTTAATAATAGAGCGGCGATAGCCAATAATACTCGGATGAAAATTATTCTTAATACTCAGAATACGTATTAAAATACTCAAGGTCTTCGTATTGTCGGTAACCTTAATTTAATTACTAATATAGTCTTATACTTATTAACCGTGTCATTTGTTTTTCTTTTCTGCTTGAAAATTTACTTGCAACCAAGTGGTTGATTTCCTGGAGGAAGAACCACAAGTTTCAGGTGTGGTTTTGCAAGATAGAATTCATTTTAGATGCAATTGTCTCTTTTTATCGAAGTCCCTCAAAACAACTTACTGCTTCTAAATAATTTTTGGGCTCGCTTTTAATTTCGAACATAAAAGTGATAAAATCCGTTCTGAAGGATTTTTCCACTTGAGCTCTTTTGCTTCGTCTGAGCTCAACCTTAATTGGTTCATCTTCTTCTTTTTCTTGTATATGATATGCCCATTTGGAGGAGCTAGCATTCTCTTAGGTCTTATAAGGATACACATGTTCGAAGAATGAGACATTTCTTGATTCAATAATTGAGTTCTTTTATATCTCCGATATTTGAGATGCAAACACTGTCGGTGCAATCGACCCAAGTTTGATCGGGTAGATCATGAGTTTTGATGTGTGTGTCAATATGATTAAGTTAGTTTTTCATGTTGGTTTGATGTGCGTGGTTGAGTCTTGTAGGACTTGGTAAACCACACATGAGGAACAATGGAAAATTATTCTTAATACTCAGAATACGTATTAAAATACTCAAGGTCTTCGTATTGTCGGTAACCTTAATTTAATTACTAATATAGTCTTATACTTATTAACCGTGTCATTTGTTTTTCTTTTCTTCTTGAAAATTTACTTGCAACCAAGTGGTTGATTTCCTGGAGGAAGAACCACAAGTTTCAGGTGTGGTTTTGCAAGATAGAATTCATTTTAGATGCAATTGTCTCTTTTTATCGAAGTCCCTCAAAACAACTTACTGCTTCTAAATAATTTTTGGGCTCGCTTTTAATTTCGAACATAAAAGTGATAAAATCCGTTCTGAAGGATTTTTCCACTTGAGCTCTTTTGCTTCGTCTGAGCTCAACCTTAATTGGTTCATCTTCTTCTTTTTCTTGTATATGATATGCCCATTTGGAGGAGCTAGCATTCTCTTAGGTCTTATAAGGATACACATGTTCGAAGAATGAGACATTTCTTGATTCAATAATTGAGTTCTTTTATATCTCCGATATTTGAGATGCAAACACTGTCGGTGCAATCGACCCAAGTTTGATCGGGTAGATCATGAGTTTTGATGTGTGTGTCAATATAATTAAGTTAGTTTTTCATGTTGGTTTGATGTGCGTGGTTGAGTCTTGCAGGACTTGGTAAACCACACATGAGGAACAATGGAGTGAAGCATCCGAGGGAAGAGAGCCGAGGAAGAGGACTTTAAAGGGCAAGCCGAGAAAGTATACTTCAAAGGCATACGCGAAGGATGGCATGAAGACAAACCGTGGGCTTGTGTGCACATCCGAGGGACGAGAGCCGAAGGAAGAGAACTTCAAGGGGCAAGCCGAGGAAGTGGACTTCAAGGCATACACGAAGGATGAACTCCGGAGAGGTTAAAAGTGAGTTTGTAAGCTGGAAAGTCGACTGGCAAGGAAAACAGTCGACTGGCAGCGTTGAGAGGAAACTCATAGAAAGATAAGTCGATTGGTCCAAGTACCAGTCGACTGGTCTGCTCAAAATAGAGTCGTTGGCTGGACACCAGTCAACTAGTCCTGGTGGCAGTTGACTGGTGTCGAGATTGAGCTGTTTTGTTAACAGCTGTCTCTACGAATTGTGATTGAAAAATTCTCTTCTAAGTGCCCAAAGCTTCCAAATCTTAATATTTTCCTCATACTCTTAGTCTCATCTTGTAAAAGAGGAAGACATCATCTTGTGAGGGTTTCTCCACCTTCAAGCTTGATTGAAAAGGAGAAGAGCATAGTGAAGCTTGGTTGTGTGTGTGGATCGTTAGATTAGTCACCTCAAGGAGGTGGAGACCAAGTAAATCAAGGGAGTTAACATTGCTTTCATTGTTATTGTTTTGTCTATCTTGTTCTTGTGCTTTGGCTAACATTGTTATATACAAAATCCAAGAGAAGTTATTCACCCCTCTCTAGCCAAACGTAAGGTCCTAACAAACACCAAGAACCTATAGGCCCTACTGTTATGTGTATATCTAAGAAATATGCAATCAATAGTCTTTGGTCCTATCTTAATTCTCTTCGGATTATAAACCAACACTTTGGCAAGATACCCTCACCGTAAGTTTTTGTAGGATGATTGTCTTCTAATCCACAACTCATAAGGTTTCTTTTCTATTTTCTTTCGGGACACCTTATTTAATAGGTAATTAACCATTAAAATAGCTTCCCCTGACATTTGCTCTAGCAATCCAGAGCTCAATAGAAGAGTAATCATTATCTCTTTTAGAGTATGATTTTTTCACTCAACAATACCATTTTGTTGCGGAGAATAGGGAGTTATTATTTCGTGTCTGATACTATGTTTAGTACACAACTCAACGACAGTGACACATATTCGCCGCCTCGGTCACTTATAACCACCTTAATTTTCTTATTAAATTGGTTTTCTACCTCACTCTTATAGAGAATAAGGGAGCGTTTGGTTTGCTTCATTTTCTATTTTCATGTTCTAGAAAATCACATTTTCTCATTTTTTAGAAAATAAATTTATTTCATTCTTTAATTTTTTTTAGGAAATACTATATCTTTTTCTAGAAAACAAGTTTGGAAAATGCAAACCAAACACATTTTCTGGAAAATCGCATTTTCTGTGGAAAATGAAAATGAAAAACAAACGTACCAGATGCAGCAAGTTTCTCTATAGCTTCATCCTTGCTTTGGAGAAAATATACATAATTATATTTGGGTGATCATCTACAAAAGTGATGAAGTATTTATTTCCACCACATAGTGTTCCTTTAAGGTCGTACACGTTGGTGTAAATTAGGCCAAGTGATTTAGTGCTTCTTTCCATGTGTTGGAATGATGACCTTGTCATTTTTGATTCAACACAAGTCTCACACTTGTTGGGAGTTAAGGTGGAATATCAGTATGCTTTGCATGTTCATTAATCTATGCTACACATAGTAGTTTACATGTCCTAGTCTACTATGTCATAAATTGGAAGACTCAAACATATACACAGAAATGCTTTCTGCTTTATTTATCTTAGGATGAATGACCATTATATTGACCTTAAACATTCCATGTTTGGATAACACAACCCTATCTGATTCAAACACAATCCGGAACCCATTCTTGCAAAGAAGCGATCTGGATACTAGATTCTTTCGGATCTCTAGAACATACAACACCTTGTTCAGAGTCAGCTCCTTGTCTGATATTATCTTCAACATCATTTTTCCTTCACTCTTTATCTTCGAGGTTGCTGAATTACCTATGAACAACTTGTCCCCATCTTTGACTTCTTCAAAGTTGTGGAGCAATTCACTGTTGCAATAAACATGTTAAGTGACACAAGTATCGATCCACCATTATTGCATGTTTGAGTCTATCAGGTTCACTTCAGAGACCACGACATAGAGGTCCAAGTCTGATTCCTCATTCAAGTTGGTCTCTTGCTTCTTCTTTGGCTTTTTGCACTTTGCAGCTTTGTGACCAACTCTATCATAGTTGTAGCATTTGCCAAAGACTTTTTTTCTTGAAACTGCCTCCTCTAGGTGTCATCATGGAAGATTTAGGATTCTTCTGTTTTGAGCTTTGATCGTGCTCGACTACGTTGACTTTCACAGTAGCCTGAGTGAGCAATTTCCTCTCTGAAATCTTGTTATCTTCCTCTATTAGAAGTCGAACAATGAGTTCTTCCACATTCATTTCCTTTCGCTTATGCTTCAGGTAATTTTTGAAATCTTTCCAACTGGATGGTAGCTTCTCGATGATCGTTGCCACCTGGAAGGTTTCACTCAGCGTCATAACTTTTAAGTGAATTTCCTATAGAATCACCTGAAGTTTCTGGACTTGGTTGATCACCGACTTGGTGTCACTCATTTTGTAGTCCAGGAAGTAGCCAACAATGAACTTTTTGTTGGTGCAATCGACCCAAGGTTGATTGGGTAGATCATGGGTTTTGATGTATGTATCAATATGATTAAGTTAGGTTTTCATGTTGATTTGATATGTGTGCTTGAGTCGTGCAGGACTTGATGAATCATACATGGAGTAACGGAGTGAAGCATCCGAGGGACGAGAGCCAAGAAAGTAAACTTCAAAGGCATACACGAAGGATGGCATGGAGGCAAGCCACGGGCTTGTGTGCGCATCTAAGGGACAAGAGCTGAAGGAAGAGAACTTCAAGGGGTAAGCCAAGGAAGTGAACTTCAAGGCATACGTGAAGGGTGAACTCCGGTGAGGTTAAGAGTGCATTTGTAAGTAGAGCAGTCGACTGGCAAAGGGACCAGTCGACTGATACTATTGAGGGCGCACTGTAGCAGTCGACTGGTATGGGCATTAGTCGACTCATCTTTGTGAGTTTCGAACAACCTGGAGCAGTCGACTGGTCCGACTGGTGTGTTCGAAAAAGAGTCGTTGGCTGAGAGATCAGTCGACTGGCCCTGAGAGCAGTTGGCTGATGTCGAGTTGAGCTGTTTGTTTAACAACTCTTTCCTCTATATTTTAAGAGGAGGCTTTGGGGCATGAATAGGTTACAGTTTTTGATTGCTAAATCCTATTCTAAGTACCCAAAGCCTATTCTCTTCCTCATATTCTAAATCTCATCTTGTAAAAGAGGAAGAGAGCATCTTGTGAGAGTTTCTCCACCTTCAAGGAGAAGATCATAATGAAGATTGCTTGTGTGGTGTGGATCCTTGGATTAGTCACCTCTTGGAGGTGGATACCAAGTAAATCAAAGAAGTTAGCATTGCTTTCTTTTGTTAATTGATTTTGTTTATTATTGTTTGTGCTTTAGCTAACATTGTTGTAGACAAAATCAAAGAAAAGATATTCATGTTGATTTTTCGATATGCATGAGCAGTTTGCAAGTAACAGAAATGTATAACAAACGGAAAATACTCACAGTGATGTTCGCAACTCCTTCTCTTCTTTGCTGGTGGAAGAACAACCTTGCTGTGGGAAGAACAATCACGGGATCAGAGAGTTCCTCAAGTCCACAAACCAAATCCCGCAGCCCTTGGATGTTCTCGGCTGAGTTGCACACCTCGACAAAATATTCCCCTCTCTTGAAGCTTGGACGTTGCGTCTTATATAGATGCCCACAGCAGCATCCACTTCTCGCACGCAGCGAGAACGTGGCTGAGATCGTGTGCAGTTGCAATAGCAACTGCACTCCACTTCTCGCACGCAGCGAGAAGTGGCTCAGCCCACTTCCTACATCTCCCACTCGTCCAAGTCAGGTCACAAAGACCTTATCAGGATTAAGTCACCAAGACCATTACAACCCGGTCACTTAGACCCAATAGTCACAAAGACCATTTAGTCACATAGACTGATAGAACATCCAATTCATACATTAGGGAAAATGGTTTGTGCGACAGCAAGCACACTGAGCATTCCTTGCTAAGAAAGTTGTTACACTTAACTTAGCTGCTCCCTGAGCGATCACCACTAAGAAAGTTGTTACACTTTGCTTAGTTGCTCTTTAGAACAAATCTGAGACATCAATAACTTGCCTTTACCCCAGATTAAATTATTTACATCAATATGAACATCTCTAATCCCTCATCATGACAATTAAGTCAAGAGCATGTTCAGTATTTCCATTCAATACTATTATTCACAATCATATTTTAAGTACTCAACAAAAAATATAATTGGTCGACCAGTGAATAAATGTCAATGATGTAAATCTCTCTTAATCTTCCTTTATAGCTAGAATCTCTTCATTCTAATCAGTTGCTTTCCTAGTTATGCTCCGTAGACCGAATCATTCATAGTCAATAGGACACATGCTAAAGTAGCATACACTGATTAGAATTTCAAGCAAACAGCTAAATAGTCACTTAGGGTAAAACTGAGATTAACTTATAACCTCAAGGGTCTCACATAGTAAGGAAGCAGGGATCAATTCTCTTACAACCCTTATTGTCGCTATAGCACATGTGGTATGAAACACATGCTACGATGTTTCTCTCTTTAACACATAAAGAGTGCATGTTTTTCTTCTAAAATTAACATCGTACAGATTTCGATCTAGACATACCCAATGTCTAATCCTGAATTCAACCTATGAACTCCAATCTGGCTACAAGTAGGCTCAGTAAATGGTGGCAACATTTACTTCAATTATTACATTAAATAATCTCATCTTGACACAAAATCAAGGCGACCTCAACTTACGAGTATGTCTCTATTCACAGCTACTCAAGCTGCCCCATAAGTAATGATCTTACCTCTATTTATACTCAACAAATAGAGATGATTGTCCATGTGAGTAGACCAATCTCAACCTGCCAACATGCTTATCGAGACTTTATTCAAAATGTAACACCAATACATACACTGAATAAATCATGGCACTTTTATATATAATGAATTTGTCTGTACATTGTGTTACATTTTTCAAAGTCCCATGGACTTCACATATCCAAGAAATGACTCTTTAGTCAATGGCTTAGTAAAAGGATCTGCAAGCATAGCACGTGTAGGGATATACTCAAGAACTACCTTTTTCTTGTCAACAATATCCCTTACATAATTATATTTGATTTCTATATGCTTGCCTTTGCTGTGATACTTGGGATCTTTGGAAAAAGCTATTGCAGCTTGATTGTCACATAGCACTGTAACTGGACTCCCACTATCCTCAGCAATCTTCAAATGCTTCAGGAATCTTCTCAGCCAGACAGCTTCTTGTACAGCCGCTGCACAAGCCACATATTCGGCTTCCATTGTCGACAAAGCTACACAAGCTTGTTTCTTGCTATTCCATGAGATGGCGCCACCATTCAGCAAGAAAGCATAGCCCGATGTGGATTTTCTGTCATCAAGATCTCCTGCCCAATCTGCATCTGAGTAGCCCTTCAGGCTCAACTTTGATCCTTGGAAGCAGAGACAATAATCCGCTGTCCCTTTGAGATATCTGAATATTCTCTTCACCGCTTTCCAGTGTCTCGATCCTGGGTTTGACTGGAAACGGCTAACCAAGCCAACTGCATAGCTGATGTCAGGACGTGTACACAACATAGTGTACATTAAACTACCAATGACACTGGCATATGGTTTTTTCTTCATGTCGGCTATTTCATCAGGAGTCTTGGGATACATACTTTTGCTCAGAACAGTTCCTTTCGCTACAGGAGTTTGTTCAATGTTGTAATTAGACATATTGAAGTGTTGTAACATCTTAGTAATATAAGCCTCTTGAGACAAACCCAAGAGTCTTTTTGATCGATCTCTTATGATCTTTACCCCTAAGAGATACTCAGCTTCACCCATATCTATTATGTCAAACTGTGATGAAAGTCATGATTTAACTTCTATCACAAACCGTGTGTCATTTCCAGCTATTAACATATCATCAACATATAATGATAAAATGACTATCTTTCCTTTATCCTCCCTGAGGTAAACACAATGATCCTCATTGATCATTTCGAAACCATAAGATAAAATGACTTCATTAAATCTTATGTTCCATTGTCTTGACGCTTGCTTTAGCTCATATATTGACTTTTTAAGTCTACATACTTTATCTTCTTGGCCTTCAGCAATATAACCTTCTGGCTGTGCCATATAGATTTCCTCGTCAAGACTACCATTAAGGAAAGTCGTTTTTACATCCATCTGATGTAATTCTAAGTCATAATATGCCACTATAGCTAAAATGACACGTATTGACACAAACTTCACAACTGGGGAAAATGTCTCTTCAAAATCAATACCCTCCATTTGAGTATATCCTTTTGCAACCAGACGAGCTTTGTATCGATTAATCGATCCATCTGCTTTCCTCTTGATTTTGAGAATCCACTTATTCCCAATAGCCCTTCGGCTCGGAGGAAGATCGACTAAATCCCAAACATGATTCTTTCTCATCGACTCCATTTCCTCATCCATTGCAATTCTCCATTTTTCTCTGACTGAACATCTCAATGCTTCCTCAACCGATCGAGGTTCCTCATCATCAATAGGGAGTATCATTAATGCCTCATTCTCAATGTCAAACCTTCTCCGAGGAATAATCTTACGACTACTCCTTCGTAAGTCGGACTGTTGAGGAGCTGAAACTAATTCATTCATTGGCAAATCACTCCCACTGGGTTGACTAGATTCAGGTATCTCCTGTGATACCTGAGTTGTTGATAAAGGAACATTATCCTCTTCCTCTATTGCAAATAAAGGAATCGACTTATCAACTTCACCTCTTGTTAGGAATTCAGTTTCGAAAAAAATGGTATCTCTTGACTCAATTTCAGAGATGGTTCCATCTTGTTGCTCACTAATGAAAACATAACCCTTAGAGGTATCAGAATACCTTATAAAGATACACTTTTTACCTCTTGGTCCTAGTTTTCCATATTTGTGAGTCTTATCATGAACATAGGCAGCTGACCCCCAGGGTCTCAGATTACTCAAATCTGGTTTTCTACCTGTCCAACGTTCATATGGAGTAGATGGAACAGACTTGGAAGGCACTCGGTTAAGTATGTAGGTCGCAGCTAATAATGCATCTCCCCAATAGGAAATTGGCAAATTAGCTTGAGCCATCATAGACCTAACCATATCTAGAAGAGTCCGATTTCTTCTTTCAGCAACTCCATTTTGCTGCGGAGTTCCTGGGATAGTTAGCTGTCTAATAATCCCTCGGTCATTACAAGTTGTCTTGAACTGATCAGACAAGTATTCACCTCCACGGTCAGTGCGTAAGGTTTTAACCTTACGTTCCATTTGATTCTCAACTTCATTTAAATAACGTTTGAAGCAATCCAATGCTTCATATTTATGAGAGATCAAATACACATGACCAAAACGTGTGAAGTCATCAATGAATGTAATGAAATAGGAAGCTCCATGTCTAGCCTTCACATTCATCGGACCACAAATATCCGAATGAATTAATCGCAATGGTGACTCAGCTCTAATTGCCTTGCCAAATGGTTTCCTCGTTGCTTTTCCAGCAAGACAATGCTCACATACTGACAAGTTAATCTTAGCATGAGAGCCTAATAGACCCTCCTTAGCTAATCGATTCATTCTTTCTTGTCCTATATGTCCTAGTCTAGCATGCCAAATTTCCTCATTGATATCAGCATCACTAGCAATGTTTGAAAAACAACTATTAATTCCACAATTAATATCATGTTCCACATCAAGAACCATGAAACCATTCATTACATAACCACACTCAATTAACACAGAGTTAATTCGAAGTTCCACACAACGACTGTAAAAGTTTATACAATAGCTCAAATCAAGAAGACAAGTAACGGAAACCAAATTCCGTCGAATATCAGGAGCATAAAGGACATCATGTAGAAACAACGTTTGTCCACCACGAAGGTTGAGCTTGCAAGTGCCAATGTCTTTGACTTCAATTCTTGCATTGTTTCCTACATATATCCATTTGTTACCAGCTGGTACCCGACGGTACTCCACGTATGTAGCTCGATCACGAGCTACGTGGTTCGTTGCTCCTGAATCTATAATCCACAAAGGATGAGAATCAGCTAACAACACTGAACTAGAAACATTATGCTCATGAAAAGAAGTTAAATATGGAATTACCTTTTTCGGCTCGGTACAATCTCGAGCGAAGTGGCCCTTCTTGCCACAGTTATAGCAAGTCAGCTTGCTTTTAGGTTTCTTTCCATACTTCTTTAGTTATAGCAAGCAGCTTCTTTTCCTCTTCCCTTTCTCTTTCCTTTCTTGAACCATATCTTCTTATTCTTGGGTCTAGATCCTTCAGCTACGAAAGCTTGTCCAGATATCCTTGCAGATTCTACTCTCTCCGCCTCCAGTTCAACATGGCGTGAGACATCAATGAAAGTTTTAATGCTTTCACTGTGAGTAAGATTCTGCTTCATTGATTCCCAAGAATCAGGAAGGGAACGGATAACTGCCTGAACCTGTTGTTCATCTGTCAACTCATGACTGCAGTTTTTAGCTCTCGAATCATATTTCCCATTTCCCTAAGATGTTGAGTCATGGTGACATTCCGGGCGTTTCTTGAAGCTGTCAATTTGATTGTCAGCTGGCGAAGCTTACTTATGCTAACTCCACTATATTTATTTCTCAGGGCAACCCAGACAGCATGAGCTGAAGGCAATGACTCATACTCATACACTAGGTCATCAACCATTGAACTAATCAAAATGCCTTTGCTGTGGAGTCCTTTTTCTTCCATGTCTTGTAGGCATCAAGATCACGCTTATGCTGGGCAGTAGCACCGTCTACAGGTTCTACCATAAACTGACTTACAGCTTCTAGAACTTCTTGTTCCTCAAGTACATACTGTATCTTGAGGTGCCATATTTTGTAGTTGTCCCCATTTAGTTTCTCTCCTTTGTTCAGTTCAGCTATAATATTCTTTGTTGCCATGACCTAACATAAATAAACGCATTATTTAGTAATTCAGTGTATGTTATATGCATGTAATCAATAAACTAACTCATTGTAAATAGAGTTTGTTTACAAAATCAAGTGACAACCGCGTTCCCACTCATCCTTTGTATGTTCCAATCTAATAAACAATGATTAGTTATATCACACACATCCCATCAAATGAACAAATCATCATTAAATGAACTAATCATTTAATTATAATGAACAATCATCATTAAATGAACAATCATTTAATTATAATGAACTAATCATCATTAAATGAACTAATCATTTAATTATGATGAACTAATCATCATTAATGAACCAATCATTTAATTATAATGAACTATCATCATTAAATAAACTAATCATTTAACAAATTTGTTAACATATAACATTACTTAAATTGTTCGTACATAACGACAATTACACTACATGGATAAATACTGACTGTACATAACGTCAGTAACTAAAGGAAGCTAAGAGAACAAATAGGTTGATATTCTCCCAATAGAGCGGACAGTAGAATCGTAGCTAAAAATTGACCCGTCTCTCTAGTCTGGACCAGAGTGACCTCAGGTGGAGGAGGAATCTCCTCTGGGACCTCTTCAGGATCCTCTACTGTCTCTTCAGGATCTGCTTCTTCTTCTAGATCCTGCTCTATTTCCATAATATCCACGTCCGGATCCCAATCAATCTCCATGTTTTCTTCAAGTTCCAGATCTGGATCCTCCTCGATCTCAACAATTTCCTCGAGATCCTCTTGTTCTGGATCCATTTCTATCTCTGGATTTTCTTCTTCTGGATCCTCCTCTGGATCCTCCTCCATCTCGGGATCTTCTTCGTATTCAAGAATCTCGGGATCCTCCTCTTCCTCGAGATTCTCCTCGGGTTCAGGATCCTCCTCCATTTCAGACTCGGAGTCAGATTCCCCCAAGTCCTCAGGAAACTGTTGGCGCAGCAGCTGATTGCATAGCTCTATGTAGGAGAGGCGAAAGTTGTGTTCAGCCCATATCTGATTCGCAACTTTCCCTGCTCTCTTTGGTATAGCACGCATTAATTCCCCGATTCGGTGATCATCAATCATGGGGAACCCGGCCTGCTCAAGTTTCCAGAAGATCCGATCCAGTCGTCCTATAACGCCCTGGACTCCGAGAAATGGAATATAGAAAACTGTCCTGAATTCCGCCAATATCTCCTCTAGTCGCTCATTATGACCAGCCATGCCGTCCCTATCGTGCAATATTTAGAATTGAAAAATATACATTGTCAGTACAAAACCGACAATCCAGTACAAAACTGGTTCAATTCAATTCATATGTATACACGTAAAATCACAAATAGACAAGAAAAAAATTTTCTTCGAGGAGCCTCGATTGACTGACATCGGACTGATCGATCAGATTCTAAGGTTGAATTTATTGTCCTTATTAGAACTAATCTAATTGGACATGATTATCTTAATCTGTTCTTGTCTAACCTTAGCCCATTTAATCAGGTTAAACAACGGATAAAATTTGGTCGAACCAACCGATGGTTTAGATTAAATTGGATCAACTTGGTCTAATTAAATCAACTTATGATTTGAACTAAACCAAATTTAATTTATACTTAATTAATTGATCCACTATAATCAATCTAATCTTTTAGTATACATATATTAAATTCATTAATTAATATATGTATAGCATTAATTAAATGTAGCATGTCATAATTAAAATATTATGCATGAAACATTTTTTTCAGCATAAAAAAAATGCTACTGTACAATGGGAAAAATAGGACATGCATTAATTAATTAATGAGATAGCATAAATCATTAACTAATTACTTAATAATATATGCATTGCCCGAATTAAATGCATCACCAACAATTAAATGCAGCATTAAAATATTATAATTGTGCATGCACCAACTTTAGGTTTTGACCTTCCTTCATTTCGATTTTTTTTTTCGGTTCTTTTGGTTCCTTTTCGCCGCCGCCCACACCCCCACTCCTCTGCCATCAACAGCAGTTGCCGCCGACTCTCATCTCCAGCCACAAAAGCTGATTAATGATGAAAATCGAGCGCGATGCAGCTCTACCCAGCATCCCTCGAGCGCTCAACGACAACATCAGATCGTGTCGTTCTTTGGTAATGGGAAATGGCAACATATCGCGAAAAATTCGCAACTCGGCAGTGGCAAAATTTGACAGGGTTTGTCAAAGACATCGAACAAGGGATTCAAGGCATGTTTTCAACATATAATTTTCTGTACAGTGATTAGATTTCTCGAAGAACTACACAGGCAATTTTCATGCATATCAACAGATCCATTTTAATTTTGCTTAACCTTATGGCTCTGATACCAATGTTGATTTTTCGATATGCATGAGCAGTTTGCAAGTAACAGAAATGTATAACAAACGGAAAATACTCACAGTGATGTTCGCAACTCCTTCTCTTCTTTGCTGGTGGAAGAACAACCTTGCTGTGGGAAAGAACAATCACGGGATCGGAGAGTCCTCAAGTCCACA
>JAGFNQ010000401.1:29213-74313 GCA_024364735.1 Boesenbergia rotunda
TTCTGAACATTGAGTGTTCTTTATTGGATTCAAATTACATATTTCAGGTGGGTACTTCATACTTGATTTCTGTAAAATCATTTATCTTAAATACATGGTTGTTTTATTTTCTAAGTAGGTTGTTTTAGCTTTGTTACAATAAGAGAATTCTCAATACTCAATACATAATAGTTACAAAATGTAAGACCTATTTATATACAAAGTTAGGGATCTATTCCAGGAGATAAATAGGCCTATAGGAAATAAATTAGGATTCTATTATAGGGAATAATTTATATTTTAAGTAAAATACAAATTATGATATATATTTATATAGCTAATACTCCCCCTCAAGTTGGGGCATTGATATTAATCATGCCCAACTTGTTACAAAGATAATCAATTCGGACCCATTTAAAGCTTTTGTGAAGATGTCTCCTAGTTGTTCTCTAGTTTTCTTCCACGTCTTGCACCAAATCGATCGATCGACCGGTCTTGATTAAGATGTCATCCACGTACACCTCATGTTCCGCCCGATTTGTGCTCGGAAGACTTTGTTCATCATACGTTGATATGTTAGCACCTGCATTTTTTAGGTCGAACGACATGACAGTATAGCAATACGTACCATCAGTTGTGATGAAGCTGACCTTCTCCTGATCCTTGACAGCTAGAGGCACTTGGTGGTAGCCTTGGTAGGCGTCCAACATAGATATGAGTTCACTACCAGCGGTCGAGTCGACCATCTGGTCGATCCTTGGCAAAGGATAGCAGTCCTTCGGGCAGGCTCGGTTGAGGTCCCGGAAGTCGATGCAGACTCGTCACTTATTATCATGTTGACCGAGCTGCCCATGTCCACAATGGTGCGATGGATCTGATAGTTGGCAATCACGACCGTGATGACCAGGGCGTTGTCATGGGAGACCTCCAATCCTTGCAGGTCTTGGGACCCAAAACTGATCTGAGAGCCTTGCGCCGAGCAACGCTCATCCCCACCTGGTGAATTTCCAGTCGATGTTCCTAGGCCTTTTGGGCTCGGTTCGAGTCTCCTCCAGTCAGCCCACCTGAGATAACGTGGATCCCCCTCGGACGACATTCTGCTGGTTGGCTTGTTCTTCATCCATCTCTTCGGGCCCAGTCTGCTACTCCAGGGGGAATAGGTTGCAAGCGGCAGGTGTGATCCGCCTAGGCTCTCCTGCCGCCGGTACGACCGAGGGACTTCCCCGACCTAAGCCACGTCCCAAGGAGACCTAGCGCCCCCGTCCCTAAGCGATAGGGCCTCGACCTCTTCAGGCCTGGAGGCATTCCTCGGTGTTGTGTGTTACTCTGGTGGAATGCGCAATAAGGCTTCCACCATGTCGGTAGACATCCTGAGCTACTTGCTGCACATGTCTCTGCTCCATCCCCACCCGATCGACTACCCCTCTAGGACTGTGGATGGGTCTGCCCGACAAGCGGCTATTCTGTGGGGGATTTGGGGGCTGGGGTGCCCCCGACCTCCTTTCTCCGAGCGGCTTAGGCTTCCTCCACGGTAATATATTTGACAGCTTTTCTTAATAGATTGTCAAAGTCCATTGGGGGCTTCTTGATCAGTGAACGAAAGAAATCTCCCTCTTGTAATCCTTGAGAAAATGCACTGATGAGAACCTCAGGGGTGGCGATCGGTACGTCCATAGCCACCCCGTTGAACCTCTTTATATAGGCTCGGAGCGATTCTTTCGGCCCCTGTTTTAATGTGAATAGGTTGAGGCTGGTCTTATAATGCCTCGATTGCTCGCATGAACAACCTCTTGAGATCCACAAAACTCGACACGGGCACACTCGAGAGCCGATCGAACCATTGGTGAGCTGGTCCCGACAGGATTGTTAAGAAAGCACAATATTTGACGCCCTCGGGTTACTGATGAAGTAAGGCAGAGCTTTCAAACTTTCATGAGGTGCACCTCGGGATCGCTGGCCCCCGCGTATTTTGGGATGGTAAAGAATTGGAGATGCTTGGGGACCGGATCCTCGAGGATCTGCAAGGGGAACGAGCAATGTGTTGGGGGAGCTGGCGTGGGGATGGCTATGCCCTTTCCCTTATCCAGACATTGTCGGTGTGTCTGATTGGATACAGACGCCTCTGCGGGATTAGAATGAGTCTCGTCCCCTCTGGCTCGATAGAATGTAGGGGGAAAGGGATTGAAACCTTTTGGTCGGGTGGCATTCCACGACCCGCCGAGTTGCCTAAGGCCGAGGGCTCAGAAAATTGAATTGTCGGGCTACTCGCATGTAAAGGCAACTGGGAGGGTCTTCTGGGCTTGGACAACCATCAAGAACTCGTATTCCTCAGGTGTAATCATGACCGTCACTCGATTGGGATCTTTCATCTTGCGCTCTCGATCAGACAAACAACCCTCCTTCTAGCACTAAATATGATCCTGTCGAAGAGCAAGGTGGACTCCCAAGAGTAGGGTGGCCCCGAGAACTGCTCCTGCTGGCGCTCCTCCTATGAGAAAGATGACCGTCAGCAACCCACCGGAAGAATTCCCCGGCAAGGCCCTCCGACGATCAAGTTAGTGTCTGGTGGAGAAGAAGAAAACTGGAGAAGAAAAACTGTAGCAAAAATTACACATACCTGTGAGTGAAGAGAGGAGAGCCTTATATAGCCGGGGGAGCCGACAGCCTCTATCCCACTTCTGCCACATTTTGTCTCATGTGGGGACAGGAACAGGGGCCACGGTCAGCTCATTGACCGGCACCGCCCATCCAGACATATGCAGGGGCTCCGTGGTACGGGTTGCCAAAGCTTACCAGGAAGGTACTGCGTCGGCGGGATATCCGCGATTCGGACACGAGTGGTGTCAGGTCGCAGTCGACTTGCGCCGACTCTTGTACCACCTTTATCAGTACGGTGTCAGGGGGAAGGTACTGCATCGGATGGTGACAACTCGAGCCGCACCAAAAGAGTGCGCTGATCGGCCACTCCGAGGGAAACCTAGCTATGCAACTAATGATATACCGATCGGAGCACTTATGCCACGCTGAGTTGTGGGGTGCTCAGACCTAGCGCAACCGACTTATCCTTCGGAAAACAACATTATAACACAGGAAGGGTGCCGACCGGGCATTGACCGAGTGCCGACCGGGCGCTGACCGAGTGTAGACCGGGCGCCGACAGAGTGTCGACTAGGCGCCGACTGAGTGCCGACCGGGCACCGACCAAGTGTCGACCAGCTGATATAAGGTCAAGCACTCGGTGTTTCTCGATGGGACTAATTTAGACTGTACTCGATTTATTGTCTAGTCGGGTGTTCTATCCCGGGTGGAACTCGAGCCCATGGCCCTGGTCTGCCACGTTGGGTAGTTGGAAATCTCCTGGCGATGACCCATCCTCGTGGTGCGCCACGTGGGCCGACCGGCTTACACGTAGGCTAGGCCGAGATAACACATGATATCATCAATTTCATCACCATAATTCCTCTTAACTATCGAATCCAACTGTCATCCAACTTATCAATTAAATCAATTATTCAACGGTAATCCACCAACTAATTAGAGTCATTAGATACACTAATCATTTTACCATTTTGTGTTTCACGACAAGACACTGAAACCAAAAGGAAACAAAGCCGAAGGCCCCCTATTCCACTACAACATCACATCCAAATTACGCACACCAACTACAAATCTGATTTTTACACAAAATTTGCTTCCAATAACCACTTAAAAATTCTGATCAAGGAAAGTTCTAGGACCTTGTAACGCTCGGGATTTTTTGCAAATAAAAAGAAATATAAAAATTTCTTTAAAAGAGAGTGAGCCGAGGCTCGAACCCAAGACCCTTAAATTAGGATTAATTTAAGTTTCCATTAGGTGGTGATAAAGCATAACACTAAGATATGGAAATAATATAAGATAATTGATAGTAAGCATCTTTTTATAGAAGTTACTTCAACTTCCACTTAGAATAAAAAGAATGGAATGAAGAGGTAACCAAGGGTTTTTCCTCATTCTCCTTCCTCTTACCGAAAACAAGAGGGGTTTCCTCACTTTTCTTCTTCCTCCACCGAAAAGGAGAACTAGGGTTTCTCCTTGTTCTTGCGCCCAAGATCCAGCGACCGTGCGAAGGAAGTAGACGAGGAGTACCACGCTAGATCCTACGCTGGTGTAGTAAGTTTAGAAGCATAAAGAGGAAAGTAGATCACTCACCTGCAGTAAAAGTAGTTCTCGCATGATTTTTAATCGTTGTAGAACTTGATTTTAAGCCCTTGTGTGTGTGTGATCAGGAGTTTAGCAAGACCAAGGTCTTGATTTACCCCAAAACAAGGTTTGGGATTAGGGCACGCAAGGTGCTCGATAAAAGTTCAGAGTAAGACCTGTTGGTGCTTGGATGGCTAGAGAGGGGGCGGGGGTGAATGTAAGCCAGACACAAACTTCTTGAACTTTCAAAGGGTTCTCTGCAGTTAGGGTTAGTAGCACAGCGGAAGCAATACAAAACAGAGAGATGCAAAAGCTAAACCCTAAACTAAGCACAAGAACAAAACGCTAACAAAGATGATTTACAAGGTTCGGGGATAACTTGCTCCTACTCCTTGGCGTGCCCGTAAGGTGGGTGATCCCTTGATCGTCAGCAAATCAAGCCCCGGAAAATCCGGATAGAATGAAACCTCCTTCTCGGTGGAGTAACCTCTCCACAACGTTTCAACAGAATGAAGAAATTAAGCGCAGTGAAACAAAAGGAAGCTTACAGAGCACTTAGGACAGAAAGAACACAAGCAAACTCCTCACCGAGGTCCACTCAGCACAGATCTCACGCAAGAACTCCCTGCTCTTCGTGTCTTCTTGTTTATGGACTCGTCAAGCTCCTTGTTTCTTCCCAGTGCTCAAGTATCAGAATGTTGCTCAAGATTTACAGTTGCTTGCTCAAAGAGATGTCGCAACAAGGTCAAGAACTTCTCAATCGTTTCTATTTGTTAGTTGCAGAGACTTCTTCGCCACCAAGCTCTTAAGTCTCTGCTCACTGATCCCAGGTCACAGCCATCCTTCTGTAGCTCCCAGCTGCTCAACTGTAACTGCCCAGCTACCCTGACCTCTCCTGGACTCCCTGAGCTCCCCTCAGCCGAGCCCCAGTCAGCATCTCAGTGCGCAGTCGTCCATTGTAACCTGAGAAGGAAAACTGCCAAACCTGATGAAACAAAAGCCTCCGTTTGACTCCCTTGAGTGAACCTGAGTTATCTGCACACTTAGTAGGTCATTAGCGCAGCAAATCAACAGATGATCAAATATCAGAAGACTCTGAACAGGTATCAGTAGGAAATCAGAACACAATCAGAACTCTGACAGTGCTTTTGAATTAAAGCTGTCAGCTACTGATCGGTCACTGGACCGATCAGAGTGACTCCTGATCGGTCACCAGACCGATCAGGATGGGTCCAGACCGATCAAGCTCCAGCCTGATTGGTCCCCAGTGAGAAACCCGAAATCGCGATTTCTTCTTGATCGATCACCAGATCGGACCCAAGTCATGGATCGGTCACCAGACCGATCCACCCCATTGCAGGGTGTTTTTCCAGATTTGCAGTCCAAGCCTACTGATCGTTCACCAGACCGATCAGGATGTGACCTGATCGGTCTGGGGACCGATCAGAGCACCTCCTGACCGATCAGGCTCCAGCCTGATCGGTTATAGTGAGAAACTCGCGACAATTGATCGTTCACCAGAACTATCTGAATAGTCTCCCGATCGGTCACCAGACTGATCAGAGCCGAACAGAAAGGTTTCCAAAGTCTCTGTATGCTCCCTGATCGGTCACTAGACCGATCAGACATCACTAGATTGGTCACCAGACCGATCCACGAAAGAACTCCATGCCAACTTCCCTGATCGGTCACCAGACCGATCCAGTAAGGCCAAATCCACTCTAAGTCAAGAGAACAGGCTCCCAGCCTTGTCTGACTCGTGCTCAGTCCCCCGGACCAAGACTCCGTGCCCAGTTTCACTCACCGGGACTTCAACCTAGCTTCTTAAGCTAGGACATGGCTTCACTCACCAGGATTTTATCCAACCTAGCTTCCCAAGCTATGACCTAACTTCCCAAGCCAGGGTTTCATCCAACCTAGCTTCCCAAGCTAGGACCTGGCTTCCCAAGCCAGGAGTTCAGTCAACCTGGCTTCCCAAGCCAGGGTTTCATCCAACCTAGCTTCCCAAGCTAGGACCTGGCTTCCCAAGCCAGGATTTCAGTCAACCTAGCTTCCCAAGCTAGGACCTGGCTTCCCAAGCCAGGATTTCAGTTAACCTAGCTTCCCAAGCTAGGACCTGGCTTTCCAAGACAGGATTTCATCCAACCTAGCTTCCCAAGCTAGGACCTGGCTTCACTCACCAGGATTTCACCTAGTCCCACTAGGTGTGCCTAGTCCCACTAGATCTTTTCCACTTCACCTAGTCCCACTAGGTGTGCCTAGTCCCACTAGGTCTTTTCTCATGCCAGCGTGTGATCTCCCGATCCACCTGGACTTAATCTGAATTCATTCAACCAAACTTAAATCGTTGTCAACACCAAAACAACAATCAGGTCAGACTGCATCAACAATCTCCCCCTTTTTGTTATTTGACAATCCCGATTTAAGTTTAGGTATTAGATCAATTGAAGTCCAAGTCCATTCATTATCGTAAGGGAATCAAGATCCTCCCCCTACAATGATTAACCCTAAACTTAATCAACCATTTTCTCCCCCTTTGTCAAACATCGAAAAGGGTATGGTTATTAAGTTTTAACATAACTCCCCCTCAATCAAGGGTCTCCCCCCAAAATCCAAAATAATCAGTGGATAATTTTTGAATTGCATATGAGAGACATATACCATAAATGTATCATGGCAACAATATATATGCATCATATGCAATAAGTGTGAATTGCACATGAAAACATATACAGAATTATACCATGGTCAAATATGTATATGTTTCATATGACAAGTAAGGAATGCAGCTGTATCTGACACATAATCCTGATTGGTCTCCGTGACCGATCAGGTTCATTGATTATTTGATACAGACATATTTCTTATTAGTCCGGGGACAATCAGATTTCAGAAAAATTCCTGAAACTCTGATACATTCCTGATCAGACTGCATTAACAATTTACATTCCACAACAGGGGTGTAGACTCCATATGGTATTTCAGAAAATTTCTGAAACAAGATCAAGGAACGAGAGTCATGATTCAAATAGCCCTTCCATATGAATTTCAAAATTTTCAATACGGGTTGGGTTTTTGACTGAAACATATTCCTCATCAAGGAGCAAGAGATCAAGGAACAAGAGACATGATTCAACTAACCCGTGCAAATGAATTCCAAAAGTTGCAGCACGGGTTTGTATCAAATCAGTATTACATTTGTTCCAAGTATGATTAGCCAAACCTCATTTTAACATTTGATGTTTCAGAAAAATTTCTGAGAATCAAGGGTCTAAAGAAAAAATCCTACCCATATTTTACCACTTGAACAAATCTGTGCTCCCTTAGTACCAGATTTGTACCAATGGGTGATCAAGTATGTTTCAATTGTAATTGGATTGTATCATGTTTATTTGTATCAGTATGATCAAGTAATTGATACAATTGGATGAAAGGTGATTGGACTGAGGGGTAGTCTTACACCATTTGGAACGATTTGGGAGTTCCCTGATCAGCATTGACCTGATCGGTCACCAGTCCGATCAGAACGACGACTGATCGGTCACCAGACTGATCAGGGTGAGTCCTGATCGGTCGGTGGACCGATCTGGTTCAATACAGAAGGTTTTTCAGTTTCAGAAACAAGATTTCAGAAACTGTGAAATCAACTTTGTTTCAAATCTCAACCATTCCTAAACCCTAATTCAATTGGTTTTAATTTGTTTGATCCTAAGAAGGGTTTCCCTTATTAAAAATAAGCAACATGATTTATGTCCCTTAACTAAGGTTTATTCCCATCAAGTTTCAAGACTTAAAAAAACAAAAAATAGATTTGTATCAAGATCCAAGACTTTAACCCCTATCAAAGCATGATCAGTATGTGCTAAGCATGAACTTGAGTATCAAAAATAGGTTTGTATCAAAGCATGATCAGTGGGAAAACAAACAAGTCATGGAATTTGAGTTTGATACAATGAAAGCATTAACCCTATACCTTAAGCTCATGTTCTTGTCTATCAAAGCCTTATGAGTGATCAGTTCAAACAAAACAATGAGGAAGTTGAGACGTAATGGTTCATCTTGTTCTTAAATGAGATTTTCATGCCATAGATTAATATTAATAACACATACATTAAAGTCATGGCATACTCAACTAGGTTCATCTCAAAAATAAGAAAACTTAAGCCTAAGATATATCATAAGTTATTGCAAATATTTTGGCTAACTTCAAGATTTACAGTGAACTATAGAGTTCAATCCTAATCATGGCATATTGAGGCTAAAACTCATGGACTGAATTGAAAAGTCATACTTCCAAGTGTGTATTAAGCTTCCAAAGCAAGTATGCATGCAATCATTTGAATAGAAAATTTATAACATGGATAGCACATATAATGGATGCATATTGCTATATGTCAACATCAAGTATATGAATGAAATCTATGTGTCAACCTAACCATGTAATAGTTCTTTTCCTTTTCAAAACTTGTTGATTTATTTTGAAATTAGTGTAACCTTGTGCATGAATATACTATCATTTGTTTCATGGGAATTTTCTTACTGCTCAAGTGAAATTTCGTAACTCACTACATTCATGAGTATAACTTTAGCCTTGTGTTTGGTGAAATTTTCATAGTGATTTAATACTCATCAATGTGTCCATACTTATTCTTTAACATTCATTCATGTTCTATAACTCATACAAGAAAATAGACACCTTGGGCTTGAGATAAAGCATATCATAAACCATAAATTGCAACAATAAAACCAATTGTCCTAAGCAATCCATGGCAAGCGCAAGTTATGTGTTAGTCCAAACCATTCATGTGAATTTGAGGGAATGGTAAGCACATTCCTTACTAGGAATGACCATTCGTTTGGAGCACCAAATATCAACCACCCATGTTAATAAATACTCCCCCTCAATCAATGCCTATACAATTCTAAAGATAGAGGTTTTAGATATCCAAATTTTGGGACCTAATGCATCTTCAATGAAAGACTTTAGCACCCATGCCTTAGTCATTTTCTTCCTAACTTTTTGAACCCTAGAATCATTTTGTGCTCTAAATTTGGTTCTTGACACTAATGATGCGAAACTTGATTCTTTAGGTTGGTAACCCAAATCAACCTTGTTGTAAACCGCCCTTTGGGAGTTAAGAATCATATCTAAGGTTTTTGAGCCAATTGAAAACTTCTCAAGAATATTCTTGAGGTTTTCAATTTTGCTCCTTAGAGTCTTGTTTTCATCTTTGAGAGACTCATCATGCAAATCTTTTATTACCTCATCCTTAGAGGTTTTCAATTTTTCTACTTCTAATTTTAATGATTTAACTTTGGTCTTAGAATTTTTAAGCAACCTCGTCAAACATGCTATTGTCCTATAGCATTTATCCAACTCGGGAGAAATTACCTCTTCATCATCCGAAGATGATGAAGGTGCGGTTGAGGAGTCACTCGATTCGGTATCACTCCTTTCTTCATTTGAATCCTCTATGGCCATGAGGGCCACATGATAGTAAGTGTTCTTCTCCTCCATTTCCTTTTTCCTCTCCTTCTTCTTTCGGTCACCTGCCACTAAAGCCAATCCTTTCTCCTTTGGACTTTGGTTAGAGATCTCGTGTAATTCCATTTCACAAAACAAATCTTGTAATTTAACAAAGGAAAGATCCTTAGATACCTTGTAGGCATCCACCATGGATGACCACAAAGTACTCCTCGGAAAGGCTTTGAGAACATACCTTACAAGATCTCGGTTTTCCACCTTTTCATTGATGGAATGCAAGCCGTTGAGGATCTCTTTGAATCTTCCATGGAGTTCACTTACCTTTTCATTTTCTTCCATGGAAAGGTTTTGAAGTTGGCTGTGAAGTAGGTCTTTCTTGGCTGTCCGGGTGTCTTGAGTTCCTTCATGGAGCTCAAGAAGTTTGTTCCATAGATCTTTGGCAGATGTGAAAGGGCCAACCTTGATTAGATGCTCTTTGTTCATCCCACATTGCAAGGTGACAACAGCTTTGGCATTGACTTCCCCCCTTTCGATTTGCTCAGCCGACCACCTTGCAAACTCAAGTTCTTTTCTCTCATGATCCTTTGGAGGGGAGAAGCCTTCCTTGACTGCGAACCACATGCTCATGTTTGTCTTCAAATAAAATTCCATTCTTCACCTCCAATATGAAAAATCAGCCCCGTCCAAGAATGGTGGTCTGCTGGTGCTGTAACCTTCTCCTCCCATCGCCATTTTATTGACTCTCGGATGTTAAGCCGCTTGAACAGAGCCCCAAGCTCTGATACCACTTGTTGGTGCTTGGATGGCTAGAGAGGGGGGGGTGAATGTAGCCAGACACAAACTTCTTGAACTTTTAAAGGGTTCTCTGCAGTTAGGGTTAGTAGCACAGCGGAAGCAATACAAAACAGAAAGATGCAAAAGCTAAACCCTAAACTAAGCACAAGCACAAAACGCTAACAAAGAGGATTTACAAGGTTCGGGGATAACTTTGTTGGGACCGGGTGCATGTTGACAAAGATACGGGTTCGTAAAATTTTAAATTTTTACGTGCAGCGGAAGAATTAGCATAAAATAATTTCTCAAATTATTTTAACCACGTATCTAGCATGTAACCTTATGATGTGTGGACATGATCATAAATTAAAACTTTGCAGAAAAGTAAACTAATTTACTTTATACCTCGCGTAACTCGAAGAAAGGGACGAGATCCAACCGTAGCGTCCCTTGGAAGCTCCGCCTCTACTCGCGTCCATGCCGAGTTCTCTTCGGGATGACTTCGCAAAGTCATGAGTTTTGTGCCGACGAGAACTACTAGATTCTCTAAAGGCACAACTAGAAGATCAAGAGAGAAGATAGGAAACTAACCACCAAGTAACGGAATCAAAATTCCGGGAAAGGAAGGAAGGAAGGAGTCGCGATCCGCTTCTTCTTCTTCTTCGGCACGAACTTGGTGGAGGAAACTCACGGGCACCCTAAGTGCTTGCGCCAACCCTAGGGGAGGAGAGAGAGCCGGCCCTAGAGAGAGAAGGGGCGCCGGCCCTAGAGAGAGAGAGAGTTAGAGAGAGAGAGGGAGAGAGTTAATCTCTTGATCAATCTATTAAGGAAATCAAGCCTAGCCTTGGTTCCTTTATATAGTAGCCTCTCCCTTGCCAAGTCTCCCCTTTAACGGAATTTTTCATAAGAAATTTATCCTATAAATTTTCTTTATGAATTATTCCGTTTAAACCAAGTTTTATTATAACTAATTTTATAATAAAACAAATACATCTCTCCTTTTATTATGGAATAAATTTTACAAGAAATTTATAAATTTTCTTTATTATGGTAAAATCAATTCATAATTGATTTTATAGAATTAAAATAAACCATTCCATGGATCATTTTAATTTCCATAAAAAAGAATAAATTTCTATAAATTTCTTTATACAAATTTATTTATCCATAATTTATAAAACAAATCGCGCTAGATTTATTTTATTAATTAAACCAAATAAATTGGTTTCTCCCCAAGTGGTGGCCGGCCAAACCAAAGAGGGTTGGCACCCTCTTTGGCTGGCCAAACCGAGCCGAACCCATCGCGAATTAAACTCATTTAATTCGCCCAATAATCCTTCAAAAGACTTAGCCATTTTTAGCTTTCGTTGCGCCTCTGATTAACTCAGATTCGACTTATTTCTCTTGATCGGAAAATCCAATTTTCAACTCGTTTTAAATCCCTCGGATTACTCGTAGTGCGTGTGACTAAATAGGCTTTCGATTTATGTTGGCCATCTATAATCAACCAATCATAGAACGATCATGAGTGGCACCTAGTAGTACATCATGACCCCCAATTAATCGAAAGATCAACGGTTGACCTCAGAAGTGATTCTGAAACCCTTCAGCAGCTCTAATGAATCGTGCCCCATTCCCTTCACCATCTTATACCCACTTGGTTCAGGACATGGTCTGTGTGTGTCAGTCCCCACTAGGCTGACTACGTCACACCTAGCCCAAGTAGTGTCTTTCTCGTCCTTTGAATTTCTAATTACTCTCATGTATTTAAGAGACTCATACTCTAAACATGACATGCTCTGGCCAGAGGCTTTGAGTAACAATCCGACGATAGGCCTGGGTATACATCTCCTCACAAGGAGTGGTGAATCCTTTGTAGGCTGTTCAAACATCTTCGGGCACTTCGGCTTATACCCAATCATCCTGGGTCCACACCTCCTTAGAGATGCTTGCTTAAGATGTTAAAGTATAAGTCTCCATGACCAAGATGACTTGAACACCGCAAGTCAAAGGAACATCGCACTTAAGCTGCAGTAAGAACTTCACTGACATATCTATATAGATTACCATATGAAGTTTTACAGCTAGTCACTCCAATGAACTAGTTCCCTTAACTAGCATCCATGTTTATCTCCGGACATCCCAATGTCACCAGCCAGTGAGAATCAGCTGATTAGAGAATAACCCATGCTAGTCTCAACAGAATTGATAGTGTCCGTTTTTATCAATTCATCGACTAGGGATATTTTCAATACTTCACAATTGCACATGTAGAGATAATCACTAGTTGTGATCTCATCACAAATTCTCTTATACTGTGAATTGTATTGCGGACATTCAGTAGATGAGTTTAAGATCCCAATCAAATACACAAACATGTATACTCAAATAGTGAATTTTCATTTATTAAAATAAATGTTTACAATCATAAGGCGATTGCCTTAGGACACTTCTCTCATATCACTAACAAACTCCCACTTGGCCTAATGTCAATCGCTACGGTATCCAATACCACAGGCTCTAACATGACCCTCAAACTTGCTCTGAGGCACGACCTTAGTTAAAGGATCCGCTAAATTCCTTTCAGTGGGAATTTTCTCAATTTGTATATCATTCATACTTATAATCTCTCTGATCAGATGATAGCGGCGAAGCACGTGTTTGGATCGCTGATGAGACCTTGGTTCCTTTGCTTGTGCAATAGCTCCATTGTTGTCGTAGTAAACCGGCACTGCTTCATCAATGGTTGGAACCACACCAAGTTCGGATACGAACTTCTTGATCCAGACTGCTTCCTTTGCTGCTTCCGAAGCTGCGATATATTCCGCTTCCGTGGTAGAATCCGCTACGGTGTCTTGTTTGGAACTCTTCCAACTTATTGCGCCTCCATTCAAAGTAAATACGTATCCAGACTGAGATTTGGAGTCATCCTTATCTGTCTGGAAACTGGCATCTGTATACCAACGTATTACCATATCTCCTTCTCCATATATTAGGAACACATCCTTAGTTCTTCTTAAGTACTTAAGGATTGTCTTGACAGCCACCCAGTGATCCATACCTGGATCAGACTGGTATCTGCTCGTGACGCTCAGAGCATATGATACATCGGGCTTAGTACATAACATAGTATACATAATAGATCCTATCGCGGATGCATAAGGAATCTTATTCATGCAAATCCTCTCGTCTTCTGTGCGCGGACACATAGACTTTGAAAGGTTGATCCCATGCCTGATGGGAAGGTAACCTTTCTTGGATTCCGACATGCTAAACCTTTTTAGCACTCGGTCTATATACGTAGACTGCGAAAGACCAAGCAACCGTTTTGATCTATCTCTATAGATTCTAATCCCAAGGATATAGGTTGCTTCTCCCAGGTCTTTCATGGAGAAAGTTTTGGACAACCAAATTTTAACTGTCTGTAAAACTGATATATCGTTTCCTATAAGTAAAATGTCATCGACATATAATACTAGGAATACGACTGCACTCCCACTAACCTTCTTGTACACACAAGGTTCGTCAGGATTTTGTGAGAAATCAAACTCTTTGATTATCTCATCAAAACGGATGTTCCAGCTCCTGGATGCTTGCTTCAGTCCATATATGGATCGTCGAAGCTTGCATACTTTGGTTTTATCAACCGATGTGAAACCTTCAGGTTGTATCATGTATACATCCTCAAGCAGGTTTCCATTAAGGAAAGCTGTTTTCACATCCATTTGTCATATCTCATAATCATAATGAGATGCTATGGCTAGGAGTATCCGAATGGATTTAAGCATAATTACCTTCCATGTCGGTTTTCTTCTTGAAAACCCACTTGCACCCTATGGGCTTAATCCCTTCAGGTGGGTTAACCAAGTCCCATACTTGATTTTTATACATGGAATCCATTTCCGACTTTATGGCTTCAAGCCATTTATCCCTTTCTGAATTTTTCAGAACATCTTCATAACTGATAGGTTCGTCATCGCTTATGAGTAACACGTCGTTCGATTCACTTATGAGAAATCCGTATCTCTCTGGAATATTGCGTGTCCTATCAGACCTACGAAGAGGTGGTGTTGTTTTAGGTTCAACTGATAGCTCATCATTATGAGTTATTGGTTGTGGGTCTAGACTAGGTGTCTCTGTAATGTCTATTGGAGTTTCTTGAACTTCATCAAGTTCAATGCCACTCCCACTGTTTTCTTGTAAAAGAAATTCTTTTTCTAGAAATACAGCATGCCTTGAAACAAACACCTTTTGTTCCAAGGGATGATAGAATTGGTAACCCTTCGTTTCCTTAGGGTATCCAATAAATAGACATTTATCAGACTTAGCATCCAATTTGTCTGATACAGTCCGCTTCACATAAGAGGGACAACCCCATATCTTAAGGTGAGTTAAGTGGGGTTTCTTACTATTCCATGTCTCATATGGAGTAGTAGAGACTACCTTGGTCGGGACTCTGTTTAGCAAGTAAACAGCTGTCTTAAGTGCATAGCCCCAAAAGGATTTTGGAAGAGTTGCATGATTCATCATCGACCTAACCATGTCCATCAAGGTTCGGTTGTGCCTCTCAGATACACCATTATGCTGTGGTGTATTCGGCGGAGTCCATTGTGACAATATCCCATTGTCCCTAAGATAATCTTGAAACTCTTGACTTAAGTATTCACCACCTCGATCGGATCGAAGTATCTTAATACTTTTGCCAAGCTGTTTCTCTACTTCATTTCTGAACTCTTTGAATTTCTCAAAAGCTTCAGATTTGTGTTTCATCAAGAACACATACCCGAATCGTGAGTGATCATCGATAAAGGTGATGAAGTAGCTATAGCCTCCTTGTGCAAGAGTTGACATTGGTCCACATACATCAGTATGTATTAGACCAAGCAATTCTCCCACTAGATTACCTTTTCCAGAAAAGGGTAATTTGGTCATCTTGCCTTTTAAGCATGATTCGCATGTATCAAATGAACCGGGTTCAAATGATTCTAGAATTCCACATCGGTATAATTCGGTCATGCGTTTCTTACTTACATGGCCAAGACGGCAATGCCAAGTGTAGGAGTCTATTCGATTATCTATTCGAGCACGTTTGTTGCTAACTTCGATATTGAAAATGTCATCGGATAAATCTAACGTGTAGATACCATTGCACAAAGTTCCATTCTCATAAAGAACGCTATTTAAAGTTATGTAACAACAATTGTTACTAAAAGTTAAATGATAACCCTTTTCATTCAAACATGAAATAGATACAATGTTCTTTATTAACGAAGGAACAAAATAACAATTATCCAATTCTAAGACACGTCCAGTGGGGAGCTTTAGCAAATATGTTCCGATGGCAACAGCAGCAATCTTTGCTCCATTTCCAACTCGCAAATTCGCTTCTCCTTTGACGAGTCTTCTTCTATTCCTTAGCCCCTGTATGTCATTACATATATGTGAGCTACACCCAGTATCAAGTACCCAGGTATTTGAGGAAATAGAGTGACATTCAATAACGAAGATACCTGAAGAGGATGGGGCATCGGATGCCTTATTCTTCAAGGACTCAAGATAAACCTTGCAGTTTCTTCGCCAGTGACCCTCCTTGCCACAATGATGGCAAGTTCCTTTTGGTTTCTTTTCAGTCTTTTTGGCCTTTTTCTTCTTCCCTTTATTCTGTTCTTTGGCCTTCCTCTTAGAACCTTTCTTCGAGGAACCAACTAACAGTACCGTCTTTTGATCCGGCTTTACAGAAGGCTCCACAGTCTTCAGCAGGTTGAGCAACTCAGGAATGGTAGTCTCCAGTTTGTTCATCCGATAGTTCATCACAAATTGTGAATAACTTTTGGGCAAACAACTCAGAATTAAGTCAATACTTAGTTCATGATCCATTGCAAAACCGAGTGTGCTCAGTCGCTCAATGTACCCCAACATCTTTAACACAAACTGCGAAGCAGAAGTGCCTTCCTGCATCTTAGTGGTGAAGAGGAGTCTGGAGACTTCGAACCTTTCGGATCTCGCCTGCTCTTCAAACAACTCATTAAGATGGAAGATGATGGTATAAGCATCCAAATGCTCATGCTGCTTTTGCAGCTCAGGTACCATAGAGGCTAGCATGATGCAACTCGCAAGTTCAGAATCGGTCACATGTTTCTGATAGGCCACTAGCTGGTCTGGAGTTGCACCTTCTGGAGGATGGTTGGGAAGTTGATCTTCAATGACATAAGCAAGCTTCTCTGCCTTGAGGACAATCCTCAGGTTTCGAAGCCAGTCCATGAAGTTCGGCCCGGTCAGTTTATTGGTGTCCAAAATGGAACGCAAGTTTAGAGGAGACATGATCGAGTGACTAACCTAGAAATACAAATTGAGTTTATGTGAGAAGAATGATTAAAGAATGTATCATTATACATTAATAAAAATCCTATTTATTTTTCAAATTGAATAACCCTTTTTATCAATTCGGGAGATCGTAGGAACATCTCCAAATAGGTTGATATCCAACCATAGATAAGAACCACCATGGCTGTGGCCATCAAGTTATTCTTAGCTATAAAGGTAGGTAATTATACCGATTACATATCACATATATGTAACTATCACATTATGCTATCAACTAATTGAATGTTTGCATAAATCATTGGGTTGTTAACTCATTAACAAGTATGCGACATTATACATAGCACCCAACTGCACCTCTCTTTACATCGACCTTGGCTGTGGCACAACAAATCGATGCTCCAAGCTTAAGGCTGACCCATTAATCAAGAAATAGTTTTAATATGGTTGGAGCTCATTCAACCGTTTAGTCAGGCTTGGATGTGTCCAACAACCATAACTAAGGATTGACCTCTGACTCCAACTGTATTAATCATAAACTAATTCCATGGTTTGAATATGTTGAGGTTCAAGCTGGGCATGGATGTGTCCATCAACCCAAACAAGAAACAAAACTCCGATTCTAACCATATTAATGGAAGGTGTTGACCTTAATATTTTGTAAGGGGTTTTGAGTCTCATCCTTTCCTTTTAATGCATACTCATGACATATAATTATGTCATGACTAACGATTTCCTTAATAAAGTATGTATGTGACTTAATTTATCAAGTCTCATTAATTGAATTAGGAACCGGATTTCCTAATTCTATTTCATACTTTATTAAAGGAATTGTTTTGGGAAACAATTTCCTAAATTGTCATAATCAATTTCGGAAATAATATGTTTAAGACTTTGATTTCTCTAAATCAAATCTGATTAAATTAAGAGACATGAGTCCTTAATTCAACCACATATTATTTTCATGAAAATCACATTTAAGAAAACTCTATAGGAAACCATTTTCCTAATTAATTTTGGAGACAACAATATGTAAGAGCATCACCTCTTAAATCATATTTTATTCATGGATTTAATTAATTACAACAAATCGTTTTCTAAGGGTGGCTCCCCGAGGCTCAGATACCCAAAGAAAAGTAATTTGTCGTAAATCCAATTTGGTCCGCTTCGGAAGCGTAACCAAATTAAACGTGACAATTTCATTTAAAATTGGAAAATTAAATTACAACAACTAACTTTAAATTGGACGGCTCCCCGAGGCTCAATCAAAAATAAAGAATTTTGTTGTCAATTTAAAAAACCAATTCAAATTTAATTGTCAATTAATTGTCCATGAATTTGTCTAGACTTTCTTGAAAGAAAGTGCCCAAAATTGCGAGATTTCATAATAGGTTTTCAAAATAATTGTAAGTTTCTGGTACAAAGAAAACTTACATATTTCCAAAATTGGAAAATTTCTAAAATAGAAAATTTCCAAAATTGGAAAGTTTCCAAAGATGGGAAGTTTTCACAATTATCATAAAATTTCAGAAACTAGGATATTTCAAACGTTTGCGAAATTTCATGAGGATTTCCAAACTTTGAAATTCCTAAATCTAAAATTTATTATAATTGGAAGGTTTCCATAATTGAAAATTTTTCCAAAATTGAGATCATGACAAAGTTTTCCGCAAAACAATTATATGATTATGTCGAACACTAACCGGCTCTGATACCACTGTTGGGACCGGGTGCATGTTGACAAGGATACGGGTTCGTAAAATTTTAAATTTTTACGTGCAGCGGAAGAATTAGCATAAAATAATTTCTCAAATTATTTTAACCACGTATCTAGCATGCAACCTTATGATGTGTGGACATGATCATAAATTAAAACTTTGCGGAAAAGTAAACTAATTTACTTTGTACCTCGCGTAACTCGAAGAAAGGGACGAGATCCAACCGTAGCGTCCCTTGGAAGCTCCGCCTCTATTCGCGTCCATGCCGAGTTCTCTTCGGGATGACTTCGCAAAGTCACGAGTTTTGTGCCGACGAGAACTACTAGATTCTCTAAAGGCACAACTAGAAGATCAAGAGAGAAGATAGGAAACTAACCACCAAGTAACGGAATCAAAATTCCGGGAAAGGAAGGAAGGAGTCGCGATCCGCTTCTTCTTCTTCTTCGGCACGAACTTGGTGGAGGAAACTCACGGGCACCCTAAGTGCTTGCGCCGGCCCTAGGGGAGGAGAGAGAGCCGGCCCTAGAGAGAGAGAGAGAGTTAGAGAGAGAGAGGGAGAGAGTTAATCTCTTGATCAATCTATTAAGGAAATCAAGCCTAGCCTTGGTTCCTTTATATAGTAGCCTCTCCCTTGCCAAGTCTCCCCTTTAAGGGAATTTTTCATAAGAAATTTATCCTATAAATTTTCTTTATGAATTATTTCGTTTAAACAAAGTTTTATTATAACTAATTTTATAATAAAACAAATACATCTCTCCTTTTATTATGGAATAAATTTTACAAGAAATTTATAAATTTTCTTTATTATGGTAAAATCAATTCATAATTGATTTTATAGAATTAAAATAAATCATTCCATGGATCATTTTAATTTCCATAAAAAAAATAAATTTCTATAAATTTCTTTATATAAATTTCTTTATACAAATTTATTTATCCATAATTTATAAAACAAATCGCGCTAGATTTATTTTATTAATTAAACCAAATAAATTGGTTTCTCCCCAAGTGGTGGCCGGCCAAACCACACCCTCTTTGGCCGGCCAAACCGAGCCGAACCTATCGCGAATTAAACTCATTTAATTCGCCCAATAAGCCTTCAAAAGACTTAGCCATTTTTAGCTTCCGTTGCGCCTCTGATTAACTCAGATTCGACTTATTTTTCTTGATCGGAAAATCCAATTTTCAACTCGTTTTAAATACCTCGGATTACTCGTAGTGCGTGTGACTAAATAGGCTTTCGATTTATGTTGGCCGTCTATAATCAACCAATTATAGAACGATCATGAGTGGCACCTAGTAGTACATCATGACCCCCAATTAATCGAAAGATCAACGGTTGACCTCAGAAGTGATTCTGAAACCCTTCAGCAGCTCTAATGAATCGTGCCCCATTCCCTTCACCATCTTATACCCACTTGGTTCAGGATATGATCTGTGTGTGTCAGTCCCCACTAGGCTGACTACGTCACACCTAGCCCAAGTAGTGTCTTTCTCGTCCTTTGGATTTCTAATTACTCTCATGTATTTAAGAGACTCATACTCTAAACATGACATGCTCTGGCCAGAGGCTTTGAGTAACAATCCGACGATAGGCCTGGGTATACATCTCCTCGCAAGGAGTGGTGAATCCTTTGTAGGCTGTTCAAACATCTTCGGGCACTTCGGCTTATACCCAATCATCCTGGGTCCACACCTCCTTGGAGATGCTTGCTTAAGATGTTAAAGTATAAGTCTCCATGACCAAGATGACTTGAACACCGCAAGTCAAAGGAACATCGCACTTAAGCTGCAGTAAGAACTTCACTGACATATCTATATAGATTACCATATGAAGTTTTACAGCTAGTCACTCCAATGAACTAGTTCCCTTAACTAGCATCCATGTTTATCTCCGGACATCCCAATGTCACCAGCCAGTGAGAATCAGCTGATTAGAGAATAACTCATGCTAGTCTCAACAGAATTGATAGTGTCCATTTTTATCAATTCATCGACTAGGGATATTTTCAATACTTCACAATTGCACATGTAGAGATAATCACTAGTTGTGATCTCATCACAAATTCTCTTATGCTGTGAATTGTATTGCGGACATTCAGTAGATGAGTTTAAGATCCCAATCAAATACACAAACATGTATACTTAAATAGTGAATTTTCATTTATTAAAATAAATGTTTACAATCATAAGGCTATTGCCTTAGGACACTTCTCTCATATCACTAACAAACTTGCCCCTACACCTTGGCGTGCCCGTAAGGTGGGTGATCCCTTGATCGTCAGCAGATCAAGCCTCGAAAAATCCGGATAGAATGAAACCTCCTTCTCGGTGGAGTAACCTCTCCACAACGTTTCAACAGAATGAAGAAATTAAGCGCAGTGAAACAAAAGGAAGCTTACAGAGCACTTAGGACAGAAAGAACACAAGCGAACTCCTCACCGAGCTCCACTCAGTACAGATCTCACGCAAGAACTCCCTGCTCTTCGTGTCTTCTTGTTTATGGACTCGCCAAGCTCCTTGATTCTTCCAAGTGCTCAAGTATCAAAATGTTGCTCAAGATTTACAGTTGCTTGCTCAAAGAGATGTCGCAACAAGGTCAAGAACTTCTCAATCGTTTCTATTTGTTAGTTGCAGAGACTTCTTCGCCACCAAGCTCTTAAGTCTCTGCTCATTGATCCCAGGTCACAGCCATCCTTCTGCAGCTCCCAGCTGCTCAACTGCAACTGCCCAGCTACCCTGACCTCTCCTAGACTCCCTGAGCTCCCCTCAGCCAAGCCCCAGTCAGCATCTCAGTGGCGCAGTCGTCCGTTGTAACCTGAGAAGGAAAACTGCCAAACCTGATGAAACAAAAGCCTCCGTTTGACTCCCCTTGAGTGAACCTGAGTTATCTGCACACTTAGCAGGTCATTAGCACAGCAAATCAACAGAGGATCAAATATCAGAAGACTCTGAACAGGTATCAGTAGGAAATTAGAACACAATCAGAACTCTGACAGTGCTTTTGAATTAAAGCTGTCAGCTACTGATCGGTCACTGGACCGATCAGAGTGACTCCTGATCGGTCACCAGACCGATCAGGATGGGTCCAGACCGATCAGGCTCCAGCCTGATCGGTCCCCAGTGAGAAACCCGAAATCGCGATTTCTTCTTGATCGATCACCAGATCGGACCCAAGTCATGGATCGGTCACCAGACCGATCCACCCCATTGCAGGGTGTTTTTCCAGATTCGCAGTCCAAGCCTACTGATCGTTCACCAGACTGATCAGGATGTGACCTGATCGGTCTGGGGACCGATCAGAGCACCTCCTGACCGATCAGGCTCCAGCCTGATCGGTTATAGTGAGAAGCTCGCGACATTTGATCGTTCACCAGAACTATCTGAATAGTCTCCCTGATCGGTCACCAGACTGATCAGGAGCCGAACAGAAAGGTTTCCAAAGTCTCTGTATGCTCCCTGATCGGTCACCAGACCGATCAAACATTACTAGATTGGTCACCAGACCGATCCACGAAAGAACTCCATGCCAACTTCCCTGATCGGTCACCAGACCGATCCAGGTAAGGCCAAATCCACTCTAAGTCAAGAGAACAGGCTCCCAGCCTTGTCTGACTCGTGCTCAGTCCCCCGGACCAAGACTCCGTGCCCAGTTTCACTCACCGGGACTTCAACCTAGCTTCTCAAGCTAGGACCTGGCTTCACTCACCAGGATTTCATCCAACCTAGCTTCCCAAGCTAGGACCTGACTTCCAAGCCAGGGTTTCATCCAACCTAGCTTCCCAAGCTAGGACCTGGCTTCCCAAGCTAGGAGTTCAGTCAACCTAGCTTCCCAAGCCAGGACCTGGCTTCCCAAGCCAGAGTTTCATCCAACCTAGCTTCCCAAGCTAGGACCTGGCTTCCCAAGCCAGGATTTCAGTCAACCTAGCTTCCCAAGCTAGGACCTGGCTTCCCAAGCCAGGATTTCATCCAACCTAGCTTCCCAAGCTAGGACCTGGCTTCCCAAGCCAGGATTTCAGTCAACCTAGCTTCCCAAGCTAGGACCTGGCTTTCCAAGCCAGGATTTCTTCCAACCTAGCTTCCTAAGCTAGGACCTGGCTTCACTCACCAGGATTTCACCTAGTCCCACTAGGTCTTTTCCACTTCACCTAGTCCCAATAGGTGTGCCTAGTCCCACTAGGTCATTTCCCATGCCAGCGTGCGATCTCCCGATCCACCTGGACTTAATCTGAATTCATTCAACCAAACTTAAATCGTTGTCAACACCAAAACAACAATCAGGCCATACTGCATCAACAAGACCGAGATGTTACTAAGCCCTATAATGAGTTCTGGGACAAAGAAATGAGATAAGTACAAGACCAAGGTATTGTTGTGTCCAAAAACGAGTTTTGGAAACATTTCTTCCTATGTGCAAGATACGTGTAAAGTTAAGCATTTTAAGTACAATCATAAGTATAAGTTTCAGTATATTACTTTTATTAAGTGGCATGTTCTGGGCCGAGGCCCACAAATCTAGGCGAGCCTAGTAGAGACGCTCTATTAGGGTTCGGTGGCAAGCTACCACGAAACCTTTTAGGGATGCGTGCATTGCTACTATGTCGGACTCATCAGCAGGATGTTTATCTATTTTGAAGTATACGAAGTATAAGAATATAAAAGTTTCAAGTTTTCAAAAGCAAGCATTTGTTTCAAGCATGATAAGTATTTTTCATTTCATGCAAGGTTTTCAAATGCAAGCATTTGTTACAAGTGTATTCATGAGTATATTCATGTTAAGCATGACATTTCTAGTTCTATATGTTTTTAAAGCAAGCATTCTTATGACCAAGAACATATTTAATATCGATTGCATGTTTTGTGAAAGTAGGTATTACTTACTAAGCAATTTGCTTATAGTTTGCATCCTTTTACTGCAGATAAAGGTAAAGAAAGGATGTAAGTCAAGGAGGCTAAAGGAAGGATGATTTGTGTCAGTGGCGACGGAACCGTGGAGTGAGATCCTTTGGGATGAGATTTGTTAGTGCTCTAAGTTATTTACTTAAGTTTCATGATAGTAGTTTGTTTCCGCAAAGATTAAGTTTGAGTTGTTATTCCGCAAAAGACTACAAGTTTGAGATGCATGATAAATGGTTATTATGATTGTGAGTTCTATAATCTTAGTATAGTTGAAGTAGAAATATATTCATGAACTTGTTTAAAGTTTCTAAAGTTTTGGAAATGGAATTCCAGAAGTATCAGTCGACTGCTCAAGGAGCCAGTCGACTAACCTCAGTGAAATCAAGGGAACAGAAACCTTGGTCGAGTGATTTCCAGGCTGAGTCGACTGCACCAGTCGACTGGTAGACCCACTAGTCGACTGGTCCATGGCCAGATTTCGAATAGAAAGATTGGGGGAGTGATTTGGCCTAGGAGTCGACTGGCACCAGTCCTGGTTAAGGAGAAAGTAATGTGGTGTCCCTTTAGAGTGAGGTATAGAAGAGAGGGTCGTTACAGGTTTGGTATCAGAGCAAGTTTCCGCCCTTCTGCCACACTGACATTAAGCATCAATCCTGCCGCCTACCAAGTAAGAAAGTGCATATGTTTAGTTTTATGTACATGTTTTTCATATCTTTCTTTCAACATATGCTATTATGAGTATGATGATAGTGAAGTAATGTCCTTATTCTCATTATAATAGTAAGAGAATGGCAAGGGGGCGTCCCAGGAAGGCCCAAAACGAGGAGCGAGCTCCTAGAGGGCAAGAGACAATAGAGTCAGTACCACCACCAAATCTTTTGTGGTGGCTCAGTTACAAAGGCTAACCCTAATGGCTAACCAGCAAACCGCTCCCATTACCCCGCCGGTGGAGAATGTAGTGGCACCAGTTGTGACCGAAAATCCATCGATTACATCTGTAGTCCCAACAAGGGGGGTAAGGCCAGAGAACTTCTCAAGCACCATGGGATGCTCAAGCATGGTTCAAAACTTTGGAAGCATAGTAGAACTACTGGACTGGCCTGAGGTAGAGAAGATAAAGTGCGCTTCCTTCTGCCTTACCGGAGATGCTAGAATGTGGTGGGAGAGAGTCAAGGCCAAGAGAAATGTCAACCAGATGACATGGACCAACTTCGAGACCGAGTTCTTTGAAGAGTACTTTCACATGCGAGTAACCAACAAGCATTATGATGAATTCACGGAGTTCAGACAAGGAGAACTATCTGTGGATGAAGCAGTGAAGAAGTTCAACTGGTTAGGTCGTCTGTGCCCAGAGCTAGTTGGCACTGAAAGAGAAAGAGTCAGGCTAATGCTCAAAATATTAAGACCTGAGATAGCTTTAAATGTGGCCAGCGGTGTTAATAGGCCGCAGACCTCAAAAGAACTGATAAGTAGTGCTTTAATCGCTGAACACTACTTAAATAGTATAAAGGCCACCAGGATGCAACAGAAGCAAATAGCAGTCCAGAAATCTCAGTGTAACCCGCAGAACTGGAAGGGGAACCCAAATAAAAGGAAGTAGGGGGATCAAAAGACTTCTGGAAGCAACAAAGGAAGCTCATCAAGCAAGTACCCCAAATACCCTCGATGTCCAAAGTGTGGGAGGGCGCACCCCAGAGAATATCGCCAAGGCATGAGTGGGTGCTATATCTGTGGAGTAGAAGGGGATATGGCCAAGGCTTGCCCTACCAAAGCATATCCGCCTCCACCACAGCTTAGTCAGTACGGGGGAAACTCTACACGTTGCACCAGATGCAGCCAACACTGGAAGGACCCTACATCAGTCAAGGGAGAATGAAAGCCCCACCAATCACGACCAACGCACGGGTTTTCACCATCACCAAGGAAGAAGTGGCAAATTCTCCTACCGTGGTCACAGGTCGAATACTCATCTTATCTCATTATGCTAGTGTGTTATTCGATACTGGTACAACACATTCTTCTATGTCATTCTCCAAGAAGCTAGGGATTCCACCAGAAATGCTGAATGATAAGTTCTTAACGATCTTACCTTCAGGAGAACTCATGACATCTACTCAGTGGCTAAGAGCTATACCAATTCGAATTTCCAACCGAGAACTCTATGGTGATTTATTAGTCCTTGATATGAAGGACTACGATATCATTTTAGGGATGGATTTCTTGAGCATGTACAGTGCCTCTATTGAATGCCGCAAAAGAAAAGTAAAGTTCACACTAGAAGCAAACTTCCGTTCGAGTTTGTCGGAGACCCAAAGAGAAAGACAAAAAGGTTTCTTTCTAACCTACAAGCTCACAAGATGTTAGATAATGGATGTTCTGGTTATTTAGCACACGTGATAGATGCAAGGCAAAGAGAAGGGCTAAAGAAAGAAGAAGTGCGGGTAGAATGTGACTATCCGGAGGTGTTTCCTGAAGAGTTACCAGGACTCCCTCCTAACCGAGCAATTGAGTTTGAAATTGAGTTGGTTCCAGGTACCAACCTGATTTCAAAGGCACCTTATCATATGGCGCCAGTAGAACAGAAAGAACTGCAAGAACAATTACAGGAGTTACTAGACAAGGGTTTCATTCGCCCTAGTCATTCACCCTGGGGAGCTCCCGTGTTGTTCGTCAACAAGAAAGATGGATCTATGCGAATGTGCATAGATTATTGAGCCCTGAACAAGGTGACTATCAAGAACAGATATCCTTTGCCAAGGATAGATGATTTATTTGATCAGTTGAAGGGGCAACCGTGTTCTCCAAGATAGATTTGCGGTCAGGTTACCATCAACTCAGAGTCAAGGAGAGTGATGTGTCGAGAACTGCTTTTTGAACACGGTATGGACACTACGAGTTTGTAGTTATGCCCTTTGGTGTGACAAGCGCCCCTGCAACATTCATGGATCTAATGAATCGAGTATTCAAGGAGTTTCTTGATAAGTTCGTCATAGTCTTCATTGATGATATCCTAGTTTATTCAAAGTCTCAGGAAGGCATGACGAACATCTAAGGGTAGTGTTGAAGACCTTACAGTAGAAGAAATTGTATGCTAAGTTTTCCAAGTGTGAATTCTGGCTTAACCACGTGGCTTTTCTTGGCCACATCATTTCTAAGAAAGGTATTATGGTAGATCCAGCAAAGATTGAAGTAGTTAGTAACTGGGGTCGACCAAAGAATGCTAGTGAGATCCGAAGCTTTCTGGGTTTAGAAGGGTATTACAGAAGATTTGTGGAAGACTTTTCAAAGATAGCTTCTCCACTAACAGTTCTTACCAGAATGAATAAGAAGTATGAGTGGACTGAAGATTGTGAGCAGAGTTTTATTAAGTTGAAGAAAAGACTGACAAGTGCTCTCATTCTTACAGTTCCCAAAAGTGACAGAAGCTTCGATATATACAGTGATGCATCAAAGCTAGGACTGGGAGCTGTACTCATGCAAGAAGGCAAGGTCATTGCTTATGCTTCCAGACAATGTAAGGATTATGAAAAGAACTACCCTACTCATGATCTTGAGTTAGCAGTAGTATTCTTCGCTCTCAAAATGTGGAGACATTATTTGTACAGAGTCCAGTGCAAGGTTTACACAAATCACCAGAGTCTGAGATATTTCTTCACTCAGAAGGACCTAAATATGAGACAGCGAAGGTGGCTGGAGTTAGTTAAAAATTATGACTATGAAATCCTCTACCACCCTGGTAAAGCGAATAAAGTAGTTGTTGCGTTAAGTAGAAAGACTTGCATAACTTTGATGTCCCTGTCATCACTATCACCGTCACTGCAGAAAGAGATAGTAGATTATGGAGTTGAAATCATATATGGGCAACTCTCAGTATTGACACTAGAGTCAACTCTGCTTGAGGATATACAGAAAAAGCAAGATCAAGATTCTGATATTCAAAAGATCAAGCAAGAGATGCAAGAAGGAGAAAGTAAAGAGTTTAGAGTATCTGATAGTGGGATACTTTATTATGGTGACCGTCTATGTGTCCCCAACAATGAAGAGCTGAGAAAGAAAATTTTTAAACAAGCCCATAGAACTCCCTACTCTATGCACCCTGGTTCTACCAAAATGTACCAGGATTTGAAAAGAAGATTTTGGTGGTCTGGAATGAAAAGAGATGTAGCTAGATATGTCAGTACCTGCTTGATATGTCAAAGAGATAAAGAAGAACACCAGAGGCCAGGAGAAGTCCTACAGCCCATATAGATTCCAGAGTGGAAATGGGAAGATATAGCCATGGACTTCATTATTGGTCTACCAAAGACAACAAATGACTATGATGCTATCTGGGTAATTGTAAACAGATTGACCAAGTCTGCACACTTTTGGGCAATCAAAGTGTCTTACTCAATAGAAAGACTAGCTCAGTTATATATACAGGAAGTGATCCGACTACACAGAGTTCCGAAGACCATTATCTCCGATAGAGATGGTCGTTTCACTTCACATGTTTGGGAGTGTGTATAGACAGCACTTGGCACCAAACTGAAGTTTAGCACAACTTTCCACCCTCAGACTAATGGGCAGATAGAAAGAGTAAATCAAGTTTTAGAAGACATGCTCAGAGCTTGTGCATTAGATTTCAAGGGCAGTTGGTGCAAGTATTTATGTTTAGCTGAGTTCGCCTATAATAACAATTACCAAGCTACCATTGGTATGGTGTCTTATGAAGCTCTTTATGGTAGAAGGTGCAGATCTTCTATATGTTGGTATGAAGGTAGTGAAAAAAAAGAAATGGGGTACAAGACTGACCTTATTGAGGATATCATAGAAGCTATAAAGAGCACCCGCCAAAGGATAGAAACTGCTCAGACTAGACAAAAGAGTTATGCCGATGTGCGTCGTAGACCGCTGGAGTTTGAAGTTGTGGATACAGTTTTCCTCAAAGTAGCTCCCATGAAAGGTGTAATGAGATTCGGCAAGAAAGGCAAGCTAAGTCCTCGTTACATAGGACCCTACCTAGTAACGAAAAGAGTTGGTAAAGTAGCTTACGAGGTAGAGCTACCTCCAGAGATGTCATGTATTCATAATGTGTTTCATGTCTCAATGTTGAAGAAACATATCCTTGATGCCAACCCAGTGATTGACCCACAAACGGTACAAGTTCAAGAAGATCTCAGTTATGAAAATCGACCTATTCAGATAATAGATCGAGCAGTCAAGAAACTGAGGAACAAAGAATTACCCCTAGTAAAGGTTCTATGACTAAACCAGAAATACGAAGAGGCAACTTGGGAAACAGAAGATAGCATGAGGCAAAAGTATCCAGAGCTATTCTAAGTTCGAGGACGAACTTTTTATAAGGTAAGGAGGATTGTAACGCCCGAGAATTTTCAAGAATTTTTCCAAAATAAAAAGAAATATAAATTTTTTTAAAAAGGGGTCGAAGCCGAGGCTCGAACCCAAGACCCCTCATTTAGCATTAGTTTAAGTTTTCATTAGGTGGTGGTAAAACATCACATTGGGATATGGAAACAATATAAGATAAGTGATAGTAAGCGTCTTTTTATGGAAGTTGCTTCAACTTCCACTTAGTGTATAAAGGATGAAAAGAAGAGGAAACCAAGGGTTTTTCCTCATTCTCCTTCCTCTTACCGAAAACAAGAGGGGTTTCCTCACTTTTCTTCTTCCTACACCGAAAAGGAGAACTAGGGTTTCTCCTTGTTCTTGCGCCCAAGATCCGGCGACCGTGCGAAGGAAGTAGACGATGTTGGTGCAAGTTGCATCAATGATGTTCTCCTTTAAGTGTTTTAATGTTTGACAATTTACTTAAGTCAGTGATACATTAAACAGACAAAGGGGAGTTAAGAGAGGAGTAACCAAAGTGGAAAGAAGTCCTAGTAAACCTAGGCAATAAGTCCTGGTTCAGGGAATTGGGCACTAAGTCCTGATCGAGGATTGGGCACTAAGTCCTGGCAAAGGGCTGGGCACCGAAGACCTGCTCAGAAGGTGGGCACTAAGTCCTAGTCGGGGACTGGGCAAGAAGACCTGGCCGAGGGTTGGGCACGAAGACCTGGTTCGGGGAATTGGGCACGAAGACCTGGCCGAGAGTTGGGCACCTAAGTCCTGGACCTAGGGTTTGAGCACGGAGTCTTGGTCCAAGGGACTGAGCAACTTAGCTGAGCGATGACTAAGGACAGAAGTAGAGACGGGTCAGGGTTCGGGCATCTCGAAGTCCGGAGTAATCAGAGGCTAAGCAAAAGTCCACCCGAAGGACTGGGTGACAACCGGCTCCTGAAAGGAGTAGGTGGAAGGCACGTTCTCGGGGGTGAGAACCTGCGTCGGTTCGACCTAGGGTTTCGTGCAAATCCGAAGTCTGAACCAAGTCCTTAAGCCTAATATTGTATGTATATGTGCTTTGTGTTTGTGCATCTTGTAGGTACCAAGATTGGAAGACAAAGCAAGCAAAAAATCTGGGCTGGAAACCTTGAGGCCAGGGGCCCCCATCAGTGGGGGCGCCCCCAAGCATTCAGGGCACCCCCAATGATGGGGGCGCCCAAGCTAAAGAAGAGAAGTGGTAGTTTTGGGTGGTAGGCAGAAAAGGCTTCAAGCGGGGCGCCCGGGAGGTCCGGGGCGCCCGAGTTCAAAGCTATATTTGCTGTTTCGAGTCCGAAACACAGATAAGCCTTCATGAGGGCGCCCGGGAGGTCCGGGGCGCCCTGGTCAAAGGTTTTATCAGCTGCGCCGAGGTCGACGCGGGGATAAGGTTTGACCGAGTTTATCGGGGCGCCCCCGACATCCAGGGCGCCCCCAGAAGCACTATAAAAGGGGTTTCGACCCCTCTGCTTCAAGCACAACTGCTAAGTGCCATTTTGATTACTCTGACGGACGACAACGCGATAAAGACGAGGCTCTACGACCGGGAGGCTCCAGGAAGAAGTGCGCGGCACTTCGGAGGTCCAGATCGGCCGAGTTTCAGATCTTGTTTGTTCGGTTTGATTTTATTGTTCCGCATTCAATTTATTTATCTTTGATTGTAATCTTGCACTGTAAGTCGGGTTTCTCCGCCTCCAGAAAGTCCGGGAAGGAGACCAATAGTGGACGGGCGTTCCTATGCATAGGCCTTGGATGTACTGACCCTAGGAGGTTGGGAACCAAGTAAAAATCCCGCATGCAATCTGTGTTGGTTATTGTTTTCTTCGTTCTATTTATTTTCCGCTGCACTAACGCTCTGAGTCTAGAATAAAGATTCAAAAGATCTACGAAGTTTATCGAAAGATTTTCACGGTCGATATTCACCCCCCCTTATCGACGGCACCGGTCCTACAAGTGGTATCAGAGCCGAGCCGCTCTTCACCGGACTAACCGCCGACGGAGCAACGACGCCAGGAGTTGAGGGAGAGCCCAGGGGTGAATCAGGTATATTTTAGTTAAAATGTCTGTTTTTAAATTTCATATTACGTGTTTTAAGTGCAGAGAGAGAGGGCACTATAAAAGTCAGTGCCCTACTCGTAAGACTCGATCTACACCACCGGCGGCAAAGGAGGCACCAGCGCCAGGAGTCCGGAAAAACAAAGATCACGTACAATGCTTCAAGTGCAGAAAATACGGACACTACAAGAACAAATGTCCGACAAAGGTATGTAAAATTTACGTTCCGAAAAGTTTCAAAATTCCTGCACTGTCTTTAGATAATTTAGTTAATTTTTCGGATAAATTAGATTTACTGCATAGTAAAATTAATATCTTGCATGACAAATTCGAAAATGCAGATATGACTAAAATATCTAAAATTAATTATTTAATTCAGAACATTAATTCAGTAATTTCTAAAATAAATTATTATAACTTTAATTCTAATAATGTTAATTCTGATAATTCTAATTCAGATAAATTAAATCCTAAGGATAAATCTGAATTCAAAAGTCTTAAGGATAATTCTAAATTTGAAAATCCTTTAGATAATTATGAATTCAAATTTGAAAATATGTTATATAACTATGAATTCGAGATTAAAATCTTAAGAATAATCCAGAAATTAATTCTAAAAATCTTAAGAATAATCCAGAAATTAATTCTGAAAATCTCAAGGATAATCCAGAAATTAATTCTGAAAATCTTAAGGATAATCTAGAGATTAATTTTGAATTTCTTGAAAATATTGAAGATGTATCTGAGGAGAATTCTAAAGATACCTCTGAAATTAGTGAAGATAATTCTAGAGATAATCCTGCAATTATTTTTGAGGATAAAAATGATTTTATTAAAAATCTTGAGGATAATGAAGATGAAATTCTCCTAGATAATAACTTAATTATAGATAATCTTGAAAATTATTACAAAACTTTAATTAGTGGCACAAATTACTCCTCCTACTTTGAGGATACTAAAAGATGTAATGTTGAGGATAAGGAGGATATGGAACTATCTAAGATAAAGGTCATAGTTAATAAAATTCACAAAGGTTCAAATAAATCCGAATTATTAGAAAAACTTGAAAAGGTAGATAAAGATGAAGAAGAAATTTATGAAATAATGAAAATGATAAACTTAAACCCATAACTATTAATTAATCATTTCAATATTAATTATTCAAATTCAAATTAAATTAAATCTTAAACTTAATTAAATTCAAAATAAATCTAAATTAAATTCAAATTAAATCTAAATTAATTCAAATTAAATCTTAATTAATTCAAATTAAATCATAATTAATTCAAATTACATCCAAATTAAATTAAATTCAAATTAATTCAAATTAAATTAAATTCAAATTAATTCAAATTAAATCCAAATTAAATTAAATTAAAATTAATTCAAATTACATCCAAATTAAATTAAATTTAAATTAATTCAAATTACATCCAAATTAAATAAAATTCAAATTAATTCTAATTACATCCAAAATAAATTAAATTCAAATTAAATCCAAATTAAATTAAATTCAAATTTATTCAAATTCAAGTTAATTAAATCTTAATCATTCAACTCAAATTAAATCTTAATTAAGTCAATTAAATTCAACTAAATCCTAATTAAGTCAATTAAATTCAAATTAAATCTTAATTAATTTAAACTTAAATTAATTCAAATTAATCCTAATTAATTCGAACTTAAATTAATTCAAATTAAATTAACTCAAACTTAAATTAATTCAATCCAAATTAATTCAAACTTAAATTAATTCAATTAAATCTCAATTAATTAATTAATTTCTAGTTCTTAATCCAACCAAATATTAAATAAACCCGAACTAAACTAAAATCTTACCCAAACTGCAATAATTAATTAAATAAAATTAAATATGTCAAAGTGGGTTGACATATTCGCCGGTTCACACAACATGTATCAAATTGGGAATTTAATACATCTTTAGAAACGTAATTAAAAAGCTTTGGACTTGCTTGACTCATGCATAATTGTCATGTCATGCATTTGCTATTTTTTATATATGACATGTCATTCATATTTAAATTTTATGCATATATTAGAACGTCTATAGGAAAAAGAATAATTGAAACTTGATCAACCTAGTATTGGGTGGCGGTGAGATGATAGTACGTTAGGGAAACCTCTTCTAATAAGGTCAAGTATACACTGTTGGAACCCGGATGGCTAGAGAGGGGGGGGTGAATATAGTCAATCACTTGGACTTAGACACTAATCAAATTTCTGCACTCAGAGTTGTTAGTAGCACAGTGGAACGCAAGAACAGAGTATGCAGAAATTCAAAAAACAAAAGCAAAACAACACCACTAGCAAGATCGCTAACAAGGAGGGTTTACAAGGTTCGGGGATAACTTGCCCCTACTCCTTGTCGTGCCCTTAAGGTGGGCGATCCCTTGATCGTCGGCAGATCAAGCCCCGGTTATCACCGGCTAGAAAGCAACCTCCTTCTCGGTGGAGAAACCTCTCCACAGCGTTTCAATCACAGATTTAAATTTAAGCACAAAGAAACAACAGGAAGGATCTTACTCAAGCACTTAGCAAAGACAAGAACACAGCAAGCTTTCCTGAGCTCCACCCAGCGGCGATCTCACGCAAGAAACCCTTCCTCGTGTCTTCTCGCTGTCGGACTCCAAGCCTCTTGTTCTCTCCTTCAAGCGCTCAAGTAATGAATGATTCCTTCTCAGATTCTATTGCTTACCCAAGATGATGACCTTCAGAACGTGCAAGCTAGATGTGGAGAACACAAGGCACAGCAAGAACTTAGTTCGCGAACTCTAGAACACACCTTCTACTTCAACGAACCCTTCTTCCACCCTTTTGTTTCTCCACTCAGCACCAGGTGACAGCATCTCCTGCAGCCTCCAGCTGCTTCCCTGCCAACGCCAGCTACCACTGAGCCCTCCCTGGACTTCCTGAGCTCCCCTCAACCAAGCTCCAGTCAGTAGCTCCAGTCTGCAGCTCCGGCCGTTGCAACCTGAGATGGAAAACGGACAAACATGCTCCAAGGAAAGCCTCCATTGACTTCTCCTTGAGTGTTTGAATCCTCCCCTGTCACCTGCAGCGTAATCAGTGTGTTAGAGCAGCATATCAAACAGCATATCATATATCAGATGTTAAGCGCAGAGAATCGGATACGTTCAGACGCGATCAGAGCGTCTGACAGTGCATTTTGAATTAAAGTGATCGGTCACCGGACCGATCAGAGCGCCTCCTGATCGGTCACCAGACCGATCAGGCTAGGTCTAGACCGATCAGGCTCCATCCTGATCGGTCCCCAACGCTGAAATCGCAACTTCTTTGGAACTCTCCTGGATCGATCACCATATCGATCCCAGGTTGTGGATCGATCACCCGACCGATCCACCCTTTTATTGGGCGATTTCTGAGCTTCGCAATCCTGACCTCCTGATCGATCACCGGACCGATCAGGAAACCTCCTGATCGGTCACCAGACAGATCAGGTCGTGACCAGACCGATCAGGCTCCGTCCTGATCGATCATAGAGAGGAACCTGCGACGCTGGATCGTTCTCCAGAACGATCTGCACAGTGATCCTGATCGGTCACCAGACCGATCAGGAGCAGATCAGCAAGGGAACTCAACCTCACTGTTTGCTCCCTGATCGGTCACCAGACCGATCAGGAGCCAAGCAATGGGTGAAACGCATACTCCCTGATCGGTCACCAGACTGATCAGTCATCGCTAGATCGGTCACCAGACCGATCCACGAAGGAGCACCGTGCCAACTCCCTGATCGGTCACCAGACCGATCCAGGGGCTCCAACCTAGCCCTCCAAGCTAGGGTTTCATCCACCTTAGCCCTCCAAGCTAAGGATTTTTCACCTAACCCTCCAAGTTGGGAATTTGCACCTAACCCTCCAAGTTAGGACTTTTCACCTAGCCCTCCAAGCTAGGACTTTTCACCCAACTCTTTCGGATTAGGACTTTCCAAACCTAGCCCTCCAAGCTAGGACCTGACCCTCCAAGCCAGGACTTTTTCACCTAATTTTCCAAGATGGGAATTTGCACCTAACCCTCCAAGTTAGGACTTTTCACCTAGCCCTCCAAGCTAGGACTTTTCACCCACCTCTTCCGAATTAGGACTTTTCACGCACCTAGCCCTCCAAGCTAGGATTTTCAACACCTAACCCTCCAGGTTAGGATTTTTCAACACCTAGCCCTCCAAGCTAAGATTTTCCATCCATCCCCGATCAGGACTTAATCATAATCAATAATCATCCACCTAAACTAAAATCGGTGTCAACACCAAAACAACAATCAGGGCCAGACTGCATCAACAATGTCCCCCTTTTTGTTGTTTGACAACCCGATTTTAAGTTTAGGGATTCTCAATCAAATTTTTCAAATTTAGAATCATAGGGGAATCTAGATCCTCCCCCTACAACATGATCATCCTAAACTTAACCAACCAACACTCTCCCCCTTTGTCGAACACCGAAAAGGGGTCTAGAAGGGCTGTTAAGTTTAAACCATACTCCCCCTCAACCCTAGGGGTATCCCAAACCAACAACAATTTGATTTTTGATAAGCATATGAATACATATGACAAAAAGATATAGGCATGGCAAAACAAGCATATGTATCATATGAGCATGGCATCATAAGCATGAACATAGCTATGTATCAAATATGCAGATAGTACAGCATAGCATCAACAATAAGCATACGCAAGTAAAATAGACATGCAAGGCAAATTCAGAAAAGTCAAGTCATAAAACATCCAGCCAAATATCAAGATGCAAGACACATGCATCAAAAGCAAAATACGTGCTGCTCAGGGCCACAACTGACAAGTCATAGGGCATACAGCCCAAAAGTCACATAAATCAACCAGTCAAAAACGCATAACACCAGAAGAGACACTGGTCATCCAAACTCAAACGTCAGTGGGGGGTCGTCATCGTGCATGAGATCATCTATCGTGGCATCAGCAGACCCTGGTGCAGCACTGCCTGATGGGGCATCCCCTGGAAATGTATGGCGGCGCCACTCTGCATACCAAGTCTGCTGCAATGCCTGGACCCCAGAGACAGTAGACTCTATGCCGGTCAATCGGCGATCAAAGGAACGGAAATCCGAGCGGTCCTCCTCTCGATGGAGCTCCCTCAAATGAATATCCTCCTGGAGGATCCGATCCAGCTCGGAGATCTGCCATCGTAGATCTGGGTCAGGCTCATAGTCGTACTCAGCGTCAGCAGCAGGAGCCTCATGAGGTGCAGCAGCCTCGGGTGGTGCCTGAAAATGCGGTGCTCCGCCAGGTAGGTCACCGAGTCCTCTCCCATCCTTCCAAATCAAGGCCCCATCGCACTCTCGAATAATAATGTCGGACTTGGCAAAAGCACGCCGACCCAACCGACAATCTTGCCTGACCATGGGCACGGTCCTACCTTTGGTGACATCAACACCAACTGACATAAGCCAATCGGTGATGACATGACCAAATGGCATGTAGACTGTGCGACGGCTCGACTCACGATAGGATAGGATGGACTGGAAGATGCTCTCCATGATGTCGAAGTCCATCTGGCGGTGCATGCCGTAGAGTATTAGGCAATGGTAGGGTCGAATCTCGGTCAAAGGCTTTGAGGTGATGGGCAAGATGCAATTTGTGATTATCTTGAAAAGGATGTAGTCAACTGGAGCAAGTCATAGGGCTGCAAAGGTAGGAAAATCAGGACCCAACTCATCAAGCCCGGCGGGGCGAGGATGACCAAAGAAATGTTGATAGATGGAGTCGGGGGTAACATCTGAGAAAGGTGCCAATAATGGATCGGGAAGCTCAGGGTAGATTGAATACAGATTCGGTGATCGTCGACCACCCAAATACTCTGTCAAGATCTCATAAGAAAAATCAAGGTTCCTCTTGGCGACTCGAGTGGTGAACTCGAAGCCTCCTTGAGGTCCCTGCTGAAGATTGTTATAGAACTCTGAGACTAGGTCGTAATTGATGGTCCGTTCCAAGGAAAGAAGGAAGCCCAGGTTGTAAAACATGACTATTTCCATGACCGACGGACAATGTTCAGTCAGAAAAGGGATATCAATGGATCGGCAGGATAGTAATTTGAAAGTCCTCGACTGGAAGGCCTGTTCACAGGCCGCATTTGGGAATCGGGAGCTAGAAGAGGGCTGAGGCCTTCTGGAGGGTGCAGATGCAGAAGGGGTTTTCCCCCTCGAACTGCCCTCAGCAGCTTCTTTACCCTTAGAAGACTTTCTATAGATTGGAATAGACAAATATGATCAAGATAAGGTTAAACCCAATCAGAGAATGTGATCAAGACACAATGATTAACAGAACACAGTTGGATCAAGGAACGAAGATTTGATCATAGAGTGATAATCATAAAGTGAAACATTTGATCAAGAGGGTCACGGCCAAGAGTCACAGCCAAAACAAGGATCACGGCACAACACACCCAAAACATGGTTAGCATTAAATATAAACACTATAGACTGATTTGTAAGGAAAAACTAAGACAAAAACTCACTTTGGTGCCATTGGTGGAGTTCTTGGAGGTTGGAAGAGCAAGCTTGCGCAAAGAGAAACTCGGCGCAAGAGAGATCGCACAGCCCTTCAGCGAGAGAAAACATCGCAGGAAGAAGACAGAGCTCGGAAGAACCCCTTAGAACCGCACGCGCGCACTCGCAAGGGGAAGAAGGAGATGAGGAAGACTCTCAGAGACGCAAGGTAGAGGTATTCGGCGCTAGGGTTTAGCAATGAGAGATTTTTCGCGAAGTTAATCGGTTGGTGGATCGGTCCACCAACCGTAATTTAATGCTATTGAACGGATCACCGTTCGATCTGATAGCGCCCAGACCGATCAGGCTATAGCTTGATCGGACTGACCTGGGCCTGATCGGTCGGGTGACCGATCAGGCGCGCTCCTGATCGGTCGGCTGATCGATCAGGACATGAACAGTACGGTTCGGAGAGAAACCTGTGAGCCCCCTGATCGGTCTGTGGACCGATCACCATAGGGTGCCAGATCGGTCTGGGGACCGATCCAGGCTGGCTCAGTAAGGTTGATCAGAATTTCATAAAGTCACTGATGCCCCTCTGATCGGTCTGTGGACCGATCGTTACAGGGTGGAGCCAGATCGGTCCGGAGACCGATCAGCCTTACCCCTGATCGGTCGGGTGACCGATCAGGGTTCCTAAAACTCCCAGATTCGATCAGAAACTTTCAGTTTCAGATTGTTACATGATTTCCATAGGGATTTGGTGAAGGATACCGATCTTGGAAGCATCCCTTGTCTATAATTAATCCCCAATCAAGGATCAAAGGTCCTTAGGGTTTGAACAAGTCACTTTGCTCCACCAAAGTGGAGTCAAACTCAAACAACAATCATTCAAACAATTTGTGCCAAATCCAATGTTCCAATCAAGTTTCCTTGATTGGAATATCCAAGTATGATCATGGAGCCAAATACACATATGTTATGCATTGGTTTTCCCCATACTTGGTCACCGAAGTGATTATTATCTCGTCAACTTAATTTCTCAAGGGATGCATTGACATTTTGAGAAATTGAGTTGATCCTAACATCTCACCCCATATCTAGCAAACAAAAACGTTTTGTTAAACCTTATAGTTTGTGTGAGATGTCCCCAAAGTTACCCAATTGTTTCCCAACAATTTCGAAATAATCATGAAGGGTTCATGAAGCGCGACACATTTCCAACTCCCGTCTTAGGAAACTAAATTCATTTTCGGGGAGTGGTTTAGTGAAAATGTCAGCTAGGTTTGATTTGGACTCTACATGTGAGAGGACAATATCTCCCTAGCTACATGATCTCTAATGAAGTGGTGACGCACCTCAATGTGTTTGGTCCTAGAATGATGGACTGGATTTTTAGTTAGGTTAATTGTGCTAATGTTATCACATAACACTTGCACACCCTTGTAACTCAATCCATAGTCCTCTAAAGTATGTATCATCCATAACAATTGCGATACGCTCTCTCCCATGGCGATGTATTCTGCCTCGGTCGTGGAGAGAGCAACACAATGTTGCTTCCGACTTGACCAACTCACTAAGGACGAACCTAAGAATTGGCAACCCCCACTTGTGCTCTTCCGGTCCAACTTACATCCAGCGTAGTCGGAATCCGTATAGCCAATTAGATCAAATGATTCGGTACAGGGGTACCATAGACCGACTCCAATTGTACCTTTGAGATATCTCAAAATTCGCTTAACAGCTATCAAATGAGATTCCTTGGCACAAACTTGATACCTAGCGCATATACCCACAGCAAATAGAATATCTGGTCGACTAGCTGTGAGGTATAGCAAACTACCTATCATGCTTCGATATTGAGTCAAATCAACGGGTTTACCACTCTCGTCATTGTCTAATCTTGTGTTTGTAGCCATGGGAGTGGTTACCTCTTTTGAATCACTCATATTGAATTTTCGAAGCATTTCTTGTGTATACTTTGATTGGTGCACATGGATACCATCGCGAGTTTGCTTGATTTCAAGTCCAAGGAAGAAAGTCAATTCTCCCACTAGACTCATTTCAAACTCACTCTCCATGTGTCCAATGAATTCATTTAAATAGCCCTTATTGTTTGAGCCACAAATTATGTCATCGACATATACTTGGGCTACAAAAATATTATCACCATCTCTTCGTAGAAATAGTGTAGGGTCTATTTGGCCTCTAACGAAGCCCTTCTCAATTAAGAATGTCGACAACCGCTCATACCAAGCCCGGGGTGCTTCTTTAAGGCCATAAAGTGCCTTTTTGAGCTTGAACACGTGGTTTGGAAATTCGGAACTCTCAAACCCCGGAGGTTGTTCGATGTAGACCTCTTCTCTAATCAAACCATTCAGAAAGGCCGATTTGACATCCATTTGGTATAGCTTGAAGCCGCGATGTGCTGCAAACGCAAGCATCAATCGAATGGATTCTAATCGTGCCACGGGAGCATAGGTCTCATCATAATCAAGGCCTTCAACTTGACTATAGCCCTTGGCTACCAAGCGTGTCTTGTTTCTAATGATTTCTCCCTTATGGTTCAACTTGTTCTTGAAGACCCATTTGGTTCCAATGATGGTGGTCTTCTTGGGTCTTGGGTCTAAGTCTCAACTTGACTTCTTTCAAATTGACCTAGTTCATCTTGCATTGCAATGATCCAATCGGGATCATTTAATGCTTCATCAATTTTTCTAGGTTCAATTTCTGAAATTAGGGCAACTTCATTAGCCTCATTCCGGAAGAATGATCTAGTCCTAACCCCATGATGGATGTCTCCAACAATTTGATCTTGGGGATGACTAGAGGCTAATCTAGTTTGCCTTGGTGTTGGTGGTGCTTCTTGAATGGGTTCACTAGACACAAGTTCAGCCTCAGGATCCGGCTGATCTATGGATTGTCTAGGCTCACCATCATCGGATTCATCACCATCAACAACATTTGGACTTTCATTCAAACTTAGTCTCCTAAGTTCGAATTGGACTTCATCTTCTGGTTGACCATTGACTTTTGGAATTTCTTCAAAGACAACATCAGAAGATTCTTCAACTAGTCTAGACTTCTTGTTGTAGACTCGATAGGCTTTGCTAACGAGGGAGTACCCGACTAGTATCCCTTCATCAGCCTTTGCCGTGAACTTTCCAAGATGATCCGTGGTGTTTAGAATGAACACCTTACAACCAAACACCCTAAGGTGTTTAACCGTAGGTGGTTTCCCAAACCAAAGTTCATGGGGAGTCTTTCCTAAAAATCTATGAATGAGGACCCGGTTTTGCACATAGCAAGCAGTATTTACAGCTTCGGCCCATAAGTAACTCGGGAGTGAGTACTCATTAAGCATGCTTCGTGCAGCCTCTTGTAGAACACGGTTCTTCCTTTCTACAACACCATTTTGTTGTGGTGTTCTAGAGTAGAGAACTCATGTCTATACCCTCTATCTTGACAAAATTCTAAAAACCTTTGATTTTGAAATTCACCTCCATGATCACTTCTAATTGTCTTAATTGTTAATGATTTCTCATTTTCTACCCTCCTACAAAAAGAAATGAAAACATCTAAGGTTTGGTCCTTATATTTTAAAAAGTAGGTCCATGTATATCTAGTGAAATCATCAATGATCACAAAGCAATATCTACTTCTATTCAACGATATGATAGTACTACAATCAAATAGATCCATGTGGAGTAAATCTAATGCAGTAGAGGTACTTACAGCGCTTTTACCTTTATGTGCAGATTTTGTTTGCTTACCCATTTGACATGCATCACAAAGTTTATCTTTCTCATACTTGATGCTTGGTAAGCCACGAACCAATCCCTTGTTGGCCAACTTCCGGATGTTCTTCATGTTCACATGTGCTAGCCTCCGGTGCCAAAGGGTGGACTCTTCTTCTTTCGACATAAAACACTTAGCAGAAACATTAGTAGCACTTTTAAATGAAACTTGATAAATATTGTCTACTCTTGTTCCTACTAGTACCGTGTCCAAGGTGTCATGTTGTCTAACTAGACATTGACTTGGTTGGAAATCAATTGTGTAACCCGTGTCACACAATTGACTCACACTTAGGAGATTAAATTTCATCCCCTTGACTAGAAGGACATTTGAAATTCTAAGACATTCGGATATTTGAATGTCTCCTATTCCTATGACCTTAAGACTACCATTGTTACCAAATGAAACATTACCTCTACTTTTCTTGTGAAGTGTGGTAAACAATGATTTATCCCCGGTCATGTGTTTGGAGCATCCACTATCAACGAACCAAGTTGATAGATGCTCCCCCTCAATCATAACCTACACAATTCGAAAAATAGAAGTTTTAGGTACCCAAACCTTGGGACCTAAAGCATCAACTAAACATGACTTAGGCACCCATGCCTTGACAACTTTCTTTTGAACCTTGGGTGTCCTAGATTGTCTCATATCAGTCCTAGACATAAGAGACACGAATGAGGGTTCTTTAGGACGGTAACCAATATCGGCCCATTGTAGACTGCCCTTTGGGCATTCAAGATCATGTCTAGGGTTTTAGAGCTAGTTGAGAACTTCTCAAGAATATTCTTGAGTCTCTCAACTTCACTCTTTAATGATTGGTTTTCTTCTACTAGCAACTCATCATGCAAACCATTTACATCCTCAACCTTAGAGGATTTCAAATTTTCAACCTCAAGTTTCAAAAACTTAATCTCATCCTCTAACAATTCAACATGCAAGTCATCAATGTTATATCCCTAGATAATTTCAATTGATCAATTTCTAATTGCAATGCTTTAACCTTATTTTTTGACTTCTTAAGCATACTAGTTAAACATGCAAATGCTCTATAACACTTTTCAAGTTCGGGAGAAGTTACCTCTTCATCATCCGAAGATGATGAAGCCGCGTTTGATGAGTTGGAAGATTCATCACTACTCTCTTGATCTCCCAATGCCTGAGTGCCACATGTTGGCCAGAATGCACCCAAGTCAAACCTGTGTTTTGATAATGGCAACAGAGGTCAAAAGTTAAGTCTTACTTGTTTTCTAACAAGTTACTCTAGTGTGCAGGAAAAGTCCTAGCGAAGGACTGCTAGGCACTGGCGAAGGAATGCCAGGGTAAAAAGCCCTAGCGAAGGACTGCTAGGCACTGGCGAAGGAATGCCAGAGTCAAAAGCCCTAGCGAAGGACTGCTAGGCGCCAGGCGAAGGACAGCCTGGGACTAAAGCCCTAGCGAAGGACTGCTAGGCGCCAGGCGAAGGACAGCCTGGGACTGAAGCCCTAGCGAAGGAATGCTAGGCACCGGGCGAAGGGCAGCTCGGCATCCAAGACCTGACAAAGGATCGTCAGGCAAAAGTCCAACCAGAGGAACGGTTGGCATCAGGTAAATTCTCCCGAGAGGAGTAGGTGAGGACGCGTTCCCCGTCGAGGGAACAGTAGGCGTCGGTTCGACCTAGGGTTCCATTTTGGAGACCCAAAGTCAGAACCAAGACAGCTAAGGCTGTATAAACTAACCTAGTAATGTCTTGTTGTGTTTTGGACTAACCCTGGATGCAGGACCAAAGGAACGAGTGTCTGCAGCTCAGAGAGCCTCAAAGGAGTGAGGCAACTGCTGACCAGGGAGCCCGGAGTGTCCCGGGCGCCCCCAAGGTGAACACAAAACACACAAGTAAAAAGCATCTTCAAACAGTACAACTCCCGGGCGCCCCCTGCGCTCCGGGCACCCCTGCGCTCCGGGCGCCCCCTGCGCTGTGGGCGCCCCCAGCACCAACTGCCGAAGCAGCTCTCTTCGAAGCCAGAAGATAAGACTTTGACCCAGTCAATCCGGGCGCCCAGAGTGCCCCGGTCAAAGCTGATCCCGAAGATAAAGGGATCAGACGCTGACCGAGACTTTGGCGGATCAAAGACCACGTGGGGGGCGCCCCCGACGTCCCGGGCGCCCCCAGGCCCTATATAAAGGGCCCTCGACCAAGGCTTCAGGAGATCAATTCGTTCAACGCTTCTACGCTCTTCTGCTCTCGCGCCTTGCTCCGGAAACTGCCCAACTCGAGCCGACGACGTCCCGCTGCTCCAAAAAAGTTAACCACAATCGGACGTCGGTAAAAGAAGAGCATCTTTTTCTTAATTGTTAAAGTTTACTGTTCTTACTCTGTATTCAATATTTGTAAACTGTTTTTGCGCCAAATATAGAATTGCCCAAAGTAAACGGTCAACGACCGTGGTCCTTGGAGTAGGAGTCGACACAGGCTCCGAACCAAGTAAAATCGACTGTGTCTCTGTATTGTGATTTTTAATTTCCGCTGCGTACTTGCTCTAAGTTTTCCGAAAAACGATTTCCGATATTCACCCCCCCTCTATCGGTTTTCTCGATCCAACAAGTGGTATCAGAGCGGGGAAGTTCAAACTTGGTGTAACCACTAGTTTGAAATTTTTTTTCGGATTTTTATTTCTTTTTCTCGTTCGAATTTTTTAATATTTTATTCCTCATATCCCGCACTACTAATCCATGACCAAGTCTTGGGATATTTTTTTTTGTTAGTTTTCTTTCTCAGATTAAATGGCCATGCAAGAGGGATTTATCACCGCCAGACCTCCACTTTTCAGTGGAGAAGACTTTTCTTACTGAAAAAGTCGAATGGAGGTCCACCTGAAAACTCAGGTGGACATGTGGATCATCATCCAATCCGAACTGGAGATACCCAAAAATGCTGATGGACTTCCTCAAAGCTACACAGAGTGGGACACCGCTCTGAAACGAAAAATCGAAGCCGACGCCAAAGCGACTCAGACTCTTCAATGCGGATTGACGAAAGAGGAGCTGAACCGCGTGGGCCCCTTCAACAGTGCCAAGGAGCTGTGGGCAAAATTGATCGAGCTGCACGAAGGGACATCAGATACTCGGATCATTAAGAGGGATCTGCTCCTGAACAAACTCTATACCATCAAGATGGTCGACAACGAAACAGCAGCCCAGCTCCACGCACGAATCCAAGAGTTGATGAACGGTCTTCACACTATAGGTCACAAGGTTGAAAACCGTGACTTAATAAGGAATGCCTTAAATGCTTTCCCTAGAAACACCTTGTGGGCATCTATGGTAGATGCATACAAGGTCTCAAGGGATCTTTCAAAAATAAAATTAGACGAATTATTTTCCGAACTAGAACTGCACGAACAAACTAACACCAATATGGTCGAGAAAGGTATTGCTTTCGTTGCAGGTAAAACTGGAAGGACAACAAAGAAGAATCCTGAACCTGAACCCGAGTCTAACTCAGACTCAGACTCAGAAGACGAAGAAGGAGATCAAACTAAGCTGGTCCGACTAGCCCGAAGCTACTACAAGGAGCTGAAGAACCGAACCAACAAACGGAAAATCAGCCGAAGAAAGGACGAACCAGCTGAACCCGCCAATGACAAAAACAAGCCCAACGTAACCTGCTACGAGTGCAAGAAGAAGGGCCACTACAAGACAGAATGTCCAAACTTAAAGGAAATCAAAAAGACAAGAAGAAAGAAAGCGCTCCAAGCAACCTGGGATGAATCTTCCTCAGAAGAAGAAGAGGAAGCACCCCAATCAAACCTACTAGCCCTGACCACCTCAGAAAAAGTCGAGACTGAGTCAGAATCAGAACAGGACGACGGCGAGCTGACCTTTACAGAAGACGGCGAAATTAAGGTAACTGGTTTCAATAGATGTCAATTAGGTGAACTAATTTCATTTCTTTCCCGAGATTTGGCAAAAGCCAAACTCCGAGTCGAATCCCTCCGACAGGAAGTAAAACTCCTGAAAGAGGGAGCTTACTCTAAACCCTTAACCGAGAAGGTTCAGG
>JAGFNQ010000401.1:75312-96106 GCA_024364735.1 Boesenbergia rotunda
GTTACTGCCTTTGGCAGTATGGCCTGTCCCGGGCGCCCGGAAGCTCCCGGGCGCCCCCATAGAAATGCCTATATAAGGCACCCGAATTCCCCTTATCTTCCCACACCAAAATCAACCTCCTTCTTCACTTCTTTCTCTTCAAGAAGACCTTGCAAGTCCTTATCCTCAACTATGCCTCCCCGAGCTGCCCGGTATAATTCTTATTTATTTTTATTGCATTTAAATTTATTTTTAATGCAATATCTTCATGTTTTATTATCTTCCTTAACTTAGAAGACGCCGACCAAACCCGGCCAACCCCGGTGCCGAACCTAGTCCCGACCCTAGGTTCCCTACCTTAGAATTATGCAACAAGTTTGCTCAAACCATTTACAAACCTATTAAGACAAGCTATCTTAATAGACACTTCTTTACTCAATCATGCCCCGTAACCATGAATATTATAAACTTCTATCAATTAGATAATCTTGTCTTCTGCACTCATAGCATTAATGAATCCTTATGTGCAGAGTTCTACAATAACATAATTCGACAAGATAATCTCATGTTTCACACTACTGTTCAAGGGATACCTTTGTCTATCACCCCTAGTTTACTAAACCGATTCCTTGGATTACGATCTTCTCAGTCCACATTCTGCTGCTATCCACCTAGGAATCCTCCATTTGACCCTCCCTACTCTCACATCGCCTTAGGCACTATTCACTCGTACTTCTATAGGGAAGCTAGACTCCCCCCAAATAGACAATTCCAAGCCGTTGATCTTCAGGCACAGGACTATGCCCTGTACAGAGTCCTGGTCCGCTGTATCTTACCACTCTCCACTAGAGATCTCGGGACCATGCGACCTTTTCATGCCTTCCTCCTGTATGCCCTAGTCCACCACCTTGACATCGACATTGGACTACACATGTTTCATTCTATTCTACATGCGTCCGTGTTACGACCCAGGGACGAGTACGCACTCCATACTGTCACATCATCACCTCTCTCCTTCATCACCACGGTCGCGACATTACCGCAGGTGAAATAACCGCTTTGATCGATTTCGATGAAATAGGATTTAGGAACTTCTCGTTAGCGGGTCTAGAGGTATCGTCCACCGGGGTTCTGAGTTGGAGACGACAACAGGTCAGGGCCCCGATCGACTCAGACGAGGAGATTGAGGTCGACGTTGGAGACATAGCTGCAGCAGCCCGAGCGCACATCGACGAGCCCGCTCCACCGACACTCTACCAGAGAGTGACACATTTAGAGACACAGGTTCAGAGTCTCCGAGAGGAGGTCGAGGCCTATCACATCGAGCAGATGGACGCTCGCAGGGCCGACCGAGAAGTGGCTGATGCCCGATACATCGAGCAGAGGGACGCTCGTAGGGCCGATCGAGAAGTGGCTGATGCTCGATACATCGAGATGATGACACGATTCGATTCATGGCACCCCGGTCCCTCGTCTTAGACTGATTGCATTGTACTATTAGCTATCTGACTGCCCCTACCTAGTAGGGTTGACTTATGTTTTGACTTATGTATGACTGCTATGCTTTTCTCTGTTGACCTGTGGAATTAAGTACTTATTTCATTTGACCATCTAAGCAGTTAGGATTATGTTCTGTAGAATAGATTAACCTTATTTTTTTACTATTCTACTCGAGTTAAAAAATTTGTTTCTAAAAATAGAATTTGAAAAACTGTTTTACTTAATTTCAAAACCAGTTTTCATTTTCGACTTAGTTTTATTTTTATTTCAAAACTACCCCCTTTCAAAACTAGGGATTTTTCGAAAATGGACTTAGCCTAGGCCCTAACCCTAGAACTGCATGCACTTATAGACTTAGAAGCCAGCATCTCACAAGCACCTTAGGGTACTTTTGATTGATAACCTAGAAAGGGTTGAGATGCTTAGGTCTTTGCCTTAATTCAAGATGCTTTAAGTCAGTGCATCTGCAGTAATTGGGGCACTAAATACAACTTACACAGCAATCAAGATAAGTGTCAAGTCTAGAAAATCTAACTTGAACAGAAACATTTAACTTGACTAACCATAGCAAAAACTACTGTTTATAACAGTTAGTAAGTAGCTAATTGGGTTAGACAAGTCCCTATAGAGAAAATTGATTGATTCAGTTTAAGTCTAATTATGAATTGATTCTGTACAGCAAAATCTTACTTATTTCCTTTATGCAAATCTTATTTCTGCTATATTCATCTGTTTTTTGATATATGGCAAAGGGGGAGAGATAGGCAAGGAGAGAGTAAAATTAATTTTTTTAACTCTATCCTTTATTCAAAAAGTTTTCAAAAAATTTCTTATCCTTTATTCAAAAAGTTGTCAAAAAATTTCTTATCCTTTATTCAAAAATTTTCAAAAATACTTAAGCTTTTCAAAGTTGACTAAAGTACTTAAGTTCTTAAAAGCTTTCAAATTTTTACTTAGGCTTTCAAAATTTTGCTAAGTGCTCAAGCCTTTCAAAATTTTCTTACTTAAGCTTGTCAAAATTTTTTCAACTTCTGTAAGTACTTTAAAGCTTAAGTTTTTCAAAACTGTATAAGTACAATGTGACTAAGTAGTTAAGTTTTTCAAAATTATTAAGTACTTAAGTTTTCCAAATGTACGTTACTTATTAAGTACTTAAGTTTTCCAAAGTGTTTCAAAGTTTACTAAGTACTTAAGCTTTTTAAATCCTACAAAGTACTTAAGCTAACACTTTCAAAACTTTTGAGTACCTTAAAACTTAAAGCTTCAAACTTTTTAAGTACTCTAAAATCATGCTTCAAAAACTTTCCTATGTACCTTTAACTTAAGTTATTAAAAGATTTCTAAGTACCTAAAACCTTAAGTTTTTCAAAGTACAAGTAAAGTTTTTTTTAACCCCACGAATTTTTAAAAAATCTAGGGGGAGATTCCTTCCAGGGGGAGGGAACAAAATTTAACCTTTTTATGCTTGCTTAAACTTAACTTTTTGAACTAAGGTTGCCATAAATCAAAAAGGGGGAGATTGTTGGTGCAGAATGCACCCAAGTCAAACCTGTGTTTTGATAATGGCAACAGAGGTCAAAAGTTAAGTCTTACTTGTTTTCTAACAAGTTACTCTAGTGTGCTGGAAAAGTCCTAGCGAAGGACTGCTAGGCACTGGCGAAGGAATGGCAGGGTAAAAAGGCCTAGCGAAGGACTGCTAGGCACTGGCGAAGGAATGCCAGAGTCAAAAGCCCTAGCGAAGGACTGCTAGGCGCCAGGCGAAGGACAGCCTGGGACTAAAGCCCTAGCGAAGGACTGCTAGGTGTTAGTGATATGAGAGAAGTGTCCTAAGGCAATCGCCTTATGATTGTAAACATTTATTTTCAATAAATGATAATTCACTATTTGAGTATACATGTTTGTATTTGATTGGGATCTTAAACTCATATACTGAATGTCCGCCATACAATTTACAGCATAAGAGAATTTGTGATGGGATCACAACTAGTGATAATCTCTAAATGTGCAAATGTGAATTGTTGGAAATATCCCTAGTCGATGAATTGATAAATACGGACATTATCAATTCTGTTGAGACTAGCATGGGTTATTCTCTATTCAGCTGATTCTCACTGGCTGGTGACATTGGGATGTCCGGAGATAAACATGGATGCTAGTTGAGGGAACTAGTTCATTGGAGTGACTAGCTGTAAGACTTCATATGGGAATCTACATGTAGATATGTCAATGAAGATCTTACTGCGGCTTAAGTGCGATGTTCCTTTGACTTGCGGTGTTCAAGTCATCTTGGTCATGGAGACTTATACTTTGACATCTTAAGCAAGCATCACCAAGGAGGTGTGGACCCAGGATGATCGGGTATAAGCCGAAGTGCCCGAAGATGTTTGAACAGCCTACAAAGGATTCACCACTCCTTGCGAGGAGATGTATACCCAGGCCTATCGTCGGATTGTTACTCAAAGCCTCTGGCCAGAGCATATCATGTTAAGAGTGCGAGTCTCTTAAATACATGAGAGTAATTAGAAATCCAAAAGACGAGAAAGACACTACTTGGGCTAGGTGTGACGTAGTCAGCCTAGTGGGGACTGACACCATTGACCGTGTCCTGAACCAAGTGGGTATAAGGTGGTGAAGGGAATGGGGCACGATTTAGTAGAGCTGCTGAAGGGTTTCAGAATAATTTCTTCTGGGGTCAAACCGTTGATCTTTCGATTAATTGGGGATCATGATGTACTACTAGGTGCCACTCATGATCGTTCTATAATTAGTTAATTATAGACGGCCAACATAAATCGAAAGCCTATTTAGTCACACGCACTACGAGTAATCCGAGGGATTTAAAACGAGTTGAAAATTGGATTTTCCGATCAAGAGAAATAAGTCGAATCTGAGTTAATCAGAGGCACAATGGAAGCTAAAAATGGCTAAGTCTTTTGAAGGCTTTTTGGGCGAATTAAATGAGTTTAATTCGTGACCGGTTCGGGTTGGTTTGGCCGGCCAAAGAGGGTGCTAACCCTCCTTGTGGTGGCCGGCCATTAAAGGGAGATTAAACCAATTTAATTGGTTTAATTAATAAAATAAATCTCGTGTGATTTGTTTTATAAATTATGGATAAATAAATTTGTATAAAGAAATTTATATAAATAAAATTTATAGAAATTTATTCTTTTATGGAAGATTAAAATAATCCATGAATTGGTTTATTTTAATTTTATAAAATCAATTATGAATTGATTTTTCCATAATAAGAAAGTTTATAAATTTCTTATAAAAATTTATTCCATAATTTAAAGAGAAGAAGAATTAGTTTTATTATAAATTGGTTTATAATAAAGACTCGGTTTAAATGGAATAATTAATAAGAAAATTTATAAGATAAATTTCTTATAACTAATTCCGTTAATTCGGTTTAGAGGGAGACTTAGCAAAGGAGTTGCTACTATATAAAGGAACCAAAGGCTAGCCCTTATTCCAATCAATTAATCAAGAGATTAATTACTCTCTCCCTCTCTCTCTTAATCTCTCCTCTCCTCCTCTTCTTCTTCCCTTAGGGTCGGCGCACCCTAGCTCCTCTAGGGCCGGCGCCCAACCAAATCCAAGAAGGTGAAGTTGCCGTGAGCATTGAAGAAGAAGGAGAACCCAAACACGAAGAAGAAGAAGTGGATAGCGACTCCTCTCTTCCCGGAATTCGATTCCGTTACTTCGTTGGTTAGTCTTCCGTTATTTTCTTTTATTCTTCTAGTTGTGCCTTCCGGGAATCTAGTAGTTCTCGTCGGCACAAAACTCGTGACTTTGCGAAGTCATCCCGAAGAGAACTCGGCGTGGACGCGAATAGAGGCGGAGCTTCCAAGGGACGCTACGGTTGGATCTCGTCCCTTACTTCGAGTTACGAGAGGTACTTGGTAAATTTGTTTACTTTTCCGCAAAGTTTTATTTTATGATTATGTCAACACAATGTAAGGTTGCATGCTAGATACGAAGTTAAAATAATTTAGGAAATTATTTTATGCAAATTCTTCCGCTGCACGAAAATTTTTTGAATTTTACGAACTCGTATCCTTGTCTACATGCACCCGGTCCCAACACTAGGCGCCAGGCGAAGGACAGCCTGGGATTGAAGCCCTAGCGAAGGAATGCTAGGCACCGGGCGAAGGGCAGCTCGGCCTCCAAGACCTGACAAAGGACAGTCAGGCAAAAGTCCAACCAAAGGAATGGTTGCCATCAGGTAAATTCTCCCGAGAGGAGTAGGTGAGGACGCGTTCCCCGTCGAGGGAACAGTAGGCGTCGGTTCGACCTAGGGCTCCATTTTGGAGACCAAAGTCAGAACCAAGACAGCTAAGGCTGTATAACCTAATAAATTATTGTATTATTGTGTTTTGGACTAACCCTAGATGCAGAACCGAAGGAACGTGTGTCTGCAGCTCAAAAAGCCTCAAAGGAATGAGGCTACAGCTGACCAGGGCACCCGGAGTGTCCCGGGCGCCCCCAAGGTGAACACAAAACACCCAAGTAAAAAGTATGCTTCGACCGTACATCCTACGGGTGCCCCCGTGCTCCCGGGCACCCCCTGCGCTCCCGGGCGTCCCCTGTGTCCCGGACGCCCCCAGTGCCAGCTACCGAAGCAGCGCCCTTCGAAGCCAGCGGATAACTCTTTGACCCGATCAATCCGGGCGCCCCGAGCGCTCCGGGTGCCCCGGTCAAAGCGGATCTCGTAGATAAAGAGATCAGACGCTGACCGAGGAATTGCCGGATCGTGTGCCACGTGGGGGGCGCCCCCGACATCCCGGGCGCCCCCAGGCCCTATATAAAGGGCCCTCGACCAAGGCTTCAAGATATCAACGCTCTCTACGTCTCAAAGCTCTTCTGCTCTCGCGCTTCGCCTCGGAATCCGTCCAACTCGAGCCGACGATGTCCCGCTGTTCCAAAAAAGTCGATCTACCCCGGACGTCGGTAAAAGAGCTATTTAAAAGTTTACTGTACTTAATTCTGTAATCCTTTGTAAACTATTTTGCGCCTAATATAGAATTGCCCAAAGTAAACGGTCAACGACCGTGGGCCTTGGAGTAGGAGTCGACCCAGGCTCCGAACCAAGTAAAAACGACTGCGTCTCTGTGTTATGGTTTTTTTATTTCCACTGTGCACTTGGTCTTAATTTTCCGAAAAACGAATACCGATATTCACCCCCCCCTCTATCGGTTCTATCGATCCAACATAATTGAATTGACTTGTGATTAGACTTGGTTTGTTTACCTTGGTTACATGAGTTACATATCGTATTTTCATAGTTCTTAATTCTTGGTACCCCTTTAATTAGACTAAGTTGTGTAACTTTAGAAATTAGTCTAACATTAGTATGACCTAATCTCCTATGCCAGAGGTTGGATTCTTCTAATTGAGTCAGGAGGCATTTTGGTACTAATGGTAGATTAATAGTGTAAACATTATTTTTTCTAGTACCCTTAAGCACGACTTCTGAGTCTTGCAGATTTCTAATTAGGCAGTCAGAGTTGGTAAATGTAACTACATAGCCAATATCACATAATTGACTTATACTAAGCAAATTAAACTTGAAATTTTCAACCAACAGTACCTTTTTAATCACAAAATCGGATTTGAGTTCAATGTTACCTGACCCAATGACTTTGAGTGTAGCATTGTTGCCAAATGCTACTGAGCCTAGGTTCTTGAACTTGAGTTTAGTGAATTTCAATTTGTCTCCAGTCATATGTCTAGAGCATCCACTATCCAATATCCATTGGTCCAAATCTTTATGTTCCTACACATAAAATCTTTATAGATTTGGATCTAATTAGAATTAAGGATAGCTTAAATTGATTTCACAACCTAGTCTGTCTCACCCAATCTAGTGTTATCAATCACGTTAACCTTATGGGTTTTGTGAGACAGGTTTTTCAAAAGAAATATAGATTTTAATTTTGAAAAACAATAAGGTTAATTTTGAAAGGTTAAATTAATTTTGAATATGTTTATTTTGAAAAATTCAATTGAATCTAAGATTAATTGAAATTTGTGTTAGATTCAAATCTGACAATAGTAAAGTGAATTTGATTTTCAATAATTGGCTTCCAGATATTGGCGAGGCACTAGGCCTTCTGTGGTCGTAGCCTTATTGGATCATCAACCCTTTCCATGACAAAGCCTTTTATAGAAAATTCATCTTCAAGTTACTTCTTGAAAGATTTTGGTCTAACTAGCTTGGGCCTTGGATCGGTAGCTTCGGCTAGTTCCACCAGACTAAACAGACCAAGTACAGTATACTTAACCTTATTAGAAAGTCTTCCCTAACGTACTATCATCTCACCTCCACCCAATACTAGGTTGTTCAAATTTCAACTAAGTCATTTTGTCCTTAGTCTAACCAGCCCTAGATCTAAACATGATAATTGCAGTAGTAAATAAACAAGCAAGCATGCAATAATAAAAATAAAAAATAAGCATAAAAAAAATAAAAAGGACTTATCTAATAAAAATTGTTTTTATATTGGATCCCCCTGGACTAATGCCTCGATAATGGTTGGGCAATATGTGAATCTTGTCCTTGGGGATCCAATACTGGTTTGGTCCAGCTTGGCTGTTCAAGCAAATCTTGGGGACCCATGCTTGAACTTGAGCTCTAGGTTGGTTCAATACAGCATAATACGACCGTTGCCTAGACTTGGTTCGATACCCTAATCCAGATCGGTTAAGAACGGGCTTCTGTTTTCCAAGGAACATATCAAGACCCTTGGAACCCGAAGTGAATCGTTCTAAAGCCACTCTGAGCTCCTTGACTTGTGTTTTCAAGGAGGAATTCTCTTTCTCAAGCTTTTCAACTTGAGTAGAGTTTTCTTCTTGAACCTTCTCGGTCAAGGATCTCGAGTTGGCTTCCTCTTTTAGGAGTTTTACTTCCTGTCGGAGGGACTCGACCCGGATTTTGGCTTTTGCCAAGTTATGAGATAAATATGAAATTAACTTCGAAAGTTCATATTCTGAATAGCCTCTTACCGTTATTTGGCCGTTTTCCGAGATTGTGAGCCTTCCATCGTCTGGCTCCGATTTTGACCCGGTGTCGATGTCTTCCGAAGTAGTTAAGGCGAGAAGATTTGATTGTGGGGCCTCTTCTTCTTCTTCGGAGGAAGATTCATCCCATGTGGCTTGAAGATCTTTCTTCCTTCGTGTCTTCTTTGCCTCCTTCAGATTGGGGCACTCTGATTTGTAATGTCCCTTCTTGTTGCATTCGTAGCAGGTGACATTTGTTTTGCCTTTTGATGTTGAAGGTTCAGCTGGATCTTCCTTTCTTCGGCTTGCTTTCTTTCTGTTTGTCTGGTGCTTCAGCTCCTTGTAGTAGTCCCGAGCTAGTCGAACCAACTTGGGTCGATCCCCTTCACTGTCTTCTGAGTCTGTGTCTGAGTCAGACTCGGGTGCTGGTTGAGGTTTCTTCTTGAGGACTTTTCCTTGGGATTTACCTGAAATAAACACAATACTTTTCTCGACCGAGGTGGAGTTAGTCTGTTCATGCAATTCTAATTCTGAGAAAGTTCATCTAATTTAATTTTTGAGAGATCCCTGGAAACCTTGTAAGCATCTACCATAGATGCCCACAGTATGTTCCTAGGGAACGCGTTTAGGGCATACCTGATTAGGTCACGGTTCTCTACCTTGTGACCTATTGTATGCAGCTCATTCATTAGCTCCTGGATTCTGGCGTGGAGCTGTGCTGGTGATTCTCCTTCGTTCATTTTGATCGTGTAGAGTCTGTTCGGCAATAGATCTCTTTTGCTGATTCTGGTGTCGGAGGTACCTTCATGCAGCTCGATCAGCTTGTTCCACAGTTCTTTGGCGCTGTTGAAAGGACTCACCCATTCAGTTCTTCCTTGGTCAATTCGCATTGTAACGTCTGGGTTGCCTTTGCATCAGCCTCGATTTTCTTTTTCAACGAGGCATCCCATTCAGAATAGTGTTGTGCCACACCTTCTGCGTTCTTGGGAATCTCCAAGCCAGATTGGATAATTATCCACATGTCCACCTGAGTTTTCAGGTGGACTTCCATCCTGCTTTTCCAGTAGGAGAAATCTTATCCACTGAAAAGCGGTGGTATGGCTATGCTGAATCCCTCTTGCATGGCCATTAATTTTTCTGAAGAAGAGAAACAGAAAAAACTTGTTCCAAGACTTAGTCTTGGATTAGTAGTGCGGAAGAAAATGAATAGAAATGAAAACGATCGAATGGTGTTGCACCAACCTCGATTAAAGAGAAAAATTCAAAAAAAAATTAAAATAATTTCCTAAATCTGGAAAAAAAACTCTAAAATTGGTGGTTGCACCAAATTTGAGCCACCCGCTCTGATGCCACTTGTTGGATCATAGAAACACGATAGAGGGGGGGTGAATATCGAGATCAAATTTTTTGGAAAAATAGAGAAAATACGCAGCGGAAAATAATAAACCAATCATGAAGACAGGTTGGTTTTACTTGGTTCGGAGTCGCGGTCCGCTCCTACTCCAAGGCCCACGGTCCTTAACCATATACTTTGGGCAATTCTATATTCGAAAAATCATTTACAACTTGACAGTACAGATATAGAATTGGAAATTGAATTAACAAGACTTTCATAATTTAAATTTACCGATGCCCAAGGTGGATCGAATTTCGGAGCAGAGGGTCGTCGTCGGCGCTGGAATCTCGAAGTCGGAGGTTGTCGGAGCGTAGTGCTTGAACGAAAGTGCTTGGAGCGTTGAGAGCGATGTTGTTCGAAGCCTTGGGGGTGAACCCCCTTTTATAGCACCCATGGGGGCGCCTGTGTCGATGGGGGCGCCTACACGTGGCCTTTCCTGCGCGATCTCTAATCCGCAGGCTCGGTCAGCGCTTATCCATATTCACAGGGTCGCCTGAGCTGATGGGGGCGCCCGTATGGTCCCGAGCACCTGAGCTAATCATGTCCAGAGGCTTCGTGGCAGTTTTGCTTCGCTTGCTTTGGTTTAGCCTTCAACTAGGGCACCCGTATCCATACGGGCGGCCGTATCCATCCGGGCACCTAGCCCCAGTGAGGCACCTCACTCCATTGAGGCGTCTCAGCTGCAAAAAACCAGTCCTTCAATCCCTGCAACCAAGGTTAGTTCCAAAATAAAAAGAAGCAAACATGTTAGCCATTATTTACAGCCTAAGTTGTCTTGGTTCTGACTTTGGGTCTCCCAAATGGAACCCTAGGTCGAACCGACGCCTACTGTTCCCTCGACGGGGAACGCATCCTCACCTACTCCTCTCAAGAGAGTTTACCTTTTGTCAACCGGCTCCTCCGGTTGGACTTTTGCCCAATCCACCTAATCAGGTCTTCGTGCCCAACTTCCGGTCAGGTCTTCGGTGCTCAGCCCTTCGCCAAGACTTCTTGCTCAGTCCTCGACTAGGACTTCTTTTCCCAACTTCCGGTCAGGTCTTCTTGCCCAGTCCTTGACCAGGACTTCGTGCCCAGCCCTTTGCCAGGACTTCTTGCCTAGAGTACCTAGGACTTTTCCTGCACACTTAGTAAACCTTGTTAGATCACATTAACACCTTAACTTTTGAACCCTTTGTCATTATCAAAACCCAGGTTTGACTTAGGTGCTTCCTGCACCAACAAATATAGTATCAAACATACATACATGTCAACCAAATGCAGTAATCATAACTCATATAAAAGAAACAAACACAAGAAAATGCATAAATGCAATAGATGCAATGACATGTGCCACCCCTGACGCCAGTCAAGCTGCCAACACATCACATCTGTGTGGCCAAGTGGGGAGGGATGTGAAAACTGTATGCACTCCAATGAATACCACTCATATATGTAGTTGAGTGGACAGGATGTTGGGGAGCCAACTACTCCAAAAACCCTGAGAATAAAGCGGGAGCCACCAACAGCTCTGATATCCCTCGAAAACAACGGTGAGGGTGTCAACTGCTTGCCTACAACTCCAACATCCATTGTACATGATTGGTTAAGTGTGGCGTAACAGAACAGTTGCTGGCACTCTAGCAACTACCACGATGAGTGGTTTAGTGAAAAAGCAACTAGATGACTGACGACGGCTTAACTATATAGAAGCCCAACAGTCGCCAATAAGCAATGGTGCAGGTATGATGCATGATACCAAAATGCACAAACAACCGAATAATAATGATGCAACAATATAAACAATAAGTACCAGAAACCAATGAATATGCATCTAAATACTAGGTAGGGTGTCTCTAATACCAACCATCCTAGTGGCGTTTAATGAACATCTAAGTACTCGCGTACGAGCAGTACTTTACAGAATGGAAAATCAACGAGAGACTATATACAGATACAAAATTTTCGATTAAACTCGAAGATCAAGCAAGAAAGGTATCAACAGCAATATTAAAAAAACCAACAACAAAGAACAAGGTCAAGCAGTCCTACATCGACGTAAAAAGTCATACATTTAAGGTAAATGAACTACAAGAATACAAAGGAGAAGTACCCACCTTTTATATACAACGTGTCCAAATAAATCTCTCATGATCAACCGTGCGAGTCCAACTCAAGGCCCTGTACCAATGATAAAGTTTAGCTAATTATAAAATTAACAAATTAGCTAAACGAAATACTAAACACAATTAGGACAAATCTTAATTTCAACCACTATTTAATTAATTTGTAAACCGCAATGAGTCCCTTTTTCCCTAACCTAATTATTGAAATTAGGTCATTAGGTCAAATTCCCAAATTACAACCATACATCAACTAATGAAATCTCACAACCAATGCGATACCAAATCAAGCACCAAACTACTCTTGGTCTCAACCAAACTTGTCACGCCCCCAAAGGCTCATGCTTCCTCGAAAATCGGGTAGCATCTCCCCTGTACGGTGGACAAGTTGGAGCATATATACATAACACCTCACCAATATAGCTTAGCCACAAGCGGTTAGCATCACAAAAATAAAGAAAATAAACACAACCACGCAGTTTATAACAATTGGATGGCTCAACCATCACAAACAAAAAAAAAAGAAAACTTCAAAGAATGTCCAAAAGAAACGTACTGGCTTAATACGAAATAAACAGAACTCTACTAAGACAAATTAAACAAATGTGAAAATAAAGATATTGCGGAAATTAAATGGACAGTAAACCAAATCTCTAAACCAACTCAATACTGTGGGACTGACGGCTGAATCCTCTCCTTGCTCCAAGAATGTAACTACCTGCTATCTGAAACAAAAATGAGAAGCAGGGGTGGTGAGTCAGGGCGAACTCAGTGGGTATATGAATAGACAAAAGCATGGCATAATGAATATAAAACAAGTAGGGAAATCAACAGGTACAGTCTCTAAAAAATATGAGAATACCTAAACCTGTATAACATATATAAAATAACATGGTATAAAATCGAATAACAACTAAGCATGTATAAAACAATGCGACAACCATAAAACCAATATATACATGCATGTCAACCAAATATAGCAACCATAGCTTATATTAATGCAACAAGCACAAGAAAATGCATAAATGCATATGATGTAATGAAATGTGTCACCCCTGACGCCAGTCAAACCGCCAACACATCACATCTGTGTGGCCGAGTGGGTAGGGCTATGACAACTGTATGCACTCCAACAAATACCACTAATACACTTGGTTGAGTGGACAGGATGATCGGGAGCCAACTGCTCCAAACCCCGGAATAAATGGGGAGCTATCAACAACTCTAATATCCTTCGAAAACAATGGTGAGAGTGTCACTGCTTGCCTACAGCTGCAACATGTGTGGAATAACAGGACAGTTGCTCGCACTCTATCAACTACCACGACAACAAGTGGTTGAGTGAACTAAGCAACTAAATGACTAACGATGGCTTAACCATATAGAAGCCCAATAGTCGTTAGTATGCAACATGCATGTATGGTGCATGCTACAAGATGCACGAACAACCGGAAAACAACAATGCAACAAAATCCAACAAGTATCAACGATGAAGCGATACAACCAACCAAGTATCGAAAACCAATGATTATGCATCTACACTACTAGGTAGGATATTTCTAATGCCAAATAAACGTAATTGTGTTTAATGAACCTCTAAGTACTCGCGTACAAGCGGTACTTTACATAACAGAAATTCAACGGAAGACTGTATGGATACGAAATTTTGAATACTCGAAGATCAACGAAGAAAGTATCAACAGTGATGTTAAAATAACAAACAACAAGGAACAAGGTCAAGCAACCTATTTAGACATAAATAGTCATGCTTAAAGATAAAAGAACTACACGAGTATAAAGGAGAAGTATCCGCCTTAAATATAGGATGTATCCAATAGAACCTCCGCGATCAACACACGCAACCGATCAATGTCCTGTATCAAGGACTAAATTTAGCTATTTATAAAATTACTAATTTAGCCAAACAAGATAATAAACATGATTAGAATAAAACCTAATTATAACATCTATTTAATTAAATCCAACATAACCATTGGTTCCTTCTTAACCTAATTGTTACCATTAGGTTTTTGGGCTAATTTCCCAATTTACCCAAAGAACAACTCTAAATACAATCCAAAGTAAATCTCATGGCACATCAAGAGGTAAATTTAAAGCTTCACAAACAAAACATCTACAATATCACATAATACAAACCAAACCACACCCCCTAACAAGAACTTCACTGCACCAACAAAACCAAATTTATATATAGTAGCTTATCCCAAGGAGAGAATCACACTGAACACAAGGTGGCATCCCACACAAGACCCAACATACTAAATCACAACTCAATCCTTGAGACGCAATTGATCTAAAACGAAGTTACCATTAGACACCATAACCTACCTACAACCAAATTCACCTTCTGATTAGCACCCCTCTCAACCTGTGTTCGATTACTAAAACAAACTAAACAGAAAACTACATATCTGAGGCAAATTCAATACTGGTAGCTACTCTAAAACCAAGTATAAATGAAAACCTAAATCCGAACATCTCTAATTTCATTTCCAGAACAAAATCATACCTTAACACATTGGATTTCCAACAACCATCCATCCTTACCTCAAATGTTTGCCGGCGTAACTTCTTACTCTGAATCTGGCATGATCAATGATGCCAAGGAAGAAAACCAAGGTTTGTAATCCAACTCCACCCCCTTCCCAGCGTGATGCTCACCAAACGGCCTCAAGGAGATCGCGAACAAAAGGAAAGGATAAATTAGGGCTTGCGCGAGGGAGAGGAGTCACAGAGCTTCTTGTTCGTGCGCACCTAAGATGAAGAAGAAGACGACGAACAAGAAGAAGAAGGGAAGGAGAAGAAGAAGAGCGGCGGCGGCAGAGAAGAGCGGCGATCGGCATTGCTCACTGTGGTGTCGGGGCAGAGAAGGAGGAAATGGGCGAAACTGTTTTCAGGAAGTATTTTTAGGGTTTTTATTGATTTTGGCTTTTTGCAAAAAGACCCTCCAAGTTTAAATTATTCCAACTAGGTCCATAATTTATGAATTTTTCCATTTGAGCCCTTAAAATTTTGGTATTTAACAAAACTACTCTTGGTCTCAGATCATCCCCAACAGAAAATTCTAAATCGAAGAAATACAACCCACAGCACAACAAGGAGCTCCAAACAAAAACAAAACCCTACTACCAATCTCCAACACCATGCCAAACTACCAAATGAAACTCATGGCAACCCTACTGCCAATCTCCAACACAATGCCAAGCTTCCAAACGAAACTCACGGCAAAAGCATCAAAACTACCGAAAGCTAAGCCTAAGATCAAAGTATCCAAACATAAATCCTAATTTTGATTTAAACTAAGGAAAATACAACTCATGGAAGAGGAAAGCCCTAGATTCGAATAGATCCAAAATCGAAGAAGAAATCCAAAGCAACCAAAACCTAATCTCAGTGCACATGAAACATAAGATGCCAAGAACATAGAGTAACCCAGTTGTTTCCAATTCCTTACCTCCACTTACATAGCAACCGGCGGTTTCCTTTGTACGAAGAGGGCAATGTCGGTCAGGGCTTGCAGTTTGCGAAGAGGAGATGCCACCAGAGCTAGGCGACGTTAATCGCCGGCACACGGCAAGAGTCGGGCATAGAATGGGTCGGCGGCATCGGCTGCCTCGTGCGAGGTCGGTGGCGTGATTAGGGGAACGGGGTGCTCGTCGTCTCGTTCATGTGTGTCTAAGAAGATGAAGATGAAGAAGAAGAAGAAGAAGAAGAAGAAAAGAGGCAGAGGGGGGCAGCATCGGGCCAAACCTCTTGCGCATGATGGATTCGTTGTCAGGGAAGAACATGACAAGAAATGGATTTCGCGAGAAAATTAGGGCTTTTTATATAGCTTTGGCATTTTGCAATAAAATTCTTCAAGTTTGTTTAATTCCAACTACACCCCTATATTTTGAATTTTAAATTTTGCAATAAAGCCCTCCAAGTTTGTTTCAATTACTAACACAATCTCAAAGCTATCTCAATTCAAGAGTGTCAACGTCTAAGAATTGTAACATAATAAAAATAGGTATTGTTCAAGATGATTGCAATCACTCATCCAAAAATGTATATGATTTTGTCAATTCAAAGTCATTAAATATGTTTTTTATTTCTCAACCGGTGATTAAAAGTACTAAAGGTAAAGTACTAAAAGTACTAAAGGTATACTCTTTTTTTAACCTATTTTAGATTTGGATCAAATTTGGCAACATTAACAAGGATTGATAAAAAAAAAAGGGATGTTGCATTTAGTTAGTGTGAGAGTGGTGTGGGATGTATCATGCTTTTTTCATTAAATTTTTTTTCACTATATGTTTATTTTGATGGAGGCATGTATTAATAAGGATTTGAACATAATTATATTTCAACTTTTAGTATTTTTCAAACAAGTATAATCATTTATTTTTTCATAAAAATTTAAAAAAAACTCAAAAGCAAGAATAAAAATAGTTTTAACTATGAATATGAGCACTTTTATCCATTAAGCCATTTGGACATAAATAATTTACAATAAAAAAACTCAAAAAATTGATAGGGACAATAAAAATGTAATGATACTTATAAGATATAAATTCAAATTTTTTTTATTGTCATATTTTTTGTGACTAAAGCAGCTTAACATGTTAAAAAGGCTTAAATCATAGAAATGAGCATGCACATTTCTCAAGTACATAGAATATCTGTAACTACAAAAGTTGTGTTGTACGTAATGTTCACCAGCCTACTTATTAATTCAGATGGCTACATGCATATTTCTTACTCTAATTCCTATTTTAAGATTAACAAATCAATTAATTACCCTCAATCATAAACTATATATGGCCACTTATGTTTTAATGACTAACACAATCTCAAAGCTATCTCAATTCAAAAGAGTCAGCGTCTAAGAATTGTAACATAATAAAAAATGGGTATTGTTCAAGATGGTTGCAATAACTCATCCAAAAATTTATATGATTTTGTCAATTCAAAGTCATTAAATATGTTTTTTATTTCTAGATTTTGATTTAAAGATAATACAGACTTAAGCATATTGGGATGTTCCATGTGAAACATCATATTTCAAATTTTATTTTGTAAAAAAAATAAAATTGGAAATATTTATCATCAACTCTTTTATACCTTTTAAGTGGTAGAGGTAAATGATAGGAATTATAAATTTTGTATTTCAAAATTTTATTTTTAAAAAATGTAAAGAAATATTTGAAAATTTGACAAATCAAGTGGTTATTGTAATAATTGTAAAATATGTTTGATCTACCATACCTTTGAATTAAATAAAAAAAAGAATAACAGTAGTATGAATGCAACATTTAGAGAGTTGGGTGAGTATACATTTTTTATATAATAAAAAATAGAATTATAAACTAAAATCGCTTAATTTTAAATCAATATATATATATATATATATTTTATTTATTTAATAAATCAATCTAAAAGCATTGCCATGTAAATATTTACTGATGTAGAGAAAACAAATATACTTAACATTTTATATCAAATTCGATTTTAAAAAAAATTAATGATGGCATTTTGAGTAATAGAAATATACCTTATTTAAGGATAAGAGTAAATCAAAAGATAAACAAGTCAAATAAATCTATCTCTTTTGCTGCTAAAGTTTAGCACCATATTTCTGATGATAATCCGTGGACTTATTGAATTATTATCTTTAATTTGAAATATATATGCCAAAAGAATTGGTCCAAATTACTATCTCAATACTTATCCATTTAACTCACACATTGTTGTGCTTCTATATATATATATATATAGGACTCACTTCCTCTTATTCATTAATCACAGTGTTCAGTACTCATCTCCGCAATGAATTTTCGAGAGTCCTCATCGTTTCTCTTATCATTTGTTTTACTTTTCCTAGTCCAATGTACATATGGATATAAAACAAACAAAGTGAGCCCGACTTTAAGAGTACATAAACTAAGTCGCAGTGTCTTTCCGGATGGCTTCATATTTGGCACCGCTTCATCTGCTTATCAAGTTGAAGGGGAGGCACTCAAAGGTGGACGAGGACCTAGTATTTGGGATGAATTTGTAAAAGTTCCAGGTAAAATATCATAACTTATTTTATAACTTTATTCGTTTCATTCTTTACTTGAAGTTATATTGTAAAGTGGATTGATATGCTTGTTATGGGTGTAGGTCTAATCCCAAATAATGCAACCGGTGATGTTACAGATGATGAGTATCATCATTATAAGGTCAAATACATATTTTGTATTTTTGGAAACAATTAAAATTGTTGATATTTTGAGACAATTAAAATGCTAATAGATTTTATCTTTTACTTAAGTGTTCTTTTAAAAAATTTTGCATTTCATTATACAGGAAGATATTGACATTATGAAGGAGCACAATTTTGATGCTTATCGATTCTCAATCTCTTGGAGTAGAATTTTCCCAAGTAATGGAAGCTATAATTCTTCCTCATAAAATTTTGCACATTATCTTACCTTTTTAAAATACTAATAATTTGTTATTCTTTTGATCTTGTAGATGGAACAGGAGATATTAATTGGGAAGGTGTAGATTATTACGATAGGCTAATTGACTATTTAATACTTAAAGGTAACTTATGTTTTTCCTTCTAACTAATAAATAAATAATTTTTACATATTTTTTTAATATTCTATTTTATTTTTCTATTAGGTGTTACTCCATATGCCAATCTCTATCACTATGATCTTCCATTAACACTTCAAAACGAGTACTTAGGTTGGTTGAGTCCGAAGATAGTGTAAGTATTAAAGTAGAATGATTACTCATACTTATTGTATATCTAAGAATTTCTAATGTAACTTATCGAAAGATGTCATGAATATTTAATTTAGTTTACAATCATTTTGTTTAGGGATGCATTTGCGGACTATGCTGACTTTTGCTTTGAAAGATATGGTGATAGAGTGAAAAATTGGTTCACATTCAATGAACCAAGAGTGGTGGCGGCTCTAGGGTATGATACTGGTGAGCATGCCCCTGGAAGAGCTACTGGTAGTAAATTTGGAGGGAACTCGAGTACAGAGCCTTACATTGTGGCTCATAATCTTATCTTATCTCATGCTGCAGCAGTGAATAGATATCGTGAGAAGTACCAAGTAATGCATTCTCAACTAGTTTTATATTGGTGTATTTCATTATCACTAGCTATAGTTAATTCAAAAATTCTCTTCTCATTAAATATGCCAAACTAATTTTAAAATTGTAATAACATAGCTTTTATAATAAATTAGCAAAATGTATCTCGTGATAGAATTTGGTACATAAACTCTGTAAATGCAAATAATACAAAAAATATTTTCTTTTCTTATTCAGAAGGAGCAACAGGGAAAAATTGGAATTCTTCTAGATTTTGTATGGTACGAGCCTCACACATACTCTGACAATGATAAACTTGCTGCTCAAAGAGCCAAAGATTTTCACATCGGATGGTAATTATGGATGCAAACTTGGTTATCGAAACCTAATTAACTATTACCGTTTTAGCATAACTTAATTTATCTTTTTCAGGTTTCTTCACCCTCTAACATATGGATACTATCCTGAATCCATTCAAGACATAGTTAAAGAAAGATTACCAGAGTTTACTAGTGATGAAGTGGAGTTGGTTAAAGGTTCATATGACTATTTGGGAGTCAATCAATACACAACCTACTATGTTAAGGATAATGCTACAATCAATCCTAAACCCATTAGCTATCATGATGATTGGCACCTTGAATTTAAATGTGAGACACATGCAATCATTTTTTTCTTATCAATGTTAAATTTAATAAAAAAATTGTTAATAACACAATTTGTTCTTTCATTTTTTCAGATGATCGTAATGGCGTGCCAATTGGACCAAGGGTAAGAGATTATTCTTATATTCTTTTTCCCCAAGTGATTATGTTATGGAATTTTAGATTGTGATTTAATGTGGGCTCATAATTGATAGAAGGTAATTGTTTATATGTCATTAGGCTCACTCGGATTGGCTCTATATAGTTCCATGGGGATTGTACAAGGCAGTGACATATGTTAAGGAAAATTATGGCAACCCAATTATCTTTCTATCTGAAAATGGTAAATATTTGTACAACAAATTGTATTTTTATTCGATCTCAAAATTAATTGGTTATAATCTTAGGTATGGATCAACCTGGCAATGTCACACTTCCACAAGGCTTGCAAGATACTCAAAGGAGACATTTTTATCAGAATTACATTACTGAACTAAAGAGAACTATAAATGATGGTGCTTCAGTGATTGGATACTTTGCATGGTCTCTTCTTGATAACTTTGAATGGAGACTAGGATACACATCAAGGTTTGGTATTGTCTATGTCGACTTCAAGAATAATAAGCGCTACCCAAAAGAATCTGCTCGGTGGTTCAAGAAGATGCTCCAGAGGAGTCAATAAATTAGTCTAGCTTTATATAGCCTTTAGGTTTTCCCCCCTCTATTTTAGTTGCTTTTATCATGAAATAAATCTGCTTTGTTCTTAAATACATTGAAAATAAATAAAATTATATTTCAACTATGACAATGTATTTCATTTTAGCACTTTTAAAGAGATGCATCTCAAATTAGTTTATCTAAGTTGTGGATAATTCATTAAAAAAAACCCTCCTAATAAATATTTATTAAGTTGTCCCTCAATCTATTTTCTCTCAAAAATGATTTGTTTGGAACTTTTTGCATACAAAATGATTATCATTGAATTTCATGATATCTTAAATATAGATAATTAATAAAAAATTATTTCATGATATTTTAACCTATTTTAGATTGGATCAAATTTGACAGACGTATTACCC